>JAOTRN010000051.1:20360216-20383748 GCA_028566695.1 Bagroides melapterus
CACACACACACACACAAACTCACTCATTCACACACACACACAGAGAGGCAGGTCATCACTACACACACACACACACACACACACACACTCACTCATTCACACACACACAGAGAGGCAGGTCATCACTACACACACACACACACACAAACTCACTCATTCACACACACACACAGAGAGGCAGGTCATCACTACACACACACACACACAAACTCACTCATTCACACACAGAGAGGCAGGTCATCACTACACACACACACACACAGAGGAAGGTCTTTGCTTCTATTGTGTCCTCCATTCATCCACCTGACCAATCAGAATGAAGTATTCAACAGTAACAGTGTTGAGGATGTTCGGTTCTCTGTTCAGGGTCTGGAGAACTCGTGGAGGCAGCACCGAGAGGTAGCAGAGTATCTGTGGAAAGGGTTAGAAGATCTCGGCCTTAAACTCTACATCAAGGACAAGGTGAGATCTTCATTCATCATTATATCTTGAGCATCGTTTCTTTAAAAAAACGTCGAATACGTCATTTGTTTCTGTTCAGGATTTGAGGCTGCCGTCAGTCACCACCATCGCCGTCCCTGAAGGATATGACTGGAAGGAGCTTCTAACGTACTTGTTGAAACACCACCAGATGGAGATGACAGGAGGCCTGGGGCCGTCCATTGGCTTGGTGAGGAGAACGACTGATCTACTTAGTCGTCGCTAATAGCTAACGTAGCTGTCCTGTGTGCAGCAGCATATTTCAACTCGTTAACCAAGCTAACTAGCAAAGTAGCTAGCATTAGATAATTAATTAGTCCAAATCTGAAAAGACAGTTGTACCATGTTTACCATGTATACCAACCCTCTAACCCCTGACATCTGCCTGTGCTCTAGGTGATGCGAGTGGGGCTCATGGGCTACAACTGCAGCACACTTAACGCCGATAAAGCTCTGGCAGCTCTGGCCGACGCCCTGAAACACTGTAAAAAACACAAGGCCTAAAGACGGACACGTGACAACATCGTACTCCTCGCTGTACTACAGGACGCCTGTAGAGACGAGAACCACGCCTCAAGTGTACCATGTGATTGAGTTTATTACAGCTCTGTAGCAGGGACAGTGTGTTAGCGTTCTGAGAGACCTGTTACCATGTGGAAATGTACAGTAAACTAAAAACATTCTTCTCTTTTATCATTCTGTTGCTAATTTTTTATTCAAAATGACCAATCCAAACACTCGAGTCTACACTCAGGAGAGATGTAAAGAAGAACTTATTTTAGTTTCAGGTTCTAGTTCGATCCAAAAGTTCACCAGAACTTTCTGTTACTCCAAAGCTCTGACTTTCATATTAAAGAAATTTCTTAGAAAAATGATTTGTTTATGTAAAATGATCCCACAGCGCTCTCTGGTGTCCTCTTAAAGAGTGCATGTTAGAAGAGCCTACAGACTGAGTCGTGTGTTCAGAGTCTCTCTTTATTCACTTCACAACACATGAGAAATTTTCCAACCAGCTGAGAAACTAAAAAAAAAAACACTGAACTTTAAACAGTCTGAGCGACACTCAGTCAGACTTCTACTAAACAAACATAAAATCAGCGGACCTCTGACACCAGATTTAAATCAAACCTTCTAACACGTCTAGCTGAAACCAGGTCCTGACTTTAAACCTTCAAAATAAATGTTAAAAACTGAAAACTGACTGGCGTTTGTTTAGAACTGGTCCTGAAAGCCTTTGTGGAAGCCTGTGTTCATTTTCTTCACGCGGATCCGGATGTGGAGGCCGATCAGGAAGTACAGCTGCAGGTCCTGCATCCACACCAGGGTCATCTTCAGCTTCCCGTTGGCCTCGGCGTACCTGAGCACCAGCTGCTCTCCATCGTAGGTTTCACACACCACGCGGGAGTAACTGAGGAAGAGATCGGCGGACGAGCTGATGCACCACACCGGTCTCTGAGCCTCGTCCAGTAATGACACTGTCATCACACAGCAGTCCTGTGTTTTAAACAGAATCACAATTTAAACACCATCTGACATTTACACACACTGAAGTATTTCATGTTCCATACTATATAAACACAACAAATCTTAAGGACACGGACATTAAAGCGGCAGTATGTTACTTTTAGAGACGTCTTGTTGCAGCAATACAAGCAGCTCACTAAATATTTGTGGTTGAAATGAATCTAAACACCAACAGAAGCACACACGTCACACTTCACACACAACACAGCTGTGTTCTGATTGGTCACATTCATTTCATGTTATAATACCTTATGGTTTCTATAGCACCGGTTCATTCAAAATGGTCCATATAAAGAGGTATATAACTACTGTAAACAGTAGAAGTGTTTTATTAGGATGTCTAGAAGCCATTCCCCTCAGAAGTAGATGTTAGTGTTTGGTTTTGTATGGATGTTTATATTTATATTGTAGAATTCACATTAAAGTGTTTAGTTAGCACTACAGAGTGTTACCTTGATGTCTCCCTGCAGCTCGCCGACCTTCCAGGGGAAACTGATCCTCCCTGAGATGGCCGTGTGCTTCTCCGGCGTGCCAATGTGGACAGGGCAGAGCTTCACAAATTCACCATGAAGATCATCTGATGAGGACAAAATAAAGACAAGGTTAAAGTCAACATTCTGATTTTAAAGCAGCGCGTCTGAGAAGGAATTCAGAACATTTCTAAAGGTGAAACTTCAACTCAACCTTAGGCTAAATAAACAAGTGGAGAAACGTCTACTATACATCTGTTGATCTCTAAACAGGAGGGTGTGATTTTGTCATTAGTTCAGTAAAAAATAATCACAATGATTAAAACGATTGTTTCACAGTTTCTGAATAAAAAACTAGTTTCCAATAAAGCCACTAAATATTGTAAGACTGATAAAAAGTAATAACTAATATCTCAGTAATGTCTATTACAGTTCAGTAAAACGTCTTGTTATCAATCAACATTATTCCTATTTGTTGTGTCCTGGGGTGTACAAACTTTTACACTGAATTCATTGAAATATGAACAGATTCATCACACATTTCTTTATTATTCTGTTCAAGTGCATGTAGATTTGCTCAAACATTGTGATCTTCATCTCAGTTCTGTTACTGTGTCAGTTAACGTGTGTGTGTGTGTGTGTGTGTGTTTGCTGTGTTGCCAAAGAAACGAGGAGATTGAACAATTTGTTGAATCTCTGATCCCACTTAATTGCTTTGTATGTGTGTGTGTGTGTGTGTGTGCTGGAAATGGACATGGTAATGAATTTTTAATGAAACAGCACACACTCCTAGCTTCAGGTAACTGTTATTAGGCTGTTATTAGCATGAGCAGTGTTTAGAGTGGATACCTCTGGTGCAGAGCACAGGTGAGTAACGGCACCTCATGAGGCGTCTCGCTGAGTTGTGAAGCTGCACAAGCACTGTGTAACCATGGACACTGAAACCCTGAGACACGTCCCTGAGCGAGGGGGTGAACTCCTCTGGCCTGTAGGGGCTGGTGTGTGTGTTTGGGGTGGGGGAGGGGGGGAGAAGTTAAAATATCAGTCATACACACCAGTCTAGTGAAGGAGGTGTGGCCTATGTGTCTGTCAGTCATAAAGAATTAGGTGTGGCCTCTGTGTCTGTCAGTCACAGTGAAGGAGGTGTGGCCTTTGTATCTGTCAGTCATACTGGAGTAGGTGTGGCTTCTGTGTTTGTCAGTCCTAAATCTAGTCAAGGAGGTGTGGCCTATGTCCCTGTCAGTCAGAGTGAAGGAGACGTGGCCTCTGTGTCCCATGTATAGTGAAGGAGGCGTGGCCTCTGCTTCACTCAGTCATACTGAAGGAGGCGTGGCCTCTGCTTCACTCAGTCATACTGAAGGAGGCGTGGCCTTTGGATCACTCAATCGTACTGAAGGAGGCATGGCCTCTGCATCACTCTGTCTCAAAAGAAAAAATACAAACACCTGTTTATGTTAAAAAAAAAAAAAAGATAAAACAAACAACAGCGTACCAGAAGAGCGCTCCAAGAACACTTCTCTCCACCAGTCTGTGGAAGTGTAAGGTGGCCATGATGAAGGCGATTATCCACGTGTCCTACAGCCAAGCATAAAGACAAATCCATAAATAAAACACAGAGACGTGTAAAATGAAGTAAGACTTCTGATAGAGGATTTAAACCTAGCCGTACTCTCCATATTCCCACAGTGATCCCTTCATCAAACTGCACCAGTTTCACCAGGCTGTCTGCCCCGATGTACCTCCACTTCCTGATACTGCTCACCAACGTTTTACTGATGAGAGAGCGCCACTGCGGCCTGGCCCAGACACAAACACTGATTACGGTAAGATTCAGGAATGTTCCGTTTACCTCCATAATATTCAGATTAAGGGAAAGCATCGAGTCATAGTTTTATACTAGTTATTACTGAAGGATCTTGCTCACTTGTGTGTTTTCATCATTGGAGAGCCCAAGACTCCGTGGAGCTCCACGCTATAGACCTGGTGCATTCTTGGCCACACGCCGCCGCTCCAGCACACGGTGACAGACGAGTCTGAGAAAAAGGCCTTAGACTGCTCGTACACGCTCTGCTTCCCTTCCTTATAGGTGAGTGTGATCTCCCAGCCTACATGCAGACTCCTGCAACTCACGCCAGCTCTACTAATTAAGGCTTTAATTTATAGTTAAATTACACATCACAGCAAATAAAATGGTCCATATTTTTTATACCTAATTTTTTTCAAGTTGAAAGGTGAGCGTTAAAGGATGTTGACTAGCTGTTACTGTAAAACTCTGTCTCAACCACTATTCAAGACACAGCAGGAAACCTCAGAAATGTTGTTTAATTACGTAACCAGATTAAACATGCTAGTTTGCATAATCTTTCATGTATAAATATTAATATGTTCTTCAGGCTGAAGCTACCGTACGACTTACTACGTCTCTTTTTTGCTTCCTAAGTTACCCTGAATGCTCTATAGTGCAGTGAGACGATGAGGAACACGTCTGACCTGAGGACCTGCGCCGTCTGCTCTGGCATTCCCGTGTTCAGGTCCATGTGTCTCAGTTCCTTCTTCCACACGGCGTCCTTGTGGCAGCCCATTTCACTGAACAGCAGTTTCTTCCACACGGCCACCGGGACATCCTGCACATCAACGCTTTCAGAGTCCGGTGTCCCGAACAGCCTCGGACTGGTTTTGCTCCTGCCCGTCTCATAGGAGTACAAATCGTACCATATCGCACTGCAGGATGTAAAAAAAACTACAGGGCTTAAAATCTCACTTTTTCCTTCCACCTGCTATCTAAAGTATCTCCACACAAACATGTAGTCACCCACTTGTCATTAGCCAGCTTGTGAAACTGTCGGTTAACAAAACCTACAGAGAAGAGCGACGCCGCGTCCAAGTAGGAGAAAATCTTCAGGATGATCTCAGGCGGCAGTCTGGAAAGAAACGATGTGTTAGAGTCCAGTGAGCTGTAACGAGTACGGAAATCATTCAGGCATGGCATCTGAGATATTTACCTTTCAAAGTAATTTACCCTGGAGAAGGAGACAGGAAGGGACCAAGAAGGGGCAGGGCAAAATACTACTGGAGGTGAAGCTGGTTTGGTGATCTCAGACCTACAGCTGATTAAAAAAAAGAAGAGGGAAACCATTAAATGACAAGGGAAATGTCTGGCAACCAGGACATTATCACAACACCACACCCCCACCCCAGAGCCGAACGTCCCACAGCCACAAATACCCTCCAAAACCAAACACACCCAAAAAAAAACCAAAAAAAAAACACAACCATAAATACTGCCTCCCAAAAACCTTGCCCCAAAACCAAATACCCCTCGTCACCGTCTCCTCAGGCTTGATCATTAGGGATAAGTGTTAGAGATAAATATAGATAAATATCTTAATTTTAAACTTTAAAAATGTTTTATGTTTCTATACTTCTTTAAAGCTGTTTTGAGACAATGACAATTGTGAACATGCAATACAAATAAATTCAACAAAACTGAACCTATGATTTAAGTCTAGATTTTATACTCTGTCTGAAAGTTAATTAATAAATAAATACTGTGACACATCATGTGGTGTGTGAAAGGAAAATAATGTTCTAAGCTCTTAGAAAAAAATCCTCAAGGGTTTGATGGTTTAAATTTCTGGGGTTCTACTAAAACCTTGTAGGGCTCTAGTGTAAGATGACACCTTGGTTCTCAGAGTTTATGTCTATTTTAGCAGACCACATGGCGACATTTTAGACATGGCTACCTCCTGCTGCGGCCATCACGTGCAGGTTTTTTCTCTTTTCTTCCTCTTGAGATTCCTCCATGTCTACCTGGCTGAGTCCTCTCTAAACCCTGCCTCAGACGCTGTAAGAACTGACCACGTCCAGTAGCCATTCAGAAACACACCTGAGCTCTGAAATGTGAACCAGCTCAACGATGACGTAGCTAGGGCGTGTCCATGTGTTCGTCAGTGGCTTTAAGTGTATTTTATTTTACAATTCAGTTCTAAAATTCACATTAATATTAATATATTAATAAATGTTTTACTGTCTTTTTACTTATTAAAATACTTATTGCTTAGTATATTACTTATCTTACTGTCAGGACGTAACACTTCCTGGTCTCCCCCATTCTACAGCGCAGTGAAATGGTCCGTTTTTATAGAAACTTATGACCGAAACAAAAGACTAGAAAGTGGACAAGTTTAAATCCTAAGCTTGTTGTTGTTTGTTTTCCTATAAATGAGAAACAAAGGACCGATATTTTTATTATCTAGATTATATCCACATTCATTTAAAATTCATACCATAAAAACACATCAGAATGAATCTCAACTTGTTTTCTTATCCCTATATAAATGCACTACTTAGGATATAAAGTAAGAGTTCTAGCACCCTACCTAGTTCACTATATCAACCAAAAAATAGAAAATTGGGATTTTTCATTAATACATTTTTAGTATCGGAATGTTCTTTTTTGCTAGTTAATAATTGTAAACTGTTGTTGAACAGAGATATGTTGATTGTTAGCATATTGGGTAATGCGCTCGAGATTACATAATAATTATAAATGCAATGTTTTTTCCCGATTCATTTCGAGTATTTTCAAAATAACGTGTGACTACATCTCCCACAGTTCACTGCGTCAAAGTGGACCAGGATTTCCGGTATAAGTTGCAAGGTAGCTTGTTACCTAAACAAACTATTTAGTCGGCCTGTGAATTAAGTAGTTCT
Source organism: Bagroides melapterus (assembly GCA_028566695.1). Taxonomy (NCBI): domain Eukaryota; kingdom Metazoa; phylum Chordata; class Actinopteri; order Siluriformes; family Bagridae; genus Bagroides; species Bagroides melapterus. The sequence goes on from JAOTRN010000051.1 coordinate 20,367,404, forward strand.
TTTTATTTTAGACTCAACCAAATCGGTTGTTCAGACATAAATTAGACTTTAATCAGACTCTGATTAAGCTTTATCAGGATGTCGTGTCCAGTGAGTCAACCCGGTGAGCATTTCCGGTTTATATTTTAACGATTTGCGAAGTGCACTTGTAATTTTGTTTCATAAAGTTTGTGAAATAATAACGCATTTTCTAAACAGGTATTTCATTCTAAACAAGTCTAAATGAATGCAGTGGTACTGAAGTAAATTAAAGTTTAGTGACTCCAGTGCACCTCATATGATAGACCCTATTATTTCATGCCCTAAGTAGTGCACTTTTTCGGTGTTTTGGCTAAACTGTGCTCTTTTATTTATTTTTTTATTTTTGCAAAAACAACACACAAACATGAAGATTTGCGCACACAGACATAAAGACACAGTATTTATTTATTAATAAACACGATTAACATAATTCTTTAAACAAGTCCTCATAAAGTGTCAGTTTCTTTTTCCTTTTTTTGTTATTTATAAGTTGAACAGACGAAATTCAACATTATTTTAAATTCAGCAAGACCAAACGCAAAACACAAAAAGGACTTGCAGCATTTTTGCTTGTGGATAAAGATTCAAGGGATACATATTTTGGGTTTTCATAATAACATCTTTAAGAGCAAAACAATGAAAAATTTATAGGTCTCTATATTTAAGAAATTAAATGTAAAATAATAATGTAAAAAAAAAATCTTTTAGTAGTGCTACAATTAAAAAAAAAAAAGTGTAGCATTTCTTCCAGAAGGCCATAAAATGAGCAAGTCTCATCAATGTCAGAATATTTACCTGTTCAGTAAGAGCCAGGCTCGTCTCCAGTGATATAAAGGAATCCCAGTAGAATTTACCTCTTGGAATAATCTTCATTTTTATTTGAAGAAGTTTACGAATATGTCTGTTGTTGCATTTCCTGTGTAAAATATCAATACCACCCAAAAGCAAATCAGGAAACATAACGTTACCCTTATTAAAGATTAGATTTTTAACTAATTGGATTAAACCTACGGGGTTGCTCCTGTCAATGTTTTATATTCATTCAGTGGAACTGGGAAGTCATGGTGGTTCATAAACTGCTCATAAGATGTTACCAGAATCATCAAACACATACAGAATACAATTAAAATTGTTGTTAAACCATTTAGAGGAAAAAAGGGACTTTTTTGACTGTTACATCAGCATTGTTCCAGAAAGTAATTTTATGTGGAGAAGAACTATGGATAAAATACAGTTTCCAAAAGAGAAGGCACTGCTGATTAAAATTAGATAAGGCAATGGTTAACTTGCTATGTAAAAAGTTGCATTTTAATAAAAAGGACAAACCAAGAAGTTTGTCAAGGATATTAGTTTCTATGAAATGTCATGAAGAGGCACCAGATGATGTCAGAGTCCAATTTGCATATTCATTCATTCAGTCATCATTATCATTTGCATATCAAACAAGGTAAAATAAAGAAGAAAGATTAATTTTTAATTAAAGATTACTTTTAATTATTAAATTGTATCTTGTAGCAGGAGGTCATCTTTCGTCACAGCTCAGTAAATTTACACTTTTACAAAATTCTATATAACTTCTCTGAAGAACGCAGATTAAAATGAGCAGTCGGGAAAGAGACGAAAAAAAAACGGTTAGCGTAAATATGTTCTGGTAGAGAGATTCAAACGAAGGACAAAGAACCATGCAAGAAAAAAAGTGGTGGTGGTCAGTGATTGGTCATTGGGAACAGCAGTGATCAGTGATTTGTCTTTAAATAAACTCCATGTTATTCTGTCTTGGATTGTGCACAGAGACAGAAAGTCATTAGAGGATAATTATTCCACAAGTAATTATTAGAGCGGAGCACATGTTAATTCTGTTTTGTGACCTGCAGCAGTGGATTTAAACCCGGCTCTGCTCCCCCTGGACTGGCTCTTGGGGACGTGGGAATCAGACGAACCTGGTCAGGTTTCCTTCCCCACCATCAAACCTTCCCTCTACAATGAGACACTGTATTTTACTCATGTAGGACAACCGGTCATCAACTTCATGTAAACCATGCAGCAGATTTCACTCATAATACATTCAGAACATGATTCACAACCACATGATGATGATGATGTGACTACTTAATGAGTGTTTTATTTATTTATTTTAATAATTTTCATCTAAACACCTGCAACCAATCAGAATCCAGGTTCCTTAAGATGTTCTGTGTGTGTGTGTGTGTGTTTTTTCTCAGGTTTAACGCTTGCCATGCTGAGAGTAAAAAGCCACTTCACAGAGAAACCGGTTTCATCCGGATTCAGCCAGGCACCAACAAAGTGGCCTTCATCATCGCTCAGAACTCAGGTCTGGATCCTGATGACTGCAAGCTACAGATCAAGTGCACTGGCTTATTTTTAACCTCCTTAAACAGAGGAAACGTTTTGTTACATCCGTCTGTAATGACGTACCGCTGTAACCGCCAGAAGATTTAAAATCAACGTTCACTAAACGGCTCGATGTTCGACACGGTGATGAGCTCTGTCTTTCTGTATAACTTTAGACTGTTGTTGTGATTTGTTGTCATGAGTTTCGTCTCAAATCCCAAATTCTGACTTGTACATTCAAAATTATTTACTAATCTAGAAAATTCACATGACCTTGTTCATGACAGCAACATTTTGGTAGATTCTAACAAGAAACCCGGGTAGTGTCAGGTGGACGTATCAGGAACTACATGCTGCTTGTTCTCACCCCCAGAGTCTAAAGCAGGAGTGTCAATGTCAGTTCCTGGAGGTTCAGAGCCCTGCTGAGTTTAGTTCCAATCCTGCTCCAACACACACATGCAGTTTTCAGTTAAGCCTGAAGGACTTGATTAGTTGTATCAGGTTTGTTTAATTAGGGTTAGATCTAAACTCTGCAGGGCTCTGGACCTCCAGGAACTGAGATTGACGCTCCTGGTCTAAAGCATCTGTATCTCATACACTTTTATAAAGTCATATGCCTGAGTCAACAGCAGTAATAAGTAGGGGTGTGTGTGTGGGTGTGTGTGTGGGTGGGTGGGTGTTTTTTTTTACAGGACTAGTGGAGATTGAGGAAGGCGAGCTGGTCGAACAGAAACTCACTCTGCAGAGCAAAGCTTTGGCCAGGATGGCTTTCGCCAAGCAGCCATACGTCCAACAGGTTCTGTCCCGTGTTCTTCTGGTGAAGTTCTTCTCAGTTTTGTACAGCTGTGTTTACATTTTTTTTTTTATCTTTGATCAGATCTCCAGAGTCTTACAGCTGAGATCAGATGGGAGACTGGAGCAGACTGTGTGCATGGCCCTGGAGAATCAACCCCTGACCCAGCACTTACACATCACCTACCGCCGAACATCATCACCTCTGAAGAGCCAATAATAAACACACACACACACACACACACACACACACACACACATATACATTTAACCTACATTCTCACAAGCAAGTGACAGACAAATGTTCATTTTCTACACACATTTTCAAAGCTACCTCCAATTCTCATCAGAACTTAAAAGAGAAAAAATGGCCACAGTCATGAGCAACTTTTGTCACTTGCTAGCATGAATGTAGGATTAGCATGTATTACATTGCTCAGTGTGCACAGAAAATGTAGAGTTTGAGGTAATTAGAAGGAAGTTTGATGTGTTTGAACTGACAGCGGTAAACAGGATTATTGTGAAGTGTGTCAGAAAAGTAATTCTACTAAATTACATCTTAAATAAATCCGGTGGAAATAGACACAGGACCGTTAAAGTGGTACTTTGGTTAAAATTCTAATTTACACAGTAGCTCTTTAAATGATTATGGCTAGGGAAAGTGTACTTCTTATTTACTTTTTAACACCTGAGGCTAACGGACATCTCTAAAGACGTCCAAAAACACGTCACTGTTCTGGAGCCTGCCTTCTTAGATAAACAGAAGAGAGATCGATAAGACACCGCCCCTTTAGGCCCCACCCCCTCAAGTCGGCTGGTGGAATTGAAGCAGGAAGTGATGCTCAAGTTCATTAAATTGATGCTTATAAAAGCGTTTGTATTTATGGATTAGATTTTGGGCAGAGCTAAAGGTTCTGTACGTGTTTTCTGTTGATCTTTCTGTTTCTGTTTGAATCCTCTATGTTTCTACACAGGGAGAGTGAAAGTCTTTTAATATTCACTGTTACTTCGGGTGTTCTGTAGTAATTCACACACCAGCACGAGAAAAAGAATGTTACGATTTTAATTAACGTTTATTTTCAATTTTCTGATTTCATGTTTAGTTTTACAAATTCGAGTTTATAAAAATGCAATAAATACGTCAAGAAGTTTGTCTTCTGAAATATATTACTGCTGGAATATAATCATATAGTCAGATGAGTTTGTACAGAAATTATCTCGTTAAAAATCTCATGATTTTAAGATCTCAGTACATTGATATTTAATACAATATGTGATCATTAGAACTGAGCAGTTATTCGTTCATTCATCAAAAATCACGGTTTTAGATTATACATTTCACTTTTTTAAACGACTGTATTGAATTAAAAACAGTCCTAATGACCCATTATAACTCAGAGAAGTCTAAATAATGAGCTAATTTCTTAACGAGCTGAAAGCTTCTGTGTTTTATGTTTTTCTAGAAAATTGTTAATCTATACATGCAGTTTTTTGTAGACTTTGTTCTAATTGATGCATTGTATAAGCTAAAAAAAAAAAAGTGCAATATTAAATAAGGTGAACATAAACAATTAAAACTAATAAACCTGGTGTCATGAGGTCAGTTTACTATAACGTTTTTAAAAGGCGATTAGAACACGCGGAATTGCTGATGTGGGAAAAGACACTAAGAAACTGTTTTTTGGGCAAATTTTCTGTTGCAGAAATAACAGTACAAATTATAGAGTTAGTTCTATTTGAAAACTCGTCTGTGTGTCAAATTCAGACTGGTCACGTGTCTGTCTGGGAATTTATTCGCATTTTATTTTTAAAAAAATTCAGCGAAGTGACACCGCAAATCTGGAAAAAAAAATTCAATCCGCATGAAAATGTTCAAGAGTTACATTATAGGATTACAATGAACAAGTCTAGCTTTTTTAAAAATACATTTACTTAATTTGTAAAAACGAAATAAACAAACAGTGAATAGCAAATTCTTCGATAAAATCAAGCTGAAATGGTTTAAACTTTACATACAGCTACATTTATATTATTACTACTAAATGAACCTCCGGATGTTTTTCCACTGTACATCTTAAATATGCTAAATTACAGCTCATCACTATTCAAGGATAATCATTAGAGATTACTAACATTTACTTTCAGGATTTAGGATTAAAGATTCCTTGTGGTACCAGTTTGCTCATGTCTTTCTTTCCTTCCACAGCTGTATGATAAACATCTACTCAAGCGGCAGATATTTGAATCTTTATTTATAGCATGCATATATTGAAAGTGCTCCAACACAAACCAAAGGTGCAGCATGATTCTCCACATCAACGTGAGATAATAAATATGATAAATAAAAATTCAATCATGCAATAAAAACCAAACTAAAGAAGCAACGCAGATTTCACACGATATAAAAACCTCAGTGTTGGATCCAGACCAACACACCAGCAATAGGATTGCACTAAAATATAACTAAAAATAAATACTATATAAAAGAGCTAAATTCAGAGACGGCCTTGAAGGCAAACCACTGTTTGACACGGAAAGGGGCGTGGCTTAAAGCACAGAAGAAATTATTTTCAATATTAATACATTTACTTAAATCAAATGTATTTTTATTGTTTATTAATGCTGTTATTGTGTGAATTTACACAGCTGTCTTTATTGTGGACATTTTAAAGGAGCATCCCGTGTGTAATATCTTTCTTTTTCACTTCGAAATCATTATAATTTATATCCATTTTGTTAAATTTGCGCAGAACGTGTGCAAGTGAACCGAGCAGTGATTTGAAGAGTGTAGTACAGAATAGCGCCACTAGAGGGCAGCAGCGTCTGTTCATCTGGAGCATGTGAAAATAAAAAGTCCTTGATGCCTCACAGTTACTTCATCAGGTAGATGTAGATCGTCTTCACAAGGTGTCTCCAGGTCAGTACGACTGAAGAGAGCCAGTGGGTTTGAGAGCGGTTTTCTACGTTCCTCACACACTTCAAAATGTCGCTCTGAAAAAAAAAAAAACAGGAAGTGTACAGTCAGAAAAATCAGGCATGCTCACTGTTATCTAGCTGACTTTTCCTGAGAAAGTAGTTACCATGATCATTTGCAAGTCAAATCAAAGTGTTATGTAAAAAGACAATTTTCTAAAAAATAAATTGGATTCTATTTAGACTCAGTGATTGGTTTTTGGGTACAAAAGTGATCTCATAGAACGGTCATAAATTTCCTTCTTGTACATTATAATAATCTTTTGAAACAGAGGAAAACAATCTTAATTGCATACAAAACAAATAAGAAGAGCTGAGAGGTTACCCATCCTCCTCTCCTCCTGAGCCAGGGCACTAGACTCTTCCTCACAAACTCCCCTAGACTTTCCTCTATAGTGTGCACTACAGCCGGATTCTCCTGTTGCACACAGTCTACCGCCAGACCAGCAGCCACTGCAAAGATGGCTACCACTTTCCCCCACGTGATCCCTGACAGGAAGAAATACTGCAATCAATCATTCAAGTCAGTTTGTGTCTTCTCAGTAATATTCTGTGTATTTAAAAAATATTTATAAACACAGTTGTCCTCCATTTTGTGTCAATCGTGCATCATATGAAGCCTAAATAATATAGATTCTATCCTCATTTTTCCTGTAAGAACAGCTCGCAAGATGACATGAAGGATTTCCCCCAATGGGAAAACGTAAAGGTAAACTGACAGGACGTGTTAAACGTGTTTTCAGAGTTTTAGACTAACAGCAAGTCATCCTACTGTGATGTAAAATGATCTCAGCTCATCCTCAGTACCAGCTACTGTGTCCTAGAATAGAAGACGAGGGAATAATAAAAAAAAAAGTTATGAGGTTGTGAGAAGAGGGCAGTGAAGAAAGCTGCCAAGGTCACGGAGCAGCACATCGTTTAGGGAAAAGAGACCTTTTAGAGAATCACGTCCTGTTCGTCGAGCCAAGAAAGACACTCAGAACCACCGGTGCCAGCAGCAGACACGCCACATGGCCTTATATGGCTTTATCTGAATGGACTTTCCAGAATATTCCATCTGAATAAGGAAGGTCCTATGTAATGTAATTCTTCATCATGGCACGGTGGCTAAAATAACGTAAAAAATGACTCAAAGAGTTAGAGGGGTTTCCTACAACGATCTCCAGGGACTTCACATCGATTCAGTTTTCCACTAGAGCTTTATTAAAGATGGACTTCGAGGATCACTGAGACCAGATTCTCAACTTCAGGATCAAGTCTGTGATTATACAGCAACTCTTCAGGGTTTGTTCTAAGGTTTTGGTCACATATCAAAAGAATTGTAATTAAATTAAAATGTACGGGCAAAAGGTGAAACCTGATTATATATATATATATATGAATAAATAGATGGATAGATGGGTGGATGGATGACCTACCGAGAGAGAGGATTTCAGAAGCTACAGACAGAAAAGCGTCTGACACCACCACCTCCAAGGACACTGAGATGTTCAGCTGTTTGGCGATGTTTCGATAGACGTGTGGCTCCATGTTCTCCAGTTCATCACCTAGTAAATAAAGCACAGACGAGTTACTGTTAATCCTAATCTACAAAATGATGACAATACGGCGGCCTGTTGAGAAGAATTCCTCACTGTAAATAAAAATTCTAAACTGTCAGAATTACAGATTTTAGGAAGAACTGTGGTATATCATTTCAATCACTTCATTCACCTCTAAAAACTGGATTTTAACATGTTTACACCACTTTAACGTGGAAGATGTTGATGGACTTGTACATCACCAAAGAGACGAGCAGTCAGGAAAACAGCTCTGTAACAATGTTTTTGCTGGGAAAAAATTTAAAAATAAAAATATCCTTCATTTAAAGTGTGTGTAGAAGTAAATTAAATATGATTTGTGAAAGTTTGGTTAAGAAATGGAGCTAAAAATAAATCGTAGAAACATGGCTCACATGGGCACCTTACGGAGGTGTGCTGAGGTTTTGGTGCTCTGCTCGATGTACAGATGTGTTCCAGTTGTTCAGTTGTTCATCTGCTTCACATATAAGCTAAATGAAATGTGCTGATTGAAAAGTTCTTCAATATGCTTCACGTATTTCCAGGACAACTTGATATTAATCTTTGGACCACAAGATATTAATCTTTCTGTGAGCATGGATTGGTTAGAGTTATGTTTTTTATTCCATGATCAATAATCAGAAGACATTAAATGACAGGAAAATATTAAAATTGATGGAACGCTGAGGGAAAAAAAGGTTCTAAACTGACTGGTTCCTTGTCTCTGAGGTTTTACCACCCAGTGTCCACTTTTTTACCTTTACCACTAAAGCTTTATTATAAATGGAAATAAACAGGTCCAATTATGCATCTTAAATCTTTATTTTACATACATCATAACCCCATTTCCAGGTGAGAGACACCCTACAGCTAATAAAAGACAACCACGTGACCCCAGTGTGAAGAAACCAATGACTACAGGTCATAATTTATTTGAACTAGCACTTTCTCCCCTGTTTGTTGTTTGTGTCCCAAAAATAAATAAATAAATAAATAAATAAATAAATAAATAATTTATTGAACGGTGTTTTCGGCTCGTTATCTTAAGTCTTGTAACCTACTAAACCTGAGATAATGTACTCAAAGACAGACTGAAAAGCACTTTTGTACGTCGCTCTGCATAAGAGCGTGTGCCAAATGATGTAAATGTAATTTTTAAAAAAGTTCATTAGACTGGCATTAAAGCACGAATGTTTGGCATTGGCATTTGATCAACAAATGTTTTATCTAGAATTATAGTTTTGAACATTTGGCATTTCTTATTTAATTCTCGGTTCAGTTTTACACCCATTTTATCCGCATGAATGAAAGTTACCGCACCAAACACTACATATTCGGACCTTTCTGAATGAAAGACGCTTCGGAGGAGCTTGCAGATGTTCAGGTTTCTTACCGAGCTTGAGGAGCACCAGAGCTGCGTGTGTGAGAGCTGCGGGAGCTGCAGGAGGAAACGCGTCCACTTCAGACCAGTTCAGTCCTTCCCGAATTATTCTGGAGTACATGAACTCCCGGCACAGTATTTTAGCCTGGAACACTAACTCCCTTTCCGTGGGAATTCGTTCAAACGCCTCCATCGCTCCTGAGGAAGAACCTGCTTTAATGTCCCTGACTTGTGTTTCAGCTCTCAGAATCCATTTTGTGTTTGTGTTAGTCGGAAGCTCAGCTTTCAGTACCGAACAAAATCTTTATATTTAAGCAAATTTGAGAAAAACCCGAACTGAACCGAACATGTTGCTAAACGTTCATGAAGCTCTGTAGATGCCGGTTACTTTTATACTAATGAGCTGGCTCTCGGTTTGTACATGTCAGGTCCAAGTGTTTCTTTAAAACGCCGGTCGGGAACGGAAAAAAACTTTCACGCGAACGTTAATTTCCTACGTAGTATTTCAATAATGAATAATTTAAGAGAAATCCGTAAAAATACCTGTTTTATTCCTACAAGAGAGGTTTTCTTTTAGGCAGGATTTCTATTTTTCAGGCATGTCAGAAGAAATAACATGTGAGTTGAGTCTTTGAGTAGAGGACGGATTACCAAACCCTGGTGTTGTGAATGAGCTCAGTTTCATTCCTCACTGACTCTCAGTCATGTTCCTGTAGTAGATTCTCACTCTCAGTCATGTTCCTGTAGTAGATCCTCACTCTCAGTCCTGTTCCTGTAGTAGATCCTGACTTATTCTCAGTTCCTATAGTAGATCCTCACCTACTCTTAGTCCTGTTTCTGTAGTAGATCCTCACTGACTCTCAGTTCCTTTAGTAGATCTTCACTGACCCTCAGTTTCTTTAGTAGATCTTCACTGACTCTCAGTTCCTTTAGTAGATCTTCACTGACTCTCAGTCCCGTTCCTGTAGTAGATCCTCTCTGACTCTCAGTCCTGTTTTTGTAGTAATCACTGACTCTCAGTCCTGTTCCTGTAGTAGATCCTCACTGACTCTCAGTCCTGTTTCTGTAGTAGATCCTCACTCACTCACAGTCCTGTTCTGTAGTAGATCTCCACTGATTCTCAGTTCCTGTAGATCATCACTGATTCTCAGCCCTGTTGATCCTCAGTGAACAGCTTTTCCTGCTGAAACCTCAGAAACGATGTTAATGAGCTGCTGAGTTAAATCAGGTGTATAAGGATTGTGTTACGCAGCTCAATGCTCATGTTTTCTGGTGTGTGTCCTTCTAATTTTGAACGGATTCCTTAGAAGGTGTTTATCTTCACATGAGCACATAATAACATGTACAAAAAGCTTATTTTGGGTTTGTCTAAACCAGTCCATCACCAGGAGGTCAGCTGTTCATTCATAATCTGCTCCTGCTAGATTAAATCTAAAATGATCTCCGTCTAGTCTTATTTATAACCTGTCCTGTCAAGAGAACGTTAATCCTCATTAAAATGGACTCTTTTAAAGAAACCCATTGACAGTGTAGGTGAAGAACACAAGGCAGTTTGTTTAATAGTAATCAGTTAATAAATAAAATGTCCACACTATCTCAGACTGATGTGGACAAACTGCTGTCCAGTTTAAATTGATTCTGATTAATGATGAGGTTGATGTCTACATGTAAAATACTGCACTCTTCTGTGTGATTTACCTTATTGTATGAAATTATTTTTATGAATAAGTTTTTTTAAGTTTTACACTATGAGGTCTTAATCTTAGCAATAACATCAATAAATTATTATTATTATTATTATTATTATTATTATTATTATTATTATTATTATTAGGTTTCAGGAACTCCAACTCCCACAAACCTCACTCGATTGCGCATGCGCGTACTCTCTCTTCCGAGACGTTCTGTGCATGCGCGTCTTTCCGCACTGTTATTTTTTTGTCCTCCCGCAAGCCGCAAAGCAACAAGCCTGAGCGAGGACTCGCCCTGAATGGTTATAACGGCTTATAACTCATTTTAAAACACTGACACTGCCCTGGACCGCTTTTATTCATGGAGTTAAAGGACACCTGAACGCTTTTGTATCGCCTGGTTTGGGCAGAAAGAGAGCGGAGGCCGAAAACACGGCGGAGTGGCGGCTTTTCTGCTGGAGCTGTGGCTCTCACTACAGCGCGTACAGCACGTCCAGGCTCCGGGATAAAGAGGTGGACAGAAAACTGCTGGACATTTCTTAATTTCAGGGAATAAAGGGCTGAAAGCCGCCCTGAGACTTCAGCATGGCACACCTCAGGGCCATCAACCGGGTAAATGTGCTCCATCCGAAATATTGCGGGCTCCGTCCGAAATCACTCTCTGTCTCTATCACTGCAGTAGACCTCATTTATTCCTTCATATGTTGTGCATTTTTAAAGACAACAAGGTTTAGTGTCTCATATGTTTTCCCGATGAACACGGAGTGCACTAACCGTCGTTTATCCATCGCTATGCGGTGCGTTTCTAAAGACAATAAGCTCTCGTGTCTCAAATGTCTTCCTGATCTTCTACAAAGTGCACTAAATAGATTACAGAAGTGACACATTCATCATTTTACATCTTATTTAGTGCACTAATATAAGGAGTGTCATGTAGTGCATTATTATTCCCAAATGACTACCTAGTGGACATATTGTGCACTACCTAGGGTGGTTATATAGGGTGCATTATATCCTGTGGTGTCCAGATGTATAAGCAGAAGGATGTTAATAGTGCACTATTATAGGTAGTGTGTAGTGTAGCTTTCCTATTGGACATGTAGTGCACTATTTAAGGTGTAGAAGACATTGATTTTGTTTTAGGGAAGTGTGTCCTGAATGTCTTGCTTGTTGGACATGTAGTGCCCTATATAAGGTGTAGAAGCCGGCATGTGGTACTCCATATAGTGCATGAGCCATCAGTTAGTCATCACTATGTAGTGTGTTTATAAAGACAATACGATGTTGTGTATTGAATGTCTTCCTGATCTTCCACAATACGCACTAAAAAGGTTGCAGAAGTGTCAGTCTGTCTAGTGCACTAATATATAGTGTGTGTCATGTATCTTCCTGTTGGACATTATAACAGTGCACTTCATCGAAGGATGCAGACAGGAGGGAACTAAAACCCAAACTGAACAGCTAGTGCACTACTGAGGGAGAATTTCCTTCAGGATTGATAAAGTACTTATCTTGAACTTTGTATGGATTTTAGTGCACTTTGTAGGGACCAAGGGCCATAAGTGAGTATGATAAGTGAGTACTATAAGTACAATCAGGGGCAGAATCATAAATATCTAATATTAGATATTTAGATTTTTTCACCTTATCTAGTGCAGTAATCTAGGGTTTAAGGTGCTGGATTTTGGATAAAGAGTGCACTACATAGGGGACTTGAAGTAATTATCATGGGTCTTTTTGTACCTGAATGTCTGCCTGTTAGACACGTAGTGCACTACATAGTGTATCTAGGGCTCTTCATGCACTATTTAGGGTGTAGGAATCATTCCTTCATTCCCTAGGTAGACAAGAAATCCCAGATTGAAACACAGAGTGCACTACGTAGGGTGTAGGGGGCATTGATGTGTACCCTGTGTGTGGAGAGGTATAATGCTCAGGCCATTGTTTTATACCCTGGGTAGTGCACATAGACAGTTAGGGAGGGTTTAGGGCTCCAGATCACTTCATATTGGATGTGTAGTGCACTCAGTAGGTTGTAGGCCACTGAAATCTCATGACTAGTCAAATAGGGCACTAGAAAGGTTGTTAAATCTAAATACCAGCTGGATTAATTTGGACGTGTAGTGCACTAGATAGAGTTTAGAAGATATGTAAAGGATGCAGGAGGGTATAGAAGTGTGCAAGGGGGCACAGAAGGGCAAAAGAAGGTGCAGGAGGAGGCAGGTGGATATAAGAAGCCAAAAAAGGACCTCAGATTACAAACAACTCTGAGTTCTGCAGGAAGTGAAGACGATCACCACAGAGTGGATTAACTGCCTCTTATTCATGAGTGTGTGTGTGTGTGTGTTTGCAGAACTCTCGTCTGGACCCAGAGGAGTACTTCACTAAGCAGGAGCGAATTGGGAAGGGTTCATTCGGTGAAGTCTACAAAGGCATCAACAACCACACTAAAGAGGTGGTGGCCATCAAGATCATCGACCTGGAGGAGGCAGAGGACGAGATCGAGGACATCCAGCAGGAGATCACCGTCCTCAGTCAGTGTGACAGCCCCTTTGTCACCAAGTACTACGGCTCCTATCTCAAGGTATATACACACACACACACACACACACACTCTGGTGCTGCTGCATTAGTGAGCTGAAGCTGAGATCAACTGAGTCACAAAATTCTTCTCACCTGGAGCAAGACTATTGTATAAATTTTTGTCATTACTAAATTAAACTATGAGACACGACCTGCACCAGAGTGCTGTAAGAAATCGACACGTTCTGGATTTCTGGAGCAAAAAAACAAGACGGATAAGAACGTCTGCCAAATGAAGTAAATTTAAAAATAAATAAATAAAGTGAAAAGTATCATAAAACTGAATCTCAGTCAGATCATTGGATTCTCTAATAAGAGTCAACTCCTTTGACTCACAGTTCATTTGTTGCTGTTTATTTTCTAAACCCTGGTGATATTTTGACCAGTGATTGTTCCGTCTCTCTGAAACGGTGTGAGATTCGTTCTGTACCTTCAAAAGAACACGAGCTTTTATAAAGATTTATTTAACAGTTAAACTGAATCAGATTCTGCTGCTGTTTCTGTTCATTTATCTCAATCAGCTACAGAAGAGAAGGTCGACTCGTTTACAGTCGACACATCAGTACAGTGTAGTGTGAGGAAAAGGTGTGAATGTGTCTGATCTAACGTTCTACGTGTTTTACAGGGAACTAAACTGTGGATCATTATGGAGTATTTAGGAGGCGGATCTGCTCTAGATCTCGTAAGTAAAAACAAATTAATTTGGAGAAAGTGAAGGAAAAATAAGAGACTGAATGTGTGTGTGTGTGTGTGTGTGTGTGTGTGTGTGTGTGTGTGTGTGTGTGATGCAGCTCCGCCCTGGGCCGTTAGAAGAGACGTACATCGCCACTATTCTTAGGGAAATTCTGAAGGGTCTGGAGTATTTACACTCGGAAAGGAAGATTCATCGTGATATTAAAGGTGACGTTCATGAACACACACGTGATCTGTTACAAGCACAAATTATTAACTTCTGAAATAAATGATCAGATACTTTCAGTCACAGTTTTTAGTTCAGCTCGCACTGGAATCTAACTTCAAATAATAATTCATATCTGTAACGTGTCTGAGTGAAACGAGTGGGGGGGATTCTGTAATACAGACGTGTGAAATCTGTTACACACTTTTACAGAGACTTAGGAAAAGGATGGAATTTATGAAATAGAAGGTGAAAAATCATTCTGATATTAATTTGTGTGTGTATAATGCCACTAAATGAAGACGGGTGCCAATAATTTACTAGGACAAACTGTTAGCAGACATGACTTCTTGTGCTGGGTATGAAGGGCAGTGCCAGGGACCAGGGCAGGTCCCTAAATTCACCAGGAAATGAGGAGGAGCAGTGTGTGTTTGACCAATCAGTGATCTGCTACAGTTCTAGCTCCGCCCACATGCCACTTTTTAGGTTTCTTGTTATCTTGCATGAAGAGGAACGTGTGTGTGTGTGTGTGTGTGTGTGTGTGTGTGTGTGTGTGTGTGTGTGTGCGTGTCACAGCTGCCAACGTGCTGCTGTCAGAGCAGGGGGACGTGAAGCTGGCGGACTTCGGCGTGGCCGGTCAGCTCACAGACACACAGATTAAGAGGAACACGTTTGTCGGAACTCCGTTCTGGATGGCCCCAGAAGTCATCAAACAGTCCGCCTATGATTTCAAGGTGGGTCAAAGGTCGATTCAAGCACACGCCTTCATCAGGTGTATTTGGGTCGCTGTGTTTTTTTTTTTTTTTTTTTGAGTGTGTGTTTGTACTCGTTTTGAAAGTTGAGCTGAAGTTGAGCCTCGTCTCTGTGCAGGCTGATATCTGGTCGCTGGGCATCACAGCCATCGAGCTGGCTAAAGGAGAACCGCCGAACTCGGACCTTCACCCCATGCGTGTGCTCTTCCTCATCCCTAAAAGCACGCCCCCTACGCTGGAGGGATCCTACAGCAAACCCTTCAAAGAGTTTGTGGAGGCGTGTCTCAATAAAGACCCACGATTCGTAAGTATATCCTCAGGAGCGTTTTTCCACTGGAGTTTTAGCACCACACAAAATCACAGTGAAGAATTTTCTCCTCTCACACAGAGACCCACAGCTAAAGAGCTGCTGAAACACAAGTTCATCACACGCTACACCAAGAAGACGTCCTACCTGACCGAGCTGATCGACCGCTACCGCCGCTGGAAATCTGAGGGCCACGGAGAAGAGTCCAGCTCTGACGACTCCGACATGTACGCCATCTCTTCATCCCTCCTTCCATCCATCTGTCTAGATCTATCTGTTAATTTGTGCATCCAATCATTAACCCAAACACCCAATTATCCATCCTGCCATCCATCCATCCATCCACCACTTCACCCACTGAACCTTTTTCCTATCTGTCCATCCACCCATCCGTTCATCCAGTCAGTCTCTCTAGCCTTGAGACTGTGATTGTAAAGGTGATGGTGCGAAGTAAAAAAACTCCCTGAGATGATCTTTATCCATCCCTTCGGGAATCCACACGTTTATGGATCTACTGACGTCAGTTCATCTCTCATTACGCTAGATTTCATCCACCCATCCATTTCTACACACGGGGAAACTCCGCCTCTTTTATTCTATATTTCTTTAACTTTTCACTTTCTTGACCCAGCAGGACATTTTTACTCTGTCTCATGTGAACAGGGACGGAGACGGTGACGACAGGGACCAGTGTCCAATGTGGACTTTCCCCACAGTGCGTCCCAGCTCCATGAATAAGCTGCAGAAAGGCTACGCTAACACAGACTCTGAGGTGAGACATGACCTCACGCTGGTCTGATGATCAGAGTCACACCGGTGTAGAAGAACAGCTGAAGTCTCAGGTCCTTATTGTCACAGCTCCAGTTTAAAACAACACTACAGATGACTTGATTCACTCTCTCTGTCTCACACACACATATACACACACATACATACACACACACACATATACACACACATATACAGTACTGTGTAAAAGTCTTAGGCACCATATTATCTGTAGTACAGATTTTGTTCTATAAGTTTATGATGTCTG
>JAOTRN010000051.1:20411420-20421625 GCA_028566695.1 Bagroides melapterus
CCCCGGTCTATCGCCCCCCCCCCCCCCCCCCCGTCTCTCTGCAGTATAATAAACACACTGAGACTGTAATAATAAACGAGTTATGATGATGATGATGATATAAACTCTTCTCTCCGTCTCTGCTCACACTCACACACTTCCTTTCCTCTGAACTTGTTTTCAGAATCATTATTGTGTTTTTTGTAAACAATAAATGAAATTAAAACAGAATTTCTGTTCCTGTGTCTCTCTGCTCCCTCATTTAATTACCCCCACATTAAAACATCATGCACAATATAATGAGTCATAATTAATAAATATAATAATTAATAGAAATGTTAGTGATGTTTGTGATTTTGAATCTTTTATAAGAGTCAGTTTGTGTTTTTTTGTATTATTTTTTGATGTTAAACTCCATCTGAGTTCTTTACTTACTTTATTTTCCCTTTGACAAAATACAATATCATGGAATAATAAAAACACAACAACAACAACAACAACAACAACAACAACAATAATAATAATAATAATAATAATAATAATAACAATAATAATATATTTTATTTATTTATTTCCCTGGTGTGTAAAAACACGACCTCATCACACCTAACAAATAAATTTGCTTGTTAAATAATTGAACTTTACAACATTTCATATAAATGACTTCAGTATTAAGACTCTAAACTTCACCAACAACCACAAGACATTCTAGAAAATTCCATCAAATATACCGAGGAACATGTCGAGCTCTCGCTCCTCATCCGTCTGACTCCTGACAAAATATCAGATCATCAGAGGAATGAATCAATAAACTGATGATTTTCACGTGTCGGAGCGGTGGTTAGTAAATACCTGCCGTGGACTTTGTGCTGCTCGTCGGCCGCCGAGTCCCTCGTCAGGAGATGATTCGGTCGTCCTGTCAGTGAGATATTCTTCACGCCCTGTGACCGATTCTCTGACGTGACGGAAAATTCCAGCCGTGCTCTCTGTTAAATAAAAACACTACACTGACACTGGAGACTCCTTCCACAGATGTTACATAAACAAACATCTGTTTTAATATCAGAAAATTAATCAACACCTTCTGACCAATCAGAGTCCAGCAGTGCTTAAAAAAAAGAAAAGAAAAACAAGAAAATTTCACATTTGCTTGCGAATAAAACGGCACAATCGAGCAGGAATAACGTGACACGTGAGGACGCAGTGATGTCAGTGAAGATCGGACGCTGTTTAAAGGTGGAGCAAAGTCTCTGGAAAGAAGATTACTGATTAAAAAGAATTTTGTTTTTTTCAGGAATTAACAGTTCACTATCAAAGAACAGAGACGAGCGACCGCAGGAAAGACGCAGCACAACACAATGACAGATACACGTTTTTTAAATAATTGTTAAAAAGTGATGAGAATGTTGGTAATCTGAGGTGGATTAAATCAGATAAAAACTCAACTCTTAAGTACCTTTGTAGTAAAAGTCATTTCTGGGCTTATTTGTGGCATTCGATCTGCACTTTCAAGCCTGAAAATAAAAATAAAAATAAAAATCTCTTAAAAACAAAGCAACACAATTCAGTACAAATAAGAGCTCCGGTGTTAAGTCTGACCTTGATGGTGTTAGTGATGGTGTTGGAGGTCTCAGTGATGCTGCTGCAGGAGGAACTGAAATCACACAAACTTTTATCCTCTCACTTTTTTGCACCTGCTATTTTTCTATTTTTTCTGCTCATAGATTTTTTTTTATTTTGTGTGTAATTTGATGAAACAGTATGTATTTGGTTCCACAATATATTACAGAAGAGAGAGGAGATATTAAGAGAAAAAATTTATTACAAAAAATAATAATGAACTGGCAGTAAAATTGTGGTGCAGTTTCTAAAAAGTTCAAGATATTTAAGATATTGATCCTAACGACATCGTCATAGCGCCATGTCCCAGTGATGTAACCCGATATTTTAATTTAAAAATTAATTCAAGCCAAAACTCTGTAAATCCAATCAAACAAAGCACCTGCTGCAGCAGAGCCACGCCCCCGAAGGTCCGACTCCTCACAAGCTGTGGTGAAGTTCTCATCACTGAAATCGTCCCAGTCGTCCAGCGCTAGGTCAAAGTTCACGTTGAGGACGTCAGATGAAAAGTCGCCGTCGGTGCTGAGGTCTGCGTGTGAGGCGGAGCCCAGAGATTTCTTTATTACTTTCCATCTCATGGAAACATCTACAACGAGGGTTCAAGGGTTAAACTGGTCAGCTTTTGAGTCTCCTAAAAATCATTGCTCAACACACACTCTCTCTCTCTCTCTCTCTCTCTCACACACACACACACACACACACACGTTGAAGTTCTCAGATGATAAAAAAACGTAAACACTCACCGTGTGTCGTGTCAGCGCTAGTCTGGAAGACGTGCTGCTCCACCACGTCAGAATAAAACCCTTCAGTGTTCTTACTGTACACTGTAGATCATTTCACACACACACACACACACACACACACACACACACACACACACTGGGATTAAATACAGGATGGAAAGTTACTGACAGAGTGGTCAGAGCAACTCCTGTGTTCTTTACAGTTAGACACTTTCCAGTAACTTCCTTCAGACGTCTGAACAAACCAGTTACAGCCATGCTGAAGTTTTATTAGTTACAGATGACTTTAAGGTGAATATGATCTCTTTATGAGTCTTTCTATAGAGGAGAAGACACTTCAGATGAGCAGTCACAGAGATTTCCAGAGCGTACTATAGCTTGTGTTAGACAGAAACATTTAAAAGCCCTGTGTAAAAGTTTCCTAACAAGACAGATCATGTTGTTGACTGATATTAAGATCATCTTGAGTTAATAAAACTAGAGACGTCAAATCAGTGTTAGTCTGTGGACGCTTCCTCGTTTAATTAATAAAGACAATATTATAATGACGTATTAAAGAAGTTTTCTAAATCATACTACAGAGAATCTGCTGCAGACGTCAGGACTGGTCACGTTTAGAGATTTTGTTCCTGAACAGTGTTTTCTGTTGAAACGCTCCACGACTAGACCAGAATTATTCACCATACAGTCAAACTACAGGATCAGAGATTAGGAGTTACAGCTCCACCTGCTGCACAAAAACATCACCATCCTGCACACACACACACACACACACACACACTCACCGTCATGACCTGACCCACTGTACACCTGCTGCTGAGGTGTGGAAAGATGTTTCTGAGTCCTGCAGAAAAAAACACTTAAAAAATCAGAAATCTGTGAGATCTTCAAAGTCTGTGATTAATATTAGAAAGAAAGTTGAAGCTTCTGAGAAGGAATTACAAATGATAGACATTAATCTCACTGCACCGCTATCAACAGGGTATCAAATGGAATTGTGGGTAATGTAGGACAACTTTAGCCAAAGTGACAATTCACCAACATGCTGCTGACAGGAGACAAAAAAAAAAGATCTAAACATTAACATGCAAGTGACTCAGGGAGGAGTTTAATTACAGATACCATGAAGTGGAAGACATTGGTTGTTTGGGTGTGTAGGAGAAACGCTGCATGCTGATTTCCTCTTCCTCACTTTTCATCTTCATCTGTAACAAAACAACAGTTAAATTCTAATAAAAAAGAACAGAACTGATGTCCATGTGTTTGTAGAACAAACCCCGTAATTAATACACTATAAATACACAGTAGTTCTGTGTGTGTGTGTGTGTGTGTGTTACAAGAGAACATTTAATTAAATATAAATTTTTGTTAAACGATAGCAGGAATGTTCATATATGACTACGACCTTACAGACATTTTTACAGACTTTCCAAGAATGTCAATCATTCTGTATATCGGCAAATAAAAAAAAAATCAGATAAAAATGAACAGAATAAACTGTTCTATCAGTGACTGGAGAACTGGAGATATTTTAATTCACTTCAGAAGTCTATAAGGAGGTCTGGTTGACCTTCAAGCGTTTGACCGGGGTCTCCAAGAGTTTCTCGTTCCTCATCTTCAGATCGTGGAGATATGATGAGAAAGTGGGCTCTTGACCCATGAGCCTCTTCTGTACACCAAATTTACCTGAAGTGAGAAAAGTCAGTTCAGTTCAGTTAATAACTAAACTTCATTTTTAATAAACAACTTAATAATCAACTTCAGGGGTTTAGATCATTTTCTTCAAGCTATAAGTACAAAACCTTCTTCTTGCTTGTAGAAGTCTTTTTCTCTCAGTATTGTTTAGTCCTGTACTCGTCTTCTTCATGAGAGAGAACTACACTAACACGTGGAGAAACTGAGCAGCAGTGTTGAGTTAGTTCTTTAGCCTTCAGTAAATGTCATTTTGATGCTGTATATTTTATGTCCTTAGTCTGTGTTAGGCTTCAATGTCTAGTGTTGACTGAAAGCTAATCTTGGTGGAGGTTTGTAATCCTGCTAGCACTCGCTAGCTCATGTTCGTAGACCTTCTCTCACATGCCAATCAGAACAGGCAAAGAAATGGTATTTAAAATCAGCTTTATGGTCAAAAATCATTGTACATAAACCAACAACCAGCGTAAACACTCCAAATGTTCCTCTGCACTCTGATGTATGGTTGTAGTTGAAGCACTTTTACCTGCCCCCTTTTCGAATTGCTCCTCCCACTCATCTCAGTATGCCTCTAATCCACGAGTTTGTAGTTCCACCTCACCATAATCAATGTTGTCTCACAGATCGTCAGTAATTTGTTGTCATGTTTTCTGTGGTAAATCACGAAGACAAAGGTGGAATGGTATTGAAGAGAGTCTCTCCATGATGACAGTGTAGTTAGTCATACACGTCATGTACACGTGTCTGTTATTGTTCACTTGCAAGCCGCCACCTCAACAGTAGTCGAATCGAGTGATAATCGATTAGCATCACCGTAATTGTCAGATGTGATTTTCACCTTCATAAAACTTTGACACGATTCGGGTCTTTCCGTCGCTTCGGGAATTCTGAATAAATTATGTGCTGCACCTTCCAACATGGGAAACGCAGGAAAGCTGTACGCAGACGTACATGAACAAATGGGTTTCAGAAGCGTCCTCTACAAGTGTTACAGTGTTGGGCAGGATGTAATTTACAGAACATAAAAATATAGAAACTTATGGTACTCATTCTATAGTAGAAATCACTTCGTATTTACATTCTGTATAAAGGTTTTATGCTGCATATTTTGACTAAATGTCCAAGGCGGGAAGCCTATATGCTAACAAATGCACGTTATCTAAACCCCTGAACTTGTTCTGGTACTCACAGCATTCATGACCACAGAGCTGCTTGTTTTTACAGAAATGGTTACAGTGTCGCTTGCTGGGATCGATCTGAGGTGAATCTGCAGAGAGGACAGAGATTTAAATCATTTCTAGATGACAGATACAGCATACTGCACTACCTCAACTGTCCACCAGAGGGACAGAAACATTAAACATATTGAAGTTCTTGTCGTCCCCATGTGTGACGTCCCCTCGTGTCGTCCCCGTGTGTGACGTCCCCTCGTGTCGTCCCCATGTGTGACCTACACAACAACCTGCCTGTTGAAATGATGACATTCCAGCCTTATGGACAGATTCAAACCCTTTCAGTTTCTCACACTGAGCTCCAGCTACACTGATATCATCATAACACTGACTGTAAATCTGCTGTAATGTTATTAATTAAACAATAATTAAGGGCTCCTCCATTTTTTTCACCAGTCACGTGTTCCCACTCTATGAACTGGAATTCCACTGTATGAATTTTGTTGCAAAAAAAAGCAGAAAATCATCACCTCTGTTGTCACCATGGCAACCAGTAAAACACAGAAAATATACACTATAAATCCTATAATTTGCATACATTATGATGTCATTCTAATAAATGTGGGAGAAGTCTAATGTGAAACTACATTTCTGACACCGTGCTCAGTGTCTCAGCTCAAATGTAAAGTTTCCCCTGAACACTGAATTCGTTTATTATTGCCTGTTTTAAACGGTTCTGTCTGTGCTGCAGCTCGTCCTGTGGCAGGTTTCTCAGAGCCGACGTTTCTCTGTGGAGTTCCTCTCACGGTTCTCCTTGATGCTGGACGCTCTGCTCCACGTGAATCAGCTCTAAATGTCTTTGCTCCTGAGTAAAAGGCAGTGAACGTCTGTTGGATATCCAATCCCACTGCACAAAACACACACACACACACACACACACACTGTGTTTTATTCCTCTTTCACCACAGTAAAAGCTCATTCAGGGGACAGATATCGTGCGTGATTAAGGTCTTTAAGTGTTTAATGCCTCCTGACTAAACAAAGGGTATGAGTGCGCACACTGACGTGTAAAACACCAGGCATACAAGCATTAATTTAAAAAAACACATGACATGCCACATTAAAAACTGTCCAACCAATGAGACTGGTGCGTTTGTTCATGTGCCAGGAGCCGCTGAAACATCACTTGGTGGTGCTCAAGCAGGAACCGGTCTTGCTGAACACACATTGATACAACAACTTTTTAGTTTTTTTAGATTCATGAAATATAGTTGAAATTGTACGATTCATAAAAGTTTATTTGCACTACCGTTCAGTTGCACTACTGTCATTGACTTATTTGCACAAACGTTTCTGTCTCCTATTTTTACTTTTATTGTCTCTGATTGTTATAGCAAACTGTAGTTCATTCACATAAATAAATGTTTGGTGTATGAGCCTTAATACATCAACATTTTAAGGCCCTGTGATTGAACTGTTACTGTAAAAAAGACAACGTATTAGAATAATCATACGGTGTCGAGCTGCACTACTATCAGAAAATAAATCAACACCTTCTGAACAGACGAGATCAGTGTACAGGAGAGCGAGTGAACCACACACCGTACTCAGAGCTGATTAAATTGATGCTGATCTCATCTCCAGCAGGCGTTCTCATCACCTCAATCCTCCTCGACCAGCTTCCAGACTTCAGCAGTACAGTGTCTCTGATCAATGGAACATATTATACGCTATTATATTATATTATATTTTACTAAAAAGATCTCTTAGTAAAAAAAGGACTAGCATCTCACGAGATCTTCTGCTGGAAGATGACATTATTGTCACAGTCTCCGATTAGTAGTGTGACATAATGATGGTCCGGTGCAGTCCTTTTCAACATCAGCTCCTCAAAATTCTTCAAGTTGACTGTGACAACGATCTCTGCTGTGGAGACGCTGTAACGAGGAAGCTGGAAAACAAAATTCTCTTTTAATGCACTGTATCTGTCCCTCTGAAGAAGGAGCCATGTCTTTTGTCTGCAGGAGATTTAGACACGGTGTCTGTCACAACTAGATGTGGTCTCTGTGTATGTCAGCTCTAAATGAAGGAGACGTGAGATTTTGTGCTTGTGAGTCCCAGAGAATGGAGTGTGGCATGGCCTATGTGCCTGTCTGGTCCAGTAAAGGAGGCGTGGCCTATGCGCCTGTATGGTCCAGTAAAGGAGGCGTGGCTTTTGTGTGTATCAAAAGGCATGGCGAGTGTCAGAGAAGTTTGATGGGCTGAAGTGTGTGTAACTCTGAGTCATGGAGGTGTGGTCATTGTACAGAAGAGTGCTGTGACCACTGCAGCAGTTACAGTAAAAGTGTATCATTAACGTACATGTTTAGATATTAAAAATAAGAACTAACTGTCACCTGTTCCAGACTAACTTCATATTTGGGGAGTCGACTGACAGCTTCTTTGATCTGGTTTCCAAACGGAGGATGTCGGTTCACAATCTAGATGAAAACACACATCAGTGAGACAGCAGATGTATGTGTCAGATTAGTTTAACATGAGCTCTATTAGACACCAGATGTATTAAGAGAACACAGCAGTGTGAGTGATGAGTGATGGGTAGAGAGACGGTTTGTCTGTACCAGCTCCAGTTCTCGAGGATTGGTGGCTTCGATCTTGCTGAATGAAGTCAGTCCTGCGTTCACCAGTGCATTAGCCAGAGATAAACCTAAAACACAAAATATTTACTGAATATTTAACTGAAAGACCTGATCCTTCCACATCATTGTCATTCAAATGCACTGCTAAAGGACATGTCTGAAGTATTTACTGAGAAATGTGCTGCTCCTGTAGGTCTTTCAAATCTCCTGTCAGTTCCTGGTGGCCTACAATCTATCAATTTATTTCTGTGCCTCTTTAACCATGCCTAATCCTACTTTCTATCCAGTCATCCATCTATTATAGCATTTGACAGTCATCAATTTATCTCTCTGTATATCCATCCATGTATCCATCCTCTATCTGTTCTTTTACTTTTCCTCCATTCATCTTCAGTTCTATTTTCTAAAGAGATCTCACCAATCCTGTCCAGTTGTTTGGAGATGTAGGGTGAATCCTCCCACAGCTTAGCTCTGAAGCACTTGGCCAGGATCACAGCGTTGAGCTGGGCTGAGAAATTTTTCTTAGAGTGCTGAATGAGAAACTCCACCAGGCCTGGCACAGAGCACACAAAACACCACGCTGCTCAAACACTCCATCACAGAGAAGTTCGATAATACACTGACAGACGTCAGTCAAAAAACACAATCTAAGGGTAAGTATTAAAGACACCATCACAACACTTTCGATAAGGGCAGGTTACATTTGCTAAGTCTGATTCCACTCCTGAAAATCTTCCCAGTGTCTTGTGTGAGTCCAAATTCTTGAATGGGGATGCAGCCGAGCTGAGCCTGAATCAAACTGATGAAAAAAAAAAAAAAAAAAAAAAAAAAAAAAAACAGAAGAAAATCAGTATGGAGTTTGTATAAAAAGTCAGTTATTGTGCAGCTCCTGAGATTTCTACATATCGCTGTGTTGAGTCAAGTGAGTCCATCTTCACTATCTGTACTCCAGTACTGCAGGTGGCGCTATTAAACGTTCATGACAATTTCCTGTCATCCATCTTGAAATGAATTAACTTGGAAATGACTCATTTCTAACAACCCATCGCACCAGGTATGACATCTGTTTACTCTGTATTTTTGTCATATTTTTGTGGAAGTAAATTGAATATTGTCTCCACATGAAGGATGTCGAGGTTTTCAGAACACCAGCATGTTTATGGGCAATTTCATACAACTGGTCTCTTATATAATTTAACTAAATAAAACCCCATATCTCTATAACTGATCTGATCTATTTTTTATTGTCACCTGGGGATCACACTGTTCAGTAAGGTCATACAACTAAACGTGTCATTTTCAGCAACCACAGCATCCATGTTCCCGAATCTCTGCTATATGAAATGCTGAATGACTTTATTGCACTCACTAAAGCTTCTTGCTGTCTGTTTAATGAATTTGGTGACAATGTGTTTTGATGGAGATTTTACATTAGTAACAACCGAACACACTAACTGGCACGTTTTCATAGTTGTCATGGTAACAGACGCTAAACCTCACTCCACACGTGCAAAACTTTGGATTAGATTACATATAACGTTCAGAAAATGTCATCCGATTCACATAGATAGGACCCATACAAACACTTCACTCAGAATCTGCTACAGGAAATATCACGTCATCTTTATAGAATAAACAGAAAAGGCTTTACTAAAAAAAAAAAAAAAATTGGTGAATCTGAAACCTACCAGTTAACTTTCATATCATTGGTTTTGATCTTTCCCGCCATTGGATACCTAAAAATCAGATTGAGAGAGGGTTTTTATTTAAATAAAGCCTGAGAAGTCCTGAATGTGAGAACTGCACTGACCTGATAGTGACCCTGTTCTTATCCTTGTTCAGGATGTTCAGGGTTCTCTTCTCACTGACTCTCAGCTGCACGTCACTGAACTCCTTCACTTTGGAGATTATATCAACCTGACACAAGTACAGATTAAACCACAGGGTTGGGATTTAAGTGAGGTTTTATCTGTGAACTCTAACATACAGACAGTAAAGACAAATCAAATCAGTTTCATTATATATAATAAATATAATAATAAATGATAAATGCTGGACATGTTGAATTAGGTCAGAATAAAACAGCTAATGACTCACCAGTTCAGACAACGATTCTGTACCAGACACCTTCAGAAAGTGCTTCATGGTGTCAAACGCTACACAATACCGAGCCATCAGCTTCCCACTGTCTGTGCACAATCAGCAAAGTGTCAGGAGTGTGTGTTAGTTTAGTGTCTTTAGAGTAGTGTTAGTTTAGTGTCTTTAGAGTAGTGTTAGTTTAGTGTCTTTAGAGTAGTGTTAGTTTAGTGTTTATAGAGTAGTGTTAGTTTAGTGTCTTTAGAGTAGTGTTAGTTTAGTGT
>JAOTRN010000051.1:20431878-20443729 GCA_028566695.1 Bagroides melapterus
GTGTGTGTAACAAGAATAAAAAAAGATATAGCGCATCAGCTGTCAGCATGAACGCTGAAATTCACTACCACATGTCGTGCACATGAACAGTTTTCTTCTGAAAGTCGGAGTGATGATGTGTTGAAATGCTTAACTGCATTGTGCATGTTTTTGGAGTTACGCTGAATGGCTTATGTGTGTATGAGATGAAGTCGAGCGTCAGCTGTGTGGATGCCGACGGAGGTCCTCAGGGTCATCAGCCGAAGTCTACCGTGTTTGAGTGGGAGATAAAATTATATTACTGAAGGTGTTTGATGTCGTGATATTCCAGCAGTGAAGAGCTGTAAGTTTGTAAAACACTCACAGAACCGTCCATTCAAACAAACACGACCCTCTTCCATGTAAATAAACTCCAAACAGTCCATGTTACATGCTAACAAGATTAGCAATACCACCCCTGAGGCTCGGCATATACTTTCTAGACAGTATTTAATTGGACAAACCCAAGAGGAGTACAGGATGAGTCAGTAAAAAAAATTTTCTACAAGTTAAATACTATAACACCAACTGAAACACCAAATTTGATCCGCTCACACTTTATGAAGCACAGGTCTGTCAAAGAAGAGGTTATCCAGGGAAAAGGTGAATTCTGATGATGACTCCATCAACCTCTGGGTTCAGATCAACGACTCATTAATAATCTGTAAACAAAGCAGAGGAGTAAATTTGATCTAGATTATTTTTAACTAGCATCAAAGTCTTAAACTACATTTCTAAATGAATGAAGACACCAACTTCACAATAGCTAGCTAACAACTCTCTCTAGCTAGCAATAGTCAAACGTTATTAAAATGAACATATTTACATATTACATATTTTACATCTGCGCTAGAGTTGGCACACGACATAGTTCTTCTATGGCGCCATTCTAATATTGAATCATTATTTATTAATACCTTGCTATTTTTTGCGGAAGTTTATTGAAGATGGCTAGTGAGCTAACCTACAGAGTTTTTATTTTCCATTCATCCGTCTCGCGCCGCCGATCTCGCGCTACGCTATTGTAGTTAGCTAGCAAGGGTCTGTAACGTTATTATATTAGCTCGTCGAAATTAAATTTAATTCGGTACAAAATAGTATTATGTAATTTTAATCAAATTCTCATACAGCCTTAACTGACATAAAATGAACAGTCACAATTACATAAATAAAAACAGAGACTGCTTATAATCGAGCCAAGGGCGAGGTTGAACCAGGGGGAAAAAACATTGGCTGTATCCCAACCGACTTCCTAGTGCACTCGATAAGACGTTTAAACCGTTGGAGTTTACGTCCTGTGTAGTGAGCTTGTAGTAATAGTAAGGATCAATTTAGGATGCGCCCCGTGAGAGATTGAAAACAGGCACAACACAGTAGAAGAATGAATGTACGTGAAAAATATCGTTTAAAAGACGGAAAATCCAGTAAAAAAAAAAAAAAATAATAAAAAATAGTAGACTAAAATCAGTGTTATGGGAGGTGCCATCTGTTAAAATATGTAAATATTGCCGTTGGTAAAAGACTTAAAAAAAATAAAAAAACAAATTTAAAAAATCCACGAATATTCCAGTGATTAACGTTAATTAGCACTTTAATTAGCATTTATCTTGTTGAATTAACATTATAATGTGCTGTACTCTTTGTCATCCACTGAGATAGGTAATAAAACAGATAGTAAACCATCTTTAAGGAGCTCGGAAATTTATAGAGATAAATAAATAAATAAATCTTGACATAACTTTAAGAGAGGAATGTGATAAGCAATCAGTTTTGTACCTCATCCAAATGTGGAACCTATATTTATACACACAATATTACAAGAAACTCGTTATAATAAACTATGAAACCATTTATAAACAGCTTCAGTTTTTATCTTATTAAAGTAGGATTCATGGTTAGCTAGCTAGAGGCACCGGCGAGTTGCTTTTTCACACCTAAAAAATACAAACGTCATTTGTTTAACCATAAAGTTACCACATATTCCGCCTTAATTTAACTTCACGACATGTATTTAAGGCGTTGATACAATTTTATTTGAGAAAGAAACCCCAAGAAGAGCGCTTCTTTGTCGTGTCATGTATTAGCCACAGTGGTCTCACTCTCGACTCGGATTTTTGGTGCCAGCTATTTGGACTGTTCCACTTGTCTTTAGGTTATACCATGTCTACCGCTGTCTGGAATAATACAATCAAGTTGTGTGTTCAATATAATTTTAAAGTGTTGTACAATCTTTACCTAAATTTCGGTTATAGATTTTCATTTCCAAATTCAAAAAGTTAAAATGCCGTTATTTTTTCTTTAACATCCAAACGTCTTCCCCCATAAGCACGTGCAGTGGTATCGTCCGTGGACCATCGGCGCAAACATGGCGGCTTCGAAATGGATGGAAGGCATTTCAAAAAAATGAAATGATCTCACTTCGGTGTTATTGTTCTCGGTTTCAGCGACAGAAAGGTATGTCAAAACACTGATTTTAATATTTCTTTTAGAGTGAGAAGATCCTTCTTTTGTCCTGGTTCTGGAATAGCTGTTTTCTTAGCCTTGATATAGAAAGATAATAGGCAATCATTGCTACCTTGCTAACACTTATTGCTGTTATTCACAGCATGCTTTAGCAGTAGGAATAAAAACTATTTGAGGTGCTAGATGTGTCTTAAGAGCAATTTAAGGTGCTATCGTGCTTTTTTCAGACTTTTTGCATGTTCGGGAATTGCATGGTTTAACGGGGTACAGGCTGCATGACTGAATGCTGTTCTACAAGATGGCAAATCTGACTTGAGCAACAAGACCTGCGATTAATGAGTATGATGTTCAAGTTAAAACGTAATCCCTTCTTATTTATGGACCTTTCATGCACTTGCTCTAAGTTGACAGGTGATTTATGTCAGTGTGCCGTAAACTTTTCTTTTGTAGTCCATTGTATTTTTTTTTTTTTTTTACCCTTTCCCCCCCCACATTACAACCACGATATAAGTTGTTTTGAACACGAATGTATAGTATAATGCAGGTTTCCTGATTCTGAGTTTAATTAATCTCAAACTAATTAATTTTAATTCACAGTTATTGTTGTATAGTGTTTATATAGATTCAGGTACAGTAATAGTGGGGTATTGTCCTAAAATTACACAGATACATTAAGTCGATACAATTCTATGCACCAAAATAGTGTTGAACAAATATAAACTGTATTTTAATTTAGATGAATTAAAGAAACTACAAGCATGTTTTCAAAATTGTGCAAAATTCTCACTGTTCTCACAGTGATGTCACAGTGTTTGTTCAATGCAATTTTAATTATAATAAACTGACTAAACCCTCTTATTATATATTATCTTATCAAGACTGTGTCAGATGGTAGATTACACAGAGACATTTCCATGGCAACATAAACCCCACTCAGACAAAAGCCCTATTCGTACAGGATTAGCATTAGACACGGAACTGGGTAATGTGATAATTTACCTGGGTATCTGAGGGATCTTTTGAGTTCATAGTAAAATTTTCTATAATGAAAATCCCGTCTGAATTGACATTTGTACCTGATTGTAGCTGGCAGATGAGTTATATCCTGTGGGGAAGAGAGGTTTATCATCTTATTATTCATTCATTCAGTTATTCATTCTTTCCTGTCGTCTGCCACAGACACCAAAATAAAACCAAGTTTAAAATGCACAACAGTAATGACAACATGTCAGAGAAGAGAGATGTACAGCTTACAGATATACATGTTATACCTGTTACTTACTCGTGCTTAAACACAGTGTACGTGGACACCAGTCCTATGACGAGCTTATAAACAATGAGAAAAGCAAAATCAGTTTTATAAAATCAAGTGTACATACCAGGGATTAGTCGATGCTCTTGAGTGTGGCGAAGGTCACAGAGCTTATGTCTTTGAGCTCATGTATGCAGAAGATGGCGGATAGCTCTTTCCGCCATGTGTGTTACTTTGCCCCATGACACAGCAGCAGATGCAGATGGCTGGCTTCAGATGACTAGGCTGATGGATGAACGTGATGCTGTAACTGCAGATACAAAAGCAGCTGCTGATTTCTGCCGGAAATCAAACACAGCAGAAGACTTCTGTAATAAATATGTTCCATGCCCATCTTCCAGCGGTGGTCACTGGAGATGCATTCAGAATGCCCAGTGTAACCCACTGTGTGATTTAACTGTTCACCTGTGATCAGATCACTCAAGCCAGATGCTAACATCAGGTGTGAATATGGCCTAAATTATAGATCTTTCTTATCCTATATGAATCCATTGCTGCTGAGAACATGCTTGCAGTATGCTTTCTCTGAGAACATGCTTGCAGTATGTCTGGAAATTTTACTGAAAAATTGTTCAGAACGTAAACGTCTTTACAGTTCAGCCCTCCATTTCATTATTTAGAAAGTAACTGGTAGTTAGCAGAAGGTTACTTAATGAGCTCTAATTAAGTTAGCATGCTAGCATGAACTCTAACAGTAGGCTAATAAAACAGTTACAATAGGATGGTTTGTGGCTTGTAATGGAGTTACTGTCCCTATGGTTTAGCTGTTACTATAGAAAAAATTTAGAATTAGAATGAGTGTGTTAATATAAACCTGTGATTTCTACACCATCAGTTATGACAGTAATCAACACCTGACTAATCACAATCCTGAAATCAACAGTGTTGTGGTATAAAAGTTAATATAAATATAAGTATAATATTGTTGCAGAAAGGTAAAATTTGACCTATATACAAGTTATGTTTTGCCTTGTTTTTTGTTTTTGTTTTAATTTTATCTCCCAGACATAGTCCTGAGGCATGTCAGCTTTGAAGGAGAATACCAAGAAAGAGGAAAATGACCAGCCCATGTCAGAAATCTCTGGTCCTCTAACAAGCAAGCCAGCATTATCTCCTGAAGGAAGTGTATTAGAAGCTCCAATGCAGTGCCCAAAACAGAACATGACACCAAACAGTGACCAAGCAGATCTTCTAAATCATGTTAGTTTTATTGACTCCATTTGTGCTGATGGACCTGCCAAAGCTGCCTACATCAATGGATCAGCTTCACCCAGCATTTCAGAAGAAAAGATATTGGACATCTCCAGAAATGTACCAGGTTTGCTGCCTAAGTCAATACGCACACAGAATTCTACCAACACACCAACTGTCCAGTTAGAAGACCACGATCTGCTTAGAAAAGATGGAGAAATGTCCATAAGTCAGATGGTAACGGCTAAAGATGTGGAAAACCGGGGCATATGGGGCTTTGATGCGGATTCTCCAGAGAATTCATTGGACAGTTATGATGATGGTAATGAACTTGAGTGGAATCCCCAGAAAGAGTTTATGAAATTTCTGCTGGAGGATCAGGATTGTTCTGAAATCAAGGCTAAAATACCTGCTTCTACATCTAGAAGGAAATGTAAATTGGACAAGATGTTGATGGTAAATCCCACAGAAATCTCAAAAAATGATCACGTTGGAGAGGGCAGTCATAAAGAAGCAGATACTGAATCCAAACAATCCAAAATGCATTCACCAACATCAAACAAGTCCCAGTACTCGAATGGAACAGCAGTGGCCTTCAAAAAACTTTTACAGAAACCAGCAAAAATCAGGAAGAATAGTCAAAAGCCTGGATATGTTCGAGAAAATCTGTCTAGAGACTCTGGTTTAGAGGAAGATCCTACATTATATTCCGGCAATAGCAGTTTTAAGGACAAAACTCATTCACAAACGCACACAAAAAACTGTTCGAATCAAAAGCCATTCATATGCAAAGAGTGTGGAAAAGACTTTTATAATCACACTTCGCTTTTGAAACACATAACTGTTCATAAGACAAAAAGACATCAGTTTGTTGAGGGAATTACAGGAACACATGAAATAACAAACGAGGGCAAAGACGCAAGGTTACAGTGTCCACAATGCACTTTTGGAACAAACTGCCCCAATACCTTTGTCCAGCATGCAAAAACACACGAGAAAGACAAGCGGTATTATCCCTGTCAAAAGTGTAACTTCTTGGCAGCAAGTAAACACGAGCTAATTGCCCATATGCTCAGCAAGCATCCTGTCACTGATGCTCAGCGTATGATAATCGGAAGACAAGATGTACTACAGGGACGAAAATTTGGTAAGTCAGATAGAAAGCCAAACTTGGTAAGGAATCACAAATCTTTGGACAAAGATTTGCTATTATTATCTGACTCAGAAATTAGCAACTGTTCATCTTCATCCGATAGTGACACGCAACAATCTGTAAAAGCTGAAGACTCAGATGGCTTTTTACAAACGGATAAACCAAAATCAAAAGACACTGCCGATGATAAACTGGACAAAAGCGAATTAAAACTTGACAAATCCATTCACACGCTGATATCCCAGAAGAGATGTGACACGGAATGCAGTTCTATTCCAAACTTTGACAAAATTGGTGTTGGGGCTGGGAGTCCAGACCTTGTTAAATGCTGCAGTGATGATTCCCTCAATCCAGAAGAGGGCTCACCATCCCCTGCCAAGTGCAAGGGGAAACAATTTGCACTAAAGGACGATGACTCGGTTTGCACTCTAAACTCTGATGCCGTTAGTCCAGGATTCAGCTGTAATAATGACTGTTCTAAAGGGCAAAACTTGAGCACTAACCACAAACACATACCTTTTGAGAAGCAGACCTTAAAGAAGTCCCCATCCAAAAGAAAAATGTCCACTCCATTCCACAACCTTCAAGGCCAAGATATTCTGATTGATTTTCCCAAATGCAGGCAAATTTTCCAGAAAAACTCCAGTCTCTACCTTATTAAAAAATGTGATTCTAAAGGTGGTGCACATATCAGCAACAACACCTTTAGGAGCTCACAGGCCTCATGTGACCTCTCCGAGCAAGAGCCAGGTTTGTCGCAGACAATTTCTATTAAAGAAGAATGTATGGAAAGAGAAGTGTCTGGTGATCCCAACGAATCAGATTCTGTCGTGAAAAATGGCGATTTTAAGGTCAACCTAAAGTCTTGCCCCTACTGCCCAGCTGTGTTTCAGTCAGGGATCGGTCTGTCCAACCATATACGAGGGCATCTGCACAGGGTGGGCGTAAGTTACAAAGCACGCCATGTTGTATCTGTAGCCCAAGTGGCTTCTCAAGATAAAGTGCCTCCTGTTCGGCGTAGGATGGCAGCGATACCTCAGATTAAGACAGGTAAGCTTTTGATTTTTGTTTTTTTTCCCCTTAATACTTTTATTTTTAACCTTTCTTCATTTCCCCATTCAGTCAATGGTAGAGTTAAGAATTGGTAAGGAGTTGTATCCTGTACAGCTGGACTATAATGATGATACATGTCTTACATACCATACAACAAAAACTTGCTTGCAGAGTCTTTCTCCATGCATGGTAAAAACTCAAGACATTTTTCTCTTCCCATAGTATCTTTTTTAACTTGCTTGCAAGGTATACCAGGGTTTCCCAAGTTCAAGATTTAGGCAAATAGATGATTGGTAAATAAAAAAAAAACCTTTTGTTTTAAATTATGAGTAGTGTACAATCTTAGGTGCTGCGTGGTAGTGTGGGTGCAGGTTTTCATTTCAATCAAGTAGGAGCAACACCTGGTTACATCTGTTCTTTTGATCTTGGCTCTCAATAGACTCTGTCTTGGCTTCTTCTGGGTTGGAATGAAAACCTTCCACATTGACCCTTTCTGGGTAAGATTGGACACCCCTGCATGACAGTGCATTATGTTTATTTTAAGTCCATCAGTTTGTTCATGTCCAAGACTGGAGTTAATGAATTGTAGAATTGGACTGCTGTATTTAGATAAAATTTGTAACAGTCCAGCCGCCTAAAATCCTTTGTTCACAAAGTTTGGGATAAACATGACCAAATGGAATTGTGTTCCTTTTTCATCTTACCACTTTTGGCTATCTGCCAAATGATGTGAATGTAAATCGTATATTTAGGTTGTGAAGCTTTATCAGCCCCAAGAGCATTAGTGGGGTCACACACTGATGTCTGGCAAGAAGGCTTGATCAAAGTTCTTGTTTCAGTTCATCCCAAAGATGTTCAGTGGGTTTGAGTCAGGACTCAAAGTGACAGTGACGTTCTATACAGTTTGTTCCCATCTTTGTGCTGGTAGTGTGGCGAAGAACCGATTGCACGTTGATGGTCAGGTGTCAGCAAACATATGGACATATTGTGTAAATGCTGCAACAGACTATTTTTTGTGATTACAAAACCATTTAATTGATAACTTTAAAAAAAACAACGCATAGTTAATATTATACTAATGATGTGATGGATATGTGCTCCTATGAGTTTAATAAGGTACAACTTTATTAGTCTGAAGGAATTATTTACTACTTTATTTACTTAAAATTATACAAGAGAAATAAATATAAATTAAATATATTGAAATTATTCTTATTGTTACAGAGGTTGACTTGCCTTTAACCGAGCCGGCTTCAGAGCCAAAATCAGAACTCACATGCCCGCTATGTAGGGAGTGGTTCGACACCAAGACTGGATTATCCAATCATGTTCGGGGCCATCTGAAGAGGCTTGGGAAGCCATGCTCTACATCTACGACCAAATCGCCCGTGCTCATCCTGAAGGAGCTGATGCGTGACAAAAAACAGTTCCAGATTAAATTGCAGGCCCTTGAAAAGAAGTGCCGCTCAAGGAACTCTTTACATCCCTTCAAATTTAGTAACGGTCTCATCATTTCAACAGCAAAAGTGCAACGTTTTGCACAAGGTGGCAAACGACATGGACATGTTTCCTCTAGATCTGCAGAGGAAAAGAAAAGGACAGAGAATAATAAAGATGCAATGAGAGGATCACCGTCAAGCGATCTGATAGGAATTCTAAAAAAGAGGCGAGCTCACGAGGAGGCCAAAATGAAAACCCTGCCCCAAACTGCAAGAAAAGCTCTACTTGTTAACTCCATTAAAGAGCGTGATCCATCGACACAACTCCCAAACTCCATATCAGGTACTTGTTTTATTTCTTTTTCTTATTATGGAAAATTGAGCACCAAAGTGCATCACTGTTGCTAAAGTTCAGAAAGTTAAAGTACACTAATATGTTTAACTATGTTAATTTGTGTTTTTTTTTTAATCAAATTAACTTTTTATTCAAAAACAACATTTAATTGGTAATATTTTTGAAAGAAATGTATATCCTTGCATTTGTTTTTTCCTGGATTAATATGCAAATGTGAGAACAGAACAGGACCAATTTATAGAACTCTCTATAGAGTTTATATAATCTCTGTAAAACTTGTTTGAATATAAACAATTTATTAAGTTGAGCTGTGTGTACAGTAGAAATACATCTGCATTAGTTTTTATTGCAACTGTTGGTTCATGAAGTGCATCGATTATCTGAAATTTAGGTAAATTTATGTAAATTAAAGTGCTGCCAAGTTCTACTATAAACCATGCAGCCAGCACTTGTAGTTTTAATATCACCTTTAAAACCTTTATTATTATTATTAACATAACTGAAGACATTCTGTGTAATCATGTGTTAGTTCAGTAAAATGAACGATAACAAACTTGTATACACATAATATTAACCTAAAACCTCTTTGATAATTTTATTTTTGCTCTGATTTCTAAGCTCCGTACTGAATGTTGATTTGTATAATCAAATTCAACATGACACAATTTGTTTGCAGCTGCTCTGAGGAATTCAGAACAATAACTTTTGGTAAGCAGTTGGTAATGTGGTTGTTTTCCAGCTGAACCGGACTGAAACAAGCAAGAATTTACTTATTCTCTAGAATACATCACGTTTGCGTAAAGATTAACATTTTTCAATCCATTACTCAAGTAATGATATCTAAAAAGAGTCTCTATGCTAAAGGGGCATGAAATCAATAGTCTACAACTAATAATAATTCATAAAGTTTAATTATTTATGTAATTTTCAATTTCATTTGAAAGTGTCAACAGAAATGAAGGTTTTATTTTTAAAATTCACCAAAGAAACAAGGAAGAAAATCATAATAAAAAGATGTTTTAGAACTGATTTTTATTGTAATCAGAGTTCTTAAAGTTCTATGTCAGTGTGTGTACAAGTTTGTTATTGTTCATGTTGCTGAATTAAGATTGCACAGAATGTCCTGTGTAAGGTTTTTAAAGATAACATTAAAACTGCAAGTGCTGCTACAATTGAACAATTGAAGATATTCGTGCTAAGTATATAAATTTGTCTACAAACTTTGATTCAGTAATCTTTTTACAAAATTAGGCTTGTATACCTTTTTTCTTTCTTTTTTTTTTTTTTTTTTATTTATTTTTTTATTTAGGGAATCAGGGTAAACCTATAATCCACCTATAATCATTTGCTCATTTGCACCGATTGTATTACCTCTGTTCTGTTTATATATGCAAATTATGTATCCTGATTATATATACTATTTATTGAGCTTCTGGTTGGATGCTAACTGTATTTCGTTGCCTTGTACCCACACGTGCAGTGACAATAAAGTTGAATCTAATCAAATCTAATCTAAAGCATAATGAAAACAATTACAGTTCTATACCTTTTTATATTTGTAGATTCACAATGGGCCGTTTATTCTCTCGCTGTCTCCCACAATTTCTATAATTGAGTTGGTAAAAACCTAAGTGAAATCAATGATCGACTTGTTAATGGTTCTATTGTGTCTTTATCAGAGAACCTTTTGATAGAGATTTATAGTGGCCAGATTGTGATCATGTGACTGTTAGATCACAAAACCAAGACAATTGTTTAACTGTAAGAAATGTCACAAACCAAAACAAAAAAGTTGATTGCAGTTGTAACTGTTAAAGTTCATTTGGATTAACTGTATAAGGACAAACAAAGATTTACTAGCATAAACACAATAAACACATTTTTAAAATCGCATACTATTTAAAATCTCTGATACTATAGATTATTCTCTGGAACACCAACACAAAAGAATTTATTTATCATAATGTAAGAATTTAGCAGTTTTTCTAAAGAACTGACTCTCTTTCTGTTTCAGAGAAAAGCGAACTAAACAGAAAAGTTTGCGTTCACTGTAATGCGACTTTCCACAGCGGAGTTAGCCTCTCCAATCACTTGCGAGCTTACGCACGCCGGAAAAGAAACGCACTTTTGAAAGGAACAAGTGAGTCCTTTTACATTTTAATTGCATCTTAATTCTTTGTAAGTGACGCTGTTCATCTGAATAAAGTCTAAGTGCATGTTCTCGGGCTGTGAGACACTAGGAGATGTGTACAGATGTGTACATGTGTACAGATGTGAAATTCTACCTTTAAAATGACCCTAGAATGTGGAATAAGAAGCTTATCAAATTTCATTTAATAGATTTGTGTAAAAATGACTTGTTAGTAACTACAACAGCCCATATATAACTATCAGTGTAAAAATTGACTTCATATGAATTTGGATGAATATTTGACAGCGGTGTAGAGTTTATCACTGTGTTTATCCGAGTAGATTTATTTACCATACAGTGACCTGCAAAATTTGTATTATAACCTAACTAATTTGCATCTGCAAATTTTTTGCAGACCCGTGAAATTCTCACAAAATCCTGCAAAAGTGTTTTGAGGCTAATTTCTTGGCTGTTTAGAAATTTTCATGCTTATTAATGCAAAATTATTAACTAAAATTTAGTTTATTAATTTAGTAATATAAAAGTAAAATCAACAAAATATCAATATAAAAAAAATCTAAATGTTATATAATTGTATATAATGTATATACAGTACAGCCATTATGACACGCTATTGGCTGGAAGCCAATACGTATATACATATACAGTGGCAAGAAAAAGTATGTGAACCTTTTGGAATTTCATGGTTTTCTGAATAAATTTGTCATAAAATTTT
>JAOTRN010000051.1:20446694-20457637 GCA_028566695.1 Bagroides melapterus
ACTAATATCATGTTTACGAATTATGTTGCCTAAAGGAAGCATGTAAAGAGAAAAAAGGAGAGGGCCTAAAACTGAACCCTGTGGAACACCATACTTTACTTGAGAATACGCAGAATGGTCACCATTTAAATCTACAAACTGGTAAATCAAACAAAATGTAGACAATTTCTATTTTTGTTTTAATTCACAATAAATTGACTACACCTCATACAGAAGGTGCAGAGTTACAGCCTGTTCACAAAACTGTAGGGCTGTTGTAAATATTTAACTTGTTGACTTTAAATATAATGTACTTGAATATTAATTATTCAAAAAAGAAAAAAGAAAGCTAACAGATAATTTCCTCTTAAGATTTCAGAATTTTTGTTGTTTTGAGAATTAGTTAAAGCAGCGTAAAACAATTAAAGCTAACTGATTTTGTTTTAGCCTTATAATCTTAAACAGACACAATAATAACTACAATAAATAAATACATTTTCAGCTATTTATAATTGTAAAAAATTGTATACATATTTGCATTATTTGAAATTGGGAGTAGAGTTGAGCGTTGAGCATCACAGAAACATTAAATACAGTGTCATGAGGACAGAACCTTCTGCTCTGGCCCTAGTGACATACATTTCGGTGCTCGGGCCCCTAGTGCTGTACAATTCCGGTGCTCAGGCCCCTAGTGCCATATATCTGTGTGTTTGGGGCCAGTAGTGACGTAAAATTTCAGTTCTCGTTTATTTATTTTTTTCAGCTTATGACTGTAAAAGGAAGCAGAGGTCACGGTCTGGGTCTAAGAAGAAAACTCATCCCTTGCTACACACACCGGAGGAAATTTATAGACTCACCTGCAGGTACTGTGGATGATGATGATGATGATTTTTAACGTATTAACAGCATACAGTACCCTAATACAATACCTCATAGTGTAACAAGCACTGAGAATAAATGTGCTTTTGTCTTGTGTAAAACCATCATCAGTTATTTTTGGTATAGAATCATAATTATTCTATCAACGTTTATGAACACTGCACAAACACTTGAAATTCATATCTCAAATCATGGCTTTTTTCATGTTATATAGTTTATAGTATCTGTAAAACAAGTGAGAAGAGTTTTAGATATGGAGTTTTAGATAAATATACGTCTTTTTTTTTTTGTCTGCAGGTTTTGTGATCTGGTCTTCCAGGGCCCTCTGTCTGTGCAGGAGGACTGGGTGAAACATTTACAGAGACACATCATGAACACGGCGGTGCCGCACACGGGCGCGGCCATGGTGGAGGTCACCGGCTTTCCGGAAGACACAAACGCACACACACCCCCACATACGTCCTCGTAAATTTGGACAGCCCGAGCGACGTTTGAGCAAAAGACTTTTTCTGTTTTTACCTCTGCTGGAGTTTATAAGTGTTGATTAACAAGTCGATGAATTTTTCCAGTCATCAGCTCGTGGTGACGTTCAGCTCTTTAACACAACCGTTTTTATATAACGTTACACCGTCCTCGTATTTTATAGGACTCCTTTATTGATAATATTCTGATTTCAGTGGCGACCAAGACACCAAAACACAACTGTTACCTCAGACACTTGACATACGGTGGGTTTTATTTAAGGAAATTAAAAAAAAAAAAAACAGCTCTACAAAACATGGATGAATTTTTGTGGTTCCTTTTTTTTTTAAATTCTGAATTCTGACCCAATTTAAACCTTTTAGCCCTTAAACTTGTCCAACACGTATGGTGCAAATGTATAAAAATAAATAGTAGATATATTTCCATATTACTTTTTTTTTTATTCTTAAGATTAATGATTAATGTGAAATAAAATAACTTTTAATGGGTTATAACTAGACGTGTGCTGATGATGGACTCAGAAGCTGCCAGATTTTTATCACAATTTATGATATTATCACAACAGTTTTTTTTTTTCCCCAAATATGAAGCTGGACAAGTTTTTTCCAGAATTTTCTGCAAATTGCATTTTTATACCTCTGTACTGATCCTTATGTTAAATATTGTGATGTATCGTCCAAACGATTATCAGCACATTCCTAGTTATATCTCTACAGGGTTTTTTTTTTTGTTTTTTTTTTTGTTTTTTTTGCTTCTGGTTCGGCTCATGCACGTCTCATCCCCTCATTCGGATCATCATCATCATCCCCCTGTAACGTAACCTTCTGCCATTTGTGCTGGGAAAAAAAGAGCCGTCAGCTGTTACTCATTCAGTTATTTTTACTTTTATTTTTTTATTCTGAACAATTTTAAATAATTTATGTTAAAATGTAAATGTTGAAAGATTTTCTTTTTTTTTTTTTTTTTGTCATGAGGAATAAAAAGAATTTTTCGATGGTTTCTGCTTCCTGTATATAAAACACTGACCTCCTTGTGGCGTGAGCATGACTCAACCCACAGCTTTGTTGAGCGCTGGATTCTGATTGGTTAGAACGCTGCTTCTTCTAATCAATTTTTGTTTTTAAAGTAATGGCTCTCTCACAGGGACAGGAGGTACAGTTCATGTATCATCTACAGATTAACGTGTTCCTGATACGAACGAACGTTTATTTAACGTTTCTAGGAGGTAAAGCTGTAACTTTCTTGAGATTGTGTGAAAAGCAAATGTCAGGGTTTTTTTGTCTAACATTAAGACAGAATTTTGGCTGGTGAGGGAACGAGTCTTTATAGGTAAGTGACCTCAGAGCTGGTCCACAATCTTAAATAAATTAGTAATAATAATTTATTATTATTACATGTGTGTGTGTGTATTTTTCACAGGTACCAGTTTAACACACTTTGATCACACTCCGGTACTTGTAGTTTAATTAAACACACAGATCAGACTGGAACTGAAACTTTTATCAGTTTAGTCATAAGAAGCCTGTAGCATTATTTCAGTCTAAGAACTTCAGTAAAAGTTTCAGGGTCTGAGAATCCTGAGTTCCAGGAGATGAACAAACAGTTTCCTGCCCTACTGCAACGTGCTGGTTTCCTGCCATGTTTCCGTTAACGAGTGTGAACAACAAAACTTGAAGTTCTGCCAAAAACTAATTTACAGCAAGTTTGCACAACAGTTTTAACTTCTAACTGATTAAAAGTTTTTTTTTGTATTTTTTTTAAGAAATAGCTAAAATCCAACCATGTCTTAAATATACAGTAAACAAGCATGCCCTTATAAGGTGATTCCTCAGGGTGAAAGGTCATGTTTACACTGTCATTTCTCCAGCTTCAGATATCCTCTTTATCAGCTGCCGCCAGCGTTACGGCTTTAATGAAGTGTCGGAGAAGTTCATAAAGACAAAGTCTTTGGGTATATGAACCAAAAGTTCATATGAATAGTCATAAAGAGATGGAATAAGACGTTGTAAAAAAGCATCCTTACCCTGCAGGTTCACAATTTTTCAAAATGACAGATTTTCCACACGTTCGGATCGAGATTTATTGCTTTATTACTGCTTGTGAACATGAGTACAGCTCTCACAGTGTCATTACACACGTGTCACTAGGAAAGGTTTAAAAGAAGAATCCTGTGCTTGTGATTTAACCAAATGTAGAGAAATTTGGTGTGAATAAATAACCAGAAGCAAACATACCTCTTTATACACACAAAAAATCCACAAGTTGCATCATTGAAATACATTTAGGAAAAAGTAACAAAATCAAGTGCTTTTGGCTTCAACAATCATAAAAACTCCATGAAATCCTGGAAGGACTGAAAAAGAATTTAAAGTGGTGTTTTAACAAAAGAAATCTTCTTTCAGATATGTGCAAAGCCACCACAATCCCATGCACTTATTATCTATTGCTGCACACAACTAAGGTTCTAGAGAAAGTCAGTATGAAAAAAATAATAACCAGAAGCAACCATGCCTCTTTCATGCCTCCTGTCCTTTCCCCTTCAGTGAATTTGCTTTTCTGCCTGCTGAGTTTTACAGGCGTTTAGACTGAACATTGCTTTAGATCAAAAAAACAGAAAATTGTAGTTTTCTTGACTAGCAAGGGAGTAACAAATGGTCAAAAATTTAATAATCTACACTGTAAATGTTGGCACCTCTGTCATACTCTCTTTTACCTCAAGTGGAAGTGTGTCAAAAAGGTGATCCTCAACACTGAATGAACTTTTATTAAGATGTTGACATTGACTGAGTTGGTAGGGAAGGTGATCCAAGCAGTTGCCTTTCAGGTCCAGTTGAACTAGTTGCGTTAACTGTCCGATGGATTCAGGAAGGACGGTGATGCTGTTGTTCCCCACGCAGAGGACTTTTAGTTTGGTACATCTGAACAGATGTCTGGGAAGGACCTCAACCTTATTCCCTGTTATATCAAAGTGCTGTAGGTTCTGGAGAAGTCCCACTTCGACTGGAATCACCGAAATGGAGTTGTGGCTGAGGTCCAAGTACCTGAGCTTGGGCAGGTAAAACAATGCAGCTGGAAGAGTCTCCAGCTTGTTGTAGGAGAGGTAGAGTGACTCGAGGTTCTTCACCTGATTTATGTTTGGTGGAATTTCGACAATCTTGTTGTGCCACAACTTGAGGCACGTCAGTCTCTTTAGGTGCTGAAAGCTGATGACTTCTTCGATGGTCCGGAAACTATTGGATTTCAAATCCAATTCTTGCAGGTTTGTCAAGCTGAAAATGGCATGAGGGATCCTCTCCAGGTCACAGTGATGGAGCTCCAGCTCACGCAAGCTCGTCATCTTCTTAAGACTGTTTAATACCAGCAGTTTAGTACCGTCGTTGTGTACCACTAGCTTGACAAGGTGTGGAGAGAGATCTGTGATGTTGGTTGGTATTTTGTTAAGGTTACTTTTGAGATATAATATCTTTAGGTGCCTTAAGTCTTTCAGCGATTCCAAACCAATCATTTTGTTGTGTTCTGAGTTTAAGCTACCGATCAGGTAGAGTTCCCTGAGACTCCTCAACAAATAAACCCATGGAGGGATTTCTGTCACATCGGTAAACTTTACATGAAGGCACCGGAGGTGATCTCGGAGGAAAGTGAAACCTGTTTGTTCCACCTTGGCAGGACAGTTATAGAGATGAAGTTCCTGTAAATTGGTCATCTGGGAAATCTTGGCTGATATCCGGACCTCTGGAATGAGTTCTAACTTAAGGACTTCAAGCTCACTGAGATCAAATACAGCATTGGGCAATCCTGACAGCATGAACAAGTGCAGCTCCTGCTTGTCTTGGGCGTTGCAGGTTACATGCTGACGCAGTTTCTCTAGTGTCCATTCGTGATTAAGGCTAA
The DNA here is from genome assembly GCA_028566695.1 of Bagroides melapterus. Taxonomy (NCBI): domain Eukaryota; kingdom Metazoa; phylum Chordata; class Actinopteri; order Siluriformes; family Bagridae; genus Bagroides; species Bagroides melapterus. The sequence continues at coordinate 20,451,927 of JAOTRN010000051.1, forward strand.
TTTCTCGAAGCTTGTTCTCACTGACCTCTGACAGGAAAATCCCAAATCGCTTGGAGTGTAACTGGTTGTACTGGTCAACCATATGGAGGAGGAAAGCAAAGTCATTTTTGACATCAGGAATATCACTGAAGCTGCTTTCCTCTCTAACTTTTTCAAATGAGTATTCCTTAAGTGGACGTCGAAAAAGCCAGAAAAGTGCATAAAGGCACATGAGGCAATAAAGGCCAATTATAGCCATGAATGTGAAAAGGAGCTTTCTCATCATGAAGGCCATATTGTGGGTGCAGAAGAATTTATCATATCCAGTTAAGTACTCGATTTTGGGTTCGCATATGTGACAGAAATTGATGTCTGCAGCAAATGTTGATGTGTACCCCAGGATAGCGATCAGCTTAAGTGCTTTGATGAAGGTCTGCGCCACATAGAGGTTGTAGATGAAGTCACTGTCCTCAACGTGTGCTCTGAAAGTCCGAACCTTCTCGAAAAGTGCCTTTGCTTGCTCACCATCTTTTTTGTCCAAAATGGTCATACCTGAACCTTCAGGAACGATCTTCTCAGCAGAGAACTTCACACTGTTTTTCCCTAAGATTGGCTGGGATGAACTGGTGCTCTCCTCTTGGATATCTGAGAATAGAGGCTTAGAACCAGACTGACCAGCAATGAGTCTCTGCTTGTTTTCTTCAGAGTCTTCGCATGCAGTTTCAGACAGTGCCTTTGTGGTCCAGGGCGATTCGAAGCACCTGCCGAGGATGGACACAAAGTGCTCGATCTTTGAGCTGGTCTTTGGGTATCTGAACCAAAAATTGCTGCTTACCATCAACACAATGGTGTGTATCAGGACAAGGTAAGGAAAGTACTTTGAGTACCAGGGCAAGGCAACATGGTAACACATCTGGTTGACAAAAACGTACTGCTGAAAATCCAAGTTCGTTCTACGTCCTTTGGGTTGAGGTTCAGCACTCATGCTGATTTTATCTTCCACGTTGTCCGGAAGATCCCGAGTGGCTACAGGAGTAGTTCCTAAAGCCAACGTGGAGCTCTCTACTGGGTGAGGTGTCATGTACGAGTTTGTGTTTGATGACTTATTGCTCTCCTCTAGAATGGGAAGACAGGCCATGTGATCTTTGGTTAACTGCATCGTTCCAGCAAAGATGGCTAACATCAGCATGACGAAACCCAGGTAATCCATGAAGACATCCCACCATGGCTTCAGTATTCGATACGTGGGCTGGATGTCATTAAGAGAGGCCACTTCAGTCAGGGTAAACATCTCTAAAAACAAAAAACAAGAAGCAATCACAAATTCAAATAAATTATTTCCAATTCTTCATCAAAGTTTATGAATGCTGTTGAAATAAAAACTAAGAACAGTTCCGTGTCCTAGACTGAACATTTTTCAAGACAAATAAGGAAACTGCTGATTATTTGCTGGACTTATTAAGTCATAATGAAACATTAAGGACCTATTAAGGATGAATAATGACATATTGGAGAACATTTTTAAGATAGAACAGAGAGAAGTTATGAGCACTGTAATATATGCACATTATTATTATTATTATTATTATTTTTTTACAATGGTGGTTCAGAGCCTCTGTACTCTAGTTGAGCATGCTTTGATGGACCACAGAAACATGTCGTTGGATCGTCTGAAGTCACATGAGCTGCTCAGGTGATTTCTCAACAACACATTTGCAATAAATTGCATTCCATTTCAACACTACACTATTGACAATAAACTCAGATTATAGTGATGCAAAAAAACTAGCAGAAAAATGGACGGCTGAAGAACATACTGAAGAAAATGAAGAGACAATCGGCTTAATTCACTCCATATGAAAATGTAATTACTTACAGCAACAGGAATAAAAGACGACGCATCAGTGAGAAGGTTGTTTTGTTTTGCAGCACTGAAAATGTTCAGTTCTCATTCAGTACTTAAGTAACGAGGAAGTGTAAAATGAGATAAAAATATATGTCACTGGATAAGAGTGTCTAAATGTTGTACTGTGAATGTAAATTAACTATCTACTGAGTCATTATGAAGAAAAATAACGTGTGGAAGGATGCAGCAGGGATTGATGATGAATGTACATCAAACTTAAATCTAACACAAATGATGTGTAGAAATAATATAGTAGGCTGAATGCTGTATGCTTGTTGGCTGAGAGACAAAAATTACAAGCGATATGAAAGACCCGTCACTCGCTAGCCTGAACCTAGAGTGATACTGTTCCAGAATCAGAATAAGAACCCAACAAGAAGGTTTACACACACAAGGAATTTGATTCCAGCTGTTTGTGGTTCTCAAGTAAAGACCAACACAAAACATTCAGTAAGTTTACAGATTAAATAAAGCCGGGGGATCCTGAGTGAGTAACAGTTGTACATGAAGTGTACGTAATGTGAGTGTGTAAGGTAGTGCAAGTAACCATGGTGTGTGTCATATATACTGGACTAGAAGTAGTGTAAAAAGTAGCAGTAACAGTAATGTGCAGTAGGATTCAGGCAGTTTGTAGGATGCATGGTGGTGTTTTTACACAGAAATACAGTACCAGATGTTTAATTAGTGCAAATCACAAATAGCTGTGATGTCCATGTGGGTGTACGAGGTTTGTGAAAAATCATGTTGGTGGTGCTTTTACAGCAGATTGTTTACAGGCCAGTTCAACTGTTTATGAGAGTGATTGTGAAAGAAACTGTTCCTGTGACTGTCAGTTTTAGTGTGTAGAGATCTGTAGCACCTGTCAGAAGGGAGAAGTTGAAGGAGGTTGTGTCCTGGGGGTGAGGAGTCTGAAGAGACTTTTCCTGCTCGTTTCCTGGTTCTTGTAGAGTACAAGTCACTGAGATGGGGCAGGGGCGCTCCAGTGATCCTTTCAGTTGTTTTATTGTTTTCTGTCATCTGTTCATTTCCTGTTTTGTGGCTGCTCCAAACCACACAGTGATGGATGTGCACAGGACAGACTCAGTGACTGAAAATATAAAACTGTATCAGCAGCTCCTGTGGACCAGACCACACTTCCTCAGCTCGTGCAGGAAGTACATTCTCTGCTGGGCCTCTTTTGAGGATGGAGTTGATGTTGGAATCCCATTTCAGGTCATGGGAATTGGTAGTTCCCAAAAACTTGAAGACTCATTCCATATGTGGGTATGAGTAATGTTGGATTCCAGATTATTGTTGTGAGAAAACTGAACCATGATGGATAGATGTTAGGAAAGACAGGAGTGAGAAAGGGGAAAGGGGAAAAGTGTGTGTGTGTGTGTGTGTGCGTGTATGTGTGTGTGTGTATGTGTGTTAAAGCTATTAAGTGTAAAACTTTGAGAGCTCATAATATAACATCTCCAATGTGTCTGTACAGAACCAGGCAGCTCTTCACACACACACACACACACACACACACACTGCTGTAGGATCTCTATAGTTACTGCAGAGGAGAAGTGGCTACACATACACGCACACCCACCCACACACACACACGTGCGCACACACAGCTAGAGAGAGGGAGAAGCTTTATTTAAGGTCAAACCTGTAATATATTCCTATACTTGTGGAGACTTTTGGTCCTCACCAAGACATATAAGCGCACAAGCGCACGCACACGCACACACACAGTTTAACATTTTTATATGTAATAATTACACTGCTCCTTTAAGGACACATAAAGCACTGGATGTTGTATATTGTTAAAATTTGCTATAACCTTTATTTGACATGGTAATAATTGATCAGTGCACGTGCCTAGTCACGTGTTAACTTAATTAAATTTTATAGAGGTACACGGTAACTTACATGAGCATATTAAATCTATTTTATATTTTAGCAGGTTGAGGTTAAATGTGCAGTTTTGTTTGGTCGAGTTCGTCATCAACGAGCGGAATAAAAAAAAGCTGCTCGGAAAGTTCAGATACCGCTTATAACGCGACAGAAACAGGAAACCTACCGTCTCTGGTGTCGCTTCCTGCTGTCACGTTACACAACTGCGACCCGAACCGCTTTACTGCCGAACTCCGAGTGTGAGAAAGTGTTAGAACGGAGGAAAGGTTCTACACCAGGTTCTACGTGGAACCATTTCACCCACAATCACACACACAGACGGATACAAGTGCCCACGAGACCTGGCACTATGTGAGCGCGCCTTTGCGCTCGCTCGCGCGCGCGCGCTTGTGTGTGTGTGTGTGTGTGTTTGTGACAGTGGTGGATGATAAACAGAGTTCAACGTCCAAGCGCGCCTGAAGGAAGAGGGTGTGCAATGCACTCTCAGAATTAACACCTCAGGAGCTGAATTAATATTATACAGAATTTAATTAACACTTTCAATGCTGAATTAATATTATAAGTGTAAATATTAATGAATAAATGTAAATTCCACAGAGTGTTAATTAGTAATGAGGCGAATCTGCAGGATTAGTAATGTGGGTGTTATGGAACACTGAAAGAGTTGGTGACTCTCAGTGTTAATTACACACTGTATGTTTTGTATGTTATAGTAAAAAGCAATTAAGAATTAATGTGTTCATTGAATTGTTAATTTGCTAATGTATGTATTAAATCTACACTTCAGGTGTGAAATAAATAAATGTTAGATCATCACTGATGCTGTTTCTTAAGCAATATCGATGTTAATTGTATGTGTGTAGTGTACATGCTGATTCAGCATTCACTTTATTAAAATGTGCTTGTTAGTGAACACGGTGTGTTAACACTATTATAGTCTAAATTTAATCATATTATATTTAATCATATTTATTCATATATGTGGGTGTTAAGTGTTATATGAGTTAGCGACTGTAGGTGTTAAGTGAACTTTATTCAACACAGTAAATGTCAAGTTGGTTGTTTTGTTGCTAACTCAACAGAGATTCACAAACCAAAGTGTTAGTCAGCACTGTAAGTGTTGAGTGATCTGTCAAGTGTTCAGTATTATAGGTGTTTCTTTATAACAATTCTTGCTAATTCAACACTGTCGGTTTTATTTCAGCCTTTTTTTTGTTTTAATGTTGTTAATCTAACACTAAGTCAGAGCATGCAGTGTTGATTAACACAGGTGTTCATTTGAATATATTAGTGTTCATTTTGCAGTGTCAGTGCTGCTGTTCTATATGAAACACTGGGAGTGTTTAATCAGTAATGTATGAGTCTTTAATATTACAGCTTTCAGTCAATCATTACTCAGTACTAATGAGTTCCATGTTCCAGCCTGAACATTTCTGAGTGTCAATTCTCCAGTTCAGTTTAAATTCATTAAAAAAGATTTCATTTAAGAATGTAGGAACTGTTCTGTTCCTGTACAGAGGAGATAAATAAATAAAAGTATGTAGAGTAGGGCTGAGAGTGAGACAGAGTAAGGCTGAGAGTGAGACAGGGAGTAAGACTGAGAGTGAGACACTAAGTAAGGCTGAGAGTGAGACAGGGTGTGAGAAAGAGAATAAGGCTGGGAGTAAGACAGGGAGTGAGACAGAAAGTGGAACAGAGAGTAAGGCTGAGAGTGAGACAGAGAGTGAGACAGGGAGTGAGACAGAGTAAGGCTGAGCGTGAGACAGTGTGTAGGGCTGAGAGTGAGACACTGTGTAAGTCTGAGAGTGAGACCCTGAGTAAGGCTGAGAGTGAGACAGTGTGTAAGGCTGAGCGTGAGATACTGTGTAAGTCTGAGAGTGAGACAGAGATTAAGGCACTGAGTAAGGCTGAGAGTGAGACAGTGTGTAAGGCTGAG
>JAOTRN010000051.1:20788638-20800242 GCA_028566695.1 Bagroides melapterus
CTCCACACCAGACCTTCACTGATCCTCCACACCAGACCTTCACTGATCCTCCAGATCTGACCTTCACTGCTCCTCCAGATCTGACCTTCACTGATCCTCCACACCAGACCTTCACTGATCCTCCACACCAGACCTTCACTGCTCCTGTGTTTAACGTGTTAGCTTGAATAGTTGTTTATACCTACTGCCCCGGGACAGGCCCCGCCCACAAAATCTGCAAATCACAAATATATTTATTTTCTTTTGTCTTTTCCACAGTTAGCCCCTTGACCAGGTTTTATGTGCTGTCTCATGTATATTCATTCAAACCCCGCCCCTTTTCCCACTGTTACAGTACATCACATTCCTCACCAAGGGTCATGGAAATATCCAGAATATTTAGCACTATTGCTATATAGCAGTAGCAGTTTAGCATTAAATCTCATTCGAGAGATTCTGACTCGCTCCGGATTCTTCCACCTTCATCTTATCCCAGATTATTCCATTTTTTTCCCCTGGAATCACTCTGTGAGAGTTCGGAATGCCTTTGAGCTGAACGTCTCGTGGAGTTTTGTGAAGACTGCTGCTGTGAATGATGAAGGAGCACTATCTGGAGCTTTATCACATCTCACCTTTAGTGTTTTTTGTAGCTTTAACACTCCATGATGAAGCTCTTCTTCTTGGTCTCTTCTTCACCTTCTTCATCATTCTGACGCTGCTGACTCCAGCACTTACGTGTGCTCTCACGGCCACGCCGAAGCATTCAGCTAGCGTCCTACATCCTGTGATTAAATATGCTCTTAATACCACGCTAGAAGAATATTGAATTACGCTGCAGTCACTGTGACCTTTCGCAAAATTAAAGAGCTAACTGCGCGGCACAGCGGCGGCGGCACGGCGGCGGCACGGTGGCTTTCTAACAGGTGGAGCAGTGACACTGTGCTATCCTGCTGATCCGAGTTCTCCTCAGAGTTCCTCACTCACACCACTGCTCAGCATGCTGCTCACAATTTATTACTGCAGAAAAAAAGGAGAAAATCCATTTGTCTGGCTTCACTTTATGAGGATGAACAATTCGGGTCACTCAGTGGGGAGTTTCATTTTCTGCAGTGCTGAAATGTTTAATTTGAACACTTCATAATCACTGACTGCTTCTTAAAATCAACTGAAACTGTCTGGACAAGAGGGAATTTTTACAAGGGCCTACAGCTTCAGTACTGCAGTGGTGATGGGGACAGTGAGGAGGAGGATGGTGATGATGATGAAGATGATGATGGTGGTGGTAATGATGATGATGGCAGTGATTGTGATGATGATGATGATGATGATGGTAGTGATTGTGGTGATGATGATGATGGTGGTGGTGATTGTGGTGATGATTGTGATGATGGTGATGATGATGATGGTAGTGATTGTGATGGTGGTGATGATGATGATGATGATGATGGTGGTGGTGATGATTGTGATGATGGTGATGATGATTGTGATGGTGGTGATGATGATGATGGCAGTGATTGTGATGATGGTGATGATGATGATGAAGATGATGAAGATGATGATGATAGTGATTGTGATGATGTGATGATGATGAAGAAGATGATGATGGTGATGATGATGATGATGATGATGATGATGGTAGTGATTGTGGCGATGATGATGATGATGATGATGGTGATGATAGTGATTGTGATGATGGTGATGATGATGATGGTGATGATGATGAAGAAGATGATGATGATAGTGATTGTGATGATGATGATGATGATGGTGATGATGATGGTGATGATAATGATGATGATGATAGTGATTGTGATGATGATGATGATGATGATGGTGATGATGATGATGATGATGATGATGATAGTGATTGTGATGATGATGATGGTGATGAAGATGATGATGGTAGTGATTGTGATGATGATGATGGTGGTGGTGGTGATGATGATGATGATGATGATGATGATGATGGTGAGGATGATGATACTGATGATAGTGATTGTGATGATGATGATGAAGATGATGTTGATGATGATGATGATAGTGATTGTGATGATGATGATGATGAAGATGATGATGAAGATGATTGTGATGATGAAGATGAAGAAGATGATGATGATAGTGATTGTGATGATGGTGATGATGATGATGATGATGATGAAGAAGATGATGATGATGATGATGATGATGATGATGATGATAATGATTGTTCTGGTAATCATACCCAGTCTTTACCCAGAGGAAGCTCATCTGTTTTAGTTTTTCATGTTAAATCTCTTTACAGTGTTCTGAGTTTATCTTGTCACCAGTTCTGTGTTCTTACTTTTATTTATTTACAAGAATAAGAACAGAATGTAACACTGTTCTAAACACATCCTGCACATCTGTCTGCACTTCTGCACATCCTGCACTCTGTACTGTCCAATCAAATGACAAGACATCTACACGGAGGAGGAGGAGAGCTTTCTGTTTCTTTTTACCGTCTCAAACCAGATGAGAAGTAAAATATCTTGGCGTGAGCTCCGCCTGCTTTGGCCCTGGCCCCTCAGCACAAGACATCATACATTACTCTGTAGAACACTCTGCAAATTGCTTTGTAATTGTGTTTATGTGGAGAACAACAAAAAAATGGCCATTTCAGCACTACATTTTCATTTTTTTTCTCTCAAGGAGAGACGGGAAGAGCGTTTGAGGAAAGGAATGTGAATACGTCCTGGTTATTAGAGAGAAGGAATAACACGCTCCATTATGAATTAACTCGGAAATGTCAAGAGAGGATCCGCTGATATCCAGAGCGAATAATCCCAACGTGCCGTGAACACTCATGGAATAAATCTATACACACCTTTATTTTTATTATTTTTTAATTTATCCTGCGTGCCGCCGTGTCCTGAAGGTTTTTCCGGCTCTGAAGCTCGGTGCATTATCATTCCACGGACGGTCTGAGTGGAGATAATCCTTCCTCCTATCTCTGCTTTTTTTTTTTAATTTTGTCTTTCTAACCTGGCTGTGTGGAGCCTGCGGTATTCCTGTGTCCTGCAGCGTTTTTCACCTCTAGCAGCTGTTCAGAGGACAATTAATTAATGCGGAGTTCCACCGTCTCGTTACGTTTAATAACAAAAGTCTAGTATAAAGGTATTCGGCTACGTTCTGGGTTTTGTGTAGGTTCAGTGATGTGATGTATGTATAGTAACGTCCAGAACACTGACTGAACAGACGAGAAAATTTATACGTCAATGATTTATACGTCAATGATGATGATGAAATAATATTAGAGCAGCTCTGAGATTAGCGAAGGTTTTTATTAATGAACTCGTTATGATACGTTAGCATTGCTATAGCAACAGGAGGTTTGCAGGGTTTCCTGCAGCAGGTGCGGAGCTACAAATAAACGGATTTGATCATCAATACTGTAAGTTTTAGGGAAGGAGTCGTCAGTTTCAGAGCTCTATAATCAGACGTTTGTAGATCAGACGTTTGTAGAGCTTTTTAACTTCAAAGAGAGATTAAGACATGATTCTGATGAGAAAACGACCGTGGATCGATTCTGTAATGTAGATAAGAACAGGAAGTCAATATTTGGGCATGTTACTTGTTACGTTGCTAAGTTACCATGGTATACACACACACACACACACACACACCACACACACGTTATTGAAGAGCAACGGAGGACGAAGGCAGCTGAACATCCATTAAATTTTAAAGTGCTGACAGCACAAACAAACATTTTATCGCCCACACAAACACGTTGTCCAGGGGAAAAAATCCTAATAACTCCGCTCATAGGCTTGATGTGAATTTGCTCAATCTGCATTCTTCATCACTAATGAGTGGAGAAATGAGAAACAAGTTTCCTCACTAACTTCCACACTATTACACCTGAGACACTCAGCCATGTGGTTAGAGTGTGTGTGTGTGTGCACACGGACTTGTGTGTGTGTGTGTTTAGATGTGTGTTCACTCACTCAGGCGTGATATCGCTCTTCATTCCACTACAGGATGAACAGAATGAGCAGAAAGTAAAAGAGAAGTCGATACGGAACACTGGGAGTGTAACACGGTGTCTTTAGATTTAAACCCAAAGTGGGCGTGGCCTAAACCTGAAAAAAAAAAAAAAATTGAGAAGCAACTCAGATTTACAAAATGGGCTTTGAGTAGGAGATAAATCCTGACGAGTCAGATTGTCCGAGTGGAATCAGTAGTTTGGGAGAACTTCCAGAAAGATCTTCATCGGATTTATCGCCTGTCAAAGTTCTGTTTGTTCTGTCCTGAAGTAAGACGAGTAAACTTAACTAACTCTAGTTAACCTTGTTATATTCACAGCTCGGTTTAACTAGCAGTTATTGAGCTATCAGATTTACTAGCAGTTAATTAGCTAGCAGTTTTATTAGCAGTTTGTTAGCATGATTATACCAAATTAGCGGTAGACTTTTGTTGGGAACAAATTTCAGTTTATTTTTTAAATAGATTCCAAAAGTTTTTTTTTGATACGCAGGGGATCTTGTGAATCATAACAACAACACAGCTGTAACGTCTCTCGTTTAAACGTGTCTTTCTAAAAGAAAAGACTTTTGATTTTCCTTCACTTAGCAGTCATTGTTTCAGTCTGCGTCCTCTCAGCGCTCTTTAAAGCACACTGTGTGAGATCGAGCCCCGGCTTCGGGCTTCTCGTCTTCTCCGAGGATTTTATACGCTTCAGCTGTTACCTTGTGCAAACATCCAGCCGACAGCCGCGTTAGTCAGAGCCAACAGGTCCATGATGGGAAATCCATTCCTGTACGTGCCGAGGAGGGAAATGAGCAGCGGCGTTCTCAGGCCACGCAGCACGCATTCGTCAAAGCGCAGCTCTCACGACCGTTTATCTTCTCGCTCTCATTTTCCAGATAGTGCTGGGAATTCTCAGCTTCATCCCTCATGACTTTGTGCTGTGTTTTATCATGTCTTACGGAGGAACGCTTGGGCATCATTCCTTACTTCATTTTTTTTTCCCTCTGGTACACCTGTCATGTTCCTTCTGAGTTCCTTACATCACTTTGAGCTCATCATCATCATTATCATCATCATCATCGTCCTGATTGCTGTGTGAAGATTCCATTACGTCTGGATCTTTTTATCTGAAGAACTTGGGAATCGTTTCAAAGCCGGATGATAAAGGCTCTCGGAGCGTGGCATTTAGCGCAGCTTTTCAAGCGGCTGAATTACTCCTGCTTTTCACTCCCACGCTATAATGGAGATGATCCCCCAGCTCACTCGTCTGCTGCTCTCCAGAAGAGAGGTGATTTCAGTCCTTTCATTTGTCAATCAGCGCTCCGGTGAGTCCGGAATCATCAGCGCTCCTCCGCTCCCCCGACGTGGCCCGACACTTTGCATGAGAATGAGGAAACTCTCAAACGAGTGACACTTGACGTTTTTTGTCTCTGTGTCGACTCCAGGGGTTTGTGTTTTGCATCTCACGAGAAGTTCTCAGCCTCTTCTTCTTCCTCTCAGTCTTCCTTAACGCTCGCTCAAGGGTCAAACGCTCAAGCCGAGTACCTGGAAGAGAACGAGGACGGAATTCCCAATCGAGAAGCCGAGAAACGACGTGTGTTCACCTACACGGACCAGGCCCGGGGTTAAAGAACCGGCTGAGGAACTAATGTAGAGCAATACAACAAGAACACAAGAAGAAAAACAACACCGTAAAGACTCCATATGCAGATCGACGTCTTTTTTTAAGGAGTCGGAATTTGTAAAGAACAAAAAAAGTGATTGTGGGCGGAGTTAGGAACAATGAAGGTCACTGATTGGTTACGTAAATAAGAAGCATATAGGAAGTTAATGTTTCCTTCATCATTTTTCTATAACCACATGACCCCCAAACAGTTCATTAATTAGTGAGACACACGTCTGAAATGCTCGTGTTTATTATTAACCTTAGATTAGATTAGATTAGATTAGATTAGATTAGATTAGATTAGATAATACATGAACATAATGAGATGTTACTATAGAAACTTATATTAGTAATAGTAATTAAAAAACACATTCTTCATCATCATGATCATCATCATCATCATCATCAAGGCTTTCTGACCAATCAGAATCCAGAGTAAATTAAAAAAAATCACAGTAAATTAAAATTAAAGTTAAATTTAATTCTGTAGAAAGACAGGATTTTTTTTTAATCATACACTGTGAGAGAGTAAAGATAGTAAATAATATTTTTATTAATGAATAATTTAACCACTTAATTATTTAATTTAAAATATATTTTTTTAAAGTTAGTCTGCTTTTCAATTGGAAAAATAGCAATGGGGAAAAAAAGGGAAAATTATTTACATGCTACAGTTTAAAGATTATTTGGTTATTAATTAAGTAATTCATGTACAAAAAACTGGGCTGATTGATTACAAATAAACACGTCCACGTATTTCCTCTCGCTTTAAAGCGGCCGTCTGTTTACTGTTTTTTTTCCTTCAGCTTTAATCTCCAACTTGACGTTGTTCAATCAGTTTAATGAAGGCGTCGAGTTTCGCTGATGCATTTTAAACAATATAAATCAGCCATGTAGCTTTTCTAGCCAATTCTGTAAGCTCTGCACAATGAGAGCCATTAACACACACACACACACACACACACACAGAGATGTTTCTTCTTGGCGTGGAATCTGAACAGCTTTTAGGAAATGAAACCCAGGCTGAAGATCAGTCGTCTTTATCAGGCTCAGAGCCGCTGCCCAGATCTCCTCCTTATCTCCGTCTGGGATTATTTATTTATTTTTTTTAAAGAAAAGAAGATTTACTTTCTTTACCGTTGATAAAATGCAGTAAAAAAAATTGGAGAGTTAAAAATAGTTTCAACATTTTTATCACGATAAAAAATATGCGACTTACAAATTAATTCACTGCATAAAAATCTCCTTCCAAAAATTAAAAAAATCTATGTCTCGATTATGATGAAAATGATTGGATGAAACTGTTCTCTGGCTTCTTCCCTCAACATCTGGCTAGTCTTTTTTATTGCTGTTTTATTGGTGTAAAAATAAGAATAAATTATTCATGAGCTTTCATTTAAGACTGATTTATTCTACACAGATCCCCGGCTGGTGTGAAGAGAATAAGAGCTATACATTTTACAGTGTGTTTAATCACCTCGGCTCTCATTCCACTCATTCATATAATAAACCTTCTCCTTCTCCAAAGCTCCGCCCTTAAAGCGTTACTCGACCACACCCACTTCACCACATGCGCTACTCCTCTTTTTTTCTGTGAAGGCTTTCCGCTAGACGTTGGTTCATGAGTGTGTGGATTTGTGTTCGTTCAGAACATTAGTGAGATCTGGGGTTCAGTCGGTGTTGAGTCAGAGACAGGTGATGCTCTGTGCAGTTCTTCTTCCACTTTTCTTCCAACCTTAGCCTCCACACAAGGTCTTGATGGAGCTCAGGAGCTTTGTGCACAGATGCATTGTCATGAGGAACAGGGTTGAGTCTCGTAGCTCCAGGGATTAATACTTTGTGGAAGAACCACATATACAGTAGGTGTGATGATCAGCGAGGTGCACAAACTTTTGCCTTCACACCTTCTTCATCAGAACTAATGTTTCACTGAAAAGAAAAAAAAACGTCATATCTGATGCAAACGACATCCCAGTAATCTCCTTCCAAGAGCATAACATTCAGCCAGATTCCGGAGGCACTCGAGCGGATAATCCGTACTGTCAGAGTCTGCAGATGATCCTGTGATGTGATGTGTGGAGTCTGAGAAGTCTGAACACATAAACACTGAACCTTCTCCAGATGTTTCTGATATTAATTTCTGATTTAACATCTACAGAGAGAGTAAAGCTGAAACCGAGCACATTTGTTTGGAGACAGTTCTGGAACATGAAAGGTCCAATAAGGTTTCAGAAATAAGAACGTTCTAGAAATTCAATTTGATTTCATTTTATTTGTGTGTCGCTTTTTAACCCCGGACCTTGTCACAAAGCAGATTGTGATGCTGATGGTGATGAGAAAAATTGAGGAGGTAACCAGAGGAACCAGAGGAACCAGACTGACAAGAGAACCTCCTGCTCATCCTCACAGGATGGTGTGATTTCTCTTCTTGTTGATGTTATGAAGAACTGATCACTGATGGACACTTGAGCACCTCATGGGACGTCATAACTGGAAAAAAAACTCATCATCTGTTCTGTTTGAAAGACAGAGTACAGACCCGTGACCTGCTCAGGGTTTAAAATAGAAACATCACCAGGTTCTTATTAAACACACTCAGATTAATGGATAATGAGCCTCGTTTACAGCTCCGCCTCTGCCTCTAAAACCCTGAGATGAGGCACTAATGAGGGACGGTGGTGTTAGTGAGGTCTATCGTTTATCTCAATATTTGCACAATAAACCTCAATCCCAGCGCCTCTCACCGTCTCCACGCTTCACCTCCGTCTCCATCTCGCTAACAGACACAGTGCGCTAATCATCACCCGAGCGAGCGGATACTGTGGCTGAACGCTGGTCTCTTTTCTCAGTAAACACAGACGAAGTGTAGCGTGAAGTGAACGACGAGCACGTGGGAAAGCGTGTCTGGTTTCCCGTACAGATCCACGTCCGGGGTCTGACATGGTCTGGAACGTGACAGGAGTGTCAGGATGACATTGCCGTGAGGGGTAAAGTGCTGATGAGGACAAAACGGAGCTGATAGCCGTCTGGCTTCGTGCCCAGCTCCAGCAGCTCAAGGATGAGGAAAGGACATGGATAATTCTAGCAGCTCAGGGAAGTGCATAAAAGGGTTAAACATCACAGAGGTGAAAGGTCATCGTGTTCAGCGTGATCTCGCATTGCCGTGTGAGTTTATAATTAACTCTAATCTTTGTTTTTGTTTTGGTTCCAGCTGTCACTAGTGAGTCTTATTCTGATTGGTCAGAAGGAGCTGACAGCAGTGCGGCTACAGATACGTTGTGGTTTCTATAGTAACGACGTAGGGAAGTATGAGTGTGTACGGAAGGAGTCTCCAGTATCAGCACACTGAGGACAGAGGAGGTTTGTATGTTCTCAGTAAAAAATTTGCAGGTTTGAGGTATTTTGCCTCGTTGCTGATCCATTTTTTTATGAGTCAGTGAATCAAATCTGGTCAAAATTGACAATAGAGTCGATTCTTCCACATTAAGCAGATCGTTGCGTCAGATATCAAATCCTTTTGTCATGCCTGATATTTATTTGGCTTACATTCAGCTGGTCAGTGAATCAGTGAGTCAGTGAATCATCTGACAGAGTTTTATTAGTCCTTTATTAGTCTTCTTTTCAGTGTTTGAGTCAACGAATCATTTCAGTCAATTCTCGTGAACTGAATTTACTCCTCACGTGTTCAGTTAGCCCGTGTTTGGCTCAATGAATCCTTTCAGTCATGAAGCTTGTGACTGAGATTCTCTCCTATCATGTTCAGTGAGTCAGTGTTTGAGTCAGTGTTTGAGTCAGTGTTTGAGTCAGTGAATCATTTCAGCTTTTAATCTTGTAAGCGAGATACACTGCTTTCTTGTTTAGCAAGTCAGTGTTGGAGTCAGTGAAACATTTCAGTCTAGAATCCTATGACTGAGATACTCTGTTATCTTGTTTGGCAAGTCAGTGATTGAGTCAGTGTTTGAGTCAGTGTTTGAGTCAGTGAATCAAGGGTCATGACTGAAAATCTCCTGGACAGTGAGTCAGTTGAGTCAGGGGTTTATTGGGTCTGGTTGTTAAAGGCAGCTTGATCAGACTAAACATTTGAGCAAACCAAACAACTGAATGAATCATTTAATTGAACTGATTCACTTGACTCACTTGATTCTGAGTCACTTGATGATTTCAGCTTTAGACTTCAGCTGATCAGTGAATCGTTTCAGTCGTTAATCACCTGACTGAGTTCTATTCACCTCAGTGTTCAAGTCTTCGAATCCTGTCTTCAATCTCAGGACTGAGATTCATCCTTTTGCGATTTGTGTAGCCATGGAAACCAAGGAAACCATGGCAACTGGCCGTAAATAATGACTAGCAACCAGTGTGGAGGCTAAAGTGCAGGGCTAGCAACTTACTCTCCAGTGACACTAACAGAGATTATTATTGCACTTTCCTGACAGCACATATGATTGCTCATGTCGAGTGTGTGTGTGTGTGTGTGTGTGTGTGTGTGTGTGTGTGTGTCCAGCTGTGAAATATGTTATGTGTCAATATCTTCCACCTTTAGCGTGTGTCTCAGTCAGGAGCTCTCCTCAAGCCATCTGTCCATCATTTCTGTCATCTCTCTGAACAGCCCTGGGTGTGTTATTTTATTTCATGTGTGTGTGTGTGTGTGTGTGTGTGTGTGTGTGTGAGTGTGTGTGTGTATGAGAGAGAGAGAGAATAATAAAGTAACAATACAGAGAACAATACTCCACACAACAGCTCTCTTCTCGATCTCTTCACGTATTCAGAAGCACACCTGAGTGTGTGATGTTTCAGCGCTCGACAAACCTGTCACAGAAAACATTCGGCAATGGCGTAAAACCTTCATCCTTTAATACGGGACGCGTTTTTCCCAGCGTTCTGTCTGGGACTCGGTCTAACACGCCACGACACGGTAATAAATCAGGACTTATTGCTTTTCCGGAGTTGGGAGATTGGATTGTGGTGATGTCTGTCTCCTCTGGATGTTCGTTACAGTAAAGCATGTGCATCAAACACATCATCACTCGCACACACGAGCCTTCCATCCGTCACTAAACGGATCCTCTACGGATTTTCAACCTAATCTCTGTTCATCACATCTGTCCTGCCCATGAAGAGGAGAGATAAAGATAAAGATACAGGGTTATACACGTCTGGAGTGTTCCTTTAAAGTGCTGTCCATCTGCACAGAGAGAGAGAGAGAGCGAGAGAGAGAGAGAGAGACATATAGACAGACAGACAGACAGACATACAGGCAAGCTTAGAGAGAGAAAGAGAGATAGATGGATAGATAAGAATGTGGGAGTGGGTGATTAAAAGAAGTAGACAGAAAGAGAGACAGACAGAGAGTGAGTGAGAAATATACAAGACAGAGAGAGAGAGAGAGAGAGAGAGAGAGTCAGGGTTCAGGGTGAAGTCAGACATTGATTATTCACTCTAGGCTTTGATTTGAGAGTGGAACTGATGATGATGGTTTATGGGCAGATGAAGGAGGAGTCTGTGTGAACACTGATCATTACACCTGATACACAATTCTGATCCAGAACACACACACACACACACACACATCATACACCTTTATCTGTCTTTCATTCTTTCCTCTGTTTCAGTGTGACAGAACGTCATTTTCACAGAATCACTCCATCTGTCTGTCGGTGCTGAAAAGATAAGAGCTGAACCTTCTCTCTGATCTGACTGACAGCTCTGACTACAGGAAGTCCTCTGACATGAAACACAACGAAATAGTTTAGAATGAAATGTTACACTCTACAGGTCTGTGAGGTCACATGATCGTAGTGTTATCATGAATCAGGCTGCTGCTTTAACCAAACAACTGTGAGCAGGATTTAAAAAAGAAACGTGAGAGGCTCTGTCTGAGACCCGGAGTGATGGAGCTGAGGTTTAGGAAACATCTCATTCAGCATTCACACACTATCATCACACACTATCATCACACACTATCATCACACACT
>JAOTRN010000051.1:20850909-20863790 GCA_028566695.1 Bagroides melapterus
TGTGTCTGTGTGTGTGTGTGTGTGTGTGTGTGTGTGTGTGTGTGTGAGAGAGAGAGAGAGAGAGAGAGAGAGAGAGAAAGGAAAGCGGCATGAGAAGGGTTAAAACGTGGAGCATTCCATTGTGAACGCCGGAGGGGTGGAGGAACATGGATCATACCATTTCCTGCACCATTCATGCCGTTTGAATGAAGTAGCGTTGTGTGAAGTGCTGCTCTGTCCGGAGGAGACGCGGAGCTGCACTCAACCAGCAGGAAACAAACAGCGCTGGACTTCACTTCAACAGTAAAAAAAAAAGAGAAAAGAAAAGAAAAACCACGGGAAAGTGCACGGAAGAGTGAAAAGGAGAAGGAAAGTCGGAAAGTTCTGCATCTACGACGACTTCTCCTCCTTCTGAAAGAGTGAGTTGGAAAGTGAGGACTCCAGCGCACGGAGATGATGTGACAGCTGAGGAGAGAAAGATCAGTGTGGATAGACTTTACTCCTTCTCACAGTGAATCTTGGAGAAGTGTGTGTTTGTGTGCGCGCGCGTGAATGCGTGTGCATGAGACGATCAGGATGAAGACGAAGGTGATGATGATGATGATGATTATTATTCTTTACCCTACGCAGATGAAGAGCTCTACACAGGAGGACCAAACTGCCCCTGAGTCGGATTAACTCCCCCTTTTTCTCCACTAGGATGTTATAACACATGCATTTTGTTTTTCCTACTAAATAAATAAATACATAAAAAAATAAATAAATAAAAGAACTTTGCTTTTATATCCATGGAAATCGGATTAATTTAGAGCTCGCGCTTTTTTCCGTTTTAAGTCTCATCAACTCGGAAACTGTCGCCCTGTTTTGGGGTTGTTGTGTTGTTTTTTTTTGCTGGTGTTTCCTCCACAGTAAACGATGAAGGAGCGGAAATTAACCTGCTGCTAATTGACCACTGGATTACTTTAAAACACACAAACAAGAAAACAAACAAACAACAACACAAGCCTCAAATCGCTGCTGTTTGTTACGGGAGAGATGACTGCACGCGCTCTTGGGTTTGCGCTGTTAATTGTGCACGCGTGCGCAGGTATGTACGCGCTATGAGCGCTTGTAGAGCGTTATCTCTCTCTCTCTCTCTCTCTTTCTCTCTCTCTTTCGTTCGTTCTCTCTCAAGGCTTCTGCACTTCAGCTCGCTGTTGTTTTTTTTTCTCTCACACGCTGGAACAGTTTACTTTTTCTTCTTCACATTCTCACCTGTGTGTGTGTGTGTGTGTGTGTGTGTGTGTGTGTGTGGTGTTCGTAAAAACTCACAAATGACGCGTAAACACACGTGCACAACAACATAACACGAGGAAAATGAACTAGTTTCCAAATTGAACGTATTAAAACACACTTTGTCTTTGCTTTAAATTTCAATAATGAAAAAATATTTTTTTAAACTTCTGCCTCTAAGACACCGACTGTCCATGTTGGCTCTGATCCAAGTTTCAGTGATTATTTATTTATTTATCTCTTTATTTGCCTTTTTTTTCTCTCCAACGCAGTATTTCATCAATCTGTTTGTTTATTTATTTACTAATCTATGCTCTTGAAGGAACAAACAGAGGTTCTTTACTGGTTCTTCACGTTGTTCTGGTTCCACAGGCTGAAAATAAACCCTCAACAAACTCTGGCTTCATTTTAGCCTCACGTAGACCTGGTACGCTTTGCTGATTGTTTATTGTTTATTTATTTATATCCTTTTTTATGCTTTGGCTTTTTCAGTGACGTTTTTTTTAACTGAGAGTCAGTGGAACTACACCGGTTGGTTCTACCCCGGGGCAAAAAAGAAAAAAAAAAAAATCAAACCCACAGCAGAGTTCTGGAATGAACTTTCTCTTCCATGTTTGTTTATTGTTTATTTATTTGCATACAGCTTTAGACAAAAACCTGTTTTGGCGGTTCTTTAGAGCTTGTTGTGTTATAGGGTTCTACAAAGAACACAGAACATCTCGAGTCAGCTGTTTCTTTCACGCATCAATGTCCATGTTTATTCATTTCCTTTTTTTATTTACGCTCTTTGAAAAAAAAAAAGAGTTTTTCTCGTTCTTTAGATGTTTATATCTTTTGCAATGATAGTAAAACTTGGGTTCTACTCAGAACTTTCTAGGTTCTTGTAGATGTAAAATAAATAAATAAGCATATGAGCCTTTAGGATTTGTTTATTTATTTATTTAGTTTTATAATTTTCTATAGTTTTATTATTTATTTTATTTTTCTGTGTGTATGTCCATGGTTGTTTATCCGCTCTGTTTATTTATTTATGCACTTACAAAAAAAAGCGTTTTTCAGATTTTTTGATAATATTGAACTGTTCTAGGGCTCAACTTGGAACTTTGTAGGAAAAAAAAGGAAAAAAAATGGTTTTGGGCTTTTTTTTTTTTTTTACACACAAAGCTGTTCCTCGATCACGCTAGACAAGTTTGTGTCCTCATTTTTTGTGATGTTTTTGAAAATGTGTCAAAGAAAGAAAGTAAAGTTTTTTTTTAACATTGCTGTATCGTTACAGAAGTCTGCCCTTGAGCCGTTTATGTATGTTATTTTTTTGTATATCGCAAACATCCTCAAATCTTTAGCGAGTTTTGTGTATTAAGACAAATGTTTTTTATTTATTCTTTTTTTTCCAAAAATAATTCCAATTGTGCAAAATATCAAAGCTGACGTCCAACTGGAGCAGCTGCTCGTCTGATAGGGCTCTAAATAACTGCCCTCATGTGAACACATTTTTTTATTATTTTGTCTAAATATTTCCTAACTGTATTTTTTTCTACAATGTTTGAAATATCGATGCATCATTTATGTTCTAAAGTGAAACGATGCAAAATGATTACGTGGAAATTTGATCAGTTTCCATTTCCATCAGCTGTAAACATCAGTAAACATTTCAGTGTTCTAAAGTTTGTACACCTTCGGATGGAAACGTCACGCGGCTACTGATCGTTGACGTAGACGGAACTCGGAGAAGACGTTTACTTTCGAGGATCTTCATCTGACGTGAACACAAATATGAAAGATAATTCTTAGCATCATAGCGAAGGACGCTCTGCTGTCGGTAACGTAGAGTAGGTGGTGATGATGATGATGATGATGATGAAGAGCGGCGCAGTGTGTGGTCGATACAGTGGGTTGTGTTTGTGTTGGTGTTTCGTGAGAAGAAAAGAAAACGTTACGTAATCATTTTTCGAAGAGCTCTGAAAACACATGGCTACTTTCACTTTTCTCTAAGTATCTGTCGATCATCTGTGGAGAAATGAAATCGTCTTAAACACAGTTTTTATAGCTGAACTTTATAAACACCGTATAAGCCGCAGCTCGACACAACCCGTCTGTCCGGTTCTGATGAATAACGCTCGTCATTCTTGTTGTTGTTGTCGTTGTCGGTTGTGGTTAAACGATTCATTGGAAAGCGTCGATTCATTTCACCTGACAATGGTGCAGCTGCTGATGAGGTTTTATATAAAATTGTTGATGCGTGTAGCAGACACTCTTATCCAGAGCCACTTACATTTTATCAGTTAAGGGCCTTGCTCAGGGGCCCAGGGCTGGCAGCTTGGAGGACCTGAGATTCAAACTCACGGCCTTCTGACTGGTAGATACAGAGCTCATGATCTGAGCTGTATCTTCAGTACAGTAAATTACAGTTGTTTTTTTTCACATGGTGAGATTGTGAATTAACTTGTTTTACTTTACTTTTTTTTTTATAAATGTTTTAAAACTATGACTGTGTTCTTTTAGAAACGAAAACTTGTGCACTTCAGGATGTGTTGTAGGAAAATGAACTGGGTTCTCTTGTACACATGGTGATTATTTCCCAGTTCCAGCACTCCACTGTCTGTGTGTGATGATGGTACTGAATTTCAGAAGGTACTGAAGATCTCGGTTCTCCTCACCCAGCTCTGAAGTCATCCTCTTGCCTGCTTGGTATTCCAGCCCTGGTCGGTTTTTGTAATCACCGTTAACGCTGAAGTAATTGTTTTTGAGTTAAGGCTCAATTTCCTTTACAGCGTAACTCTGTTATTTTAATCCTGCGGTTAAGTAACAGGGTTTTAGGTTGGAAACTTTTTTCACTCCGAAACCAAACAATATTTTTTGATTCCAGTAGTTCTGCTTTTCAGTTTAGTTCCGATATAAGAAGCTTGTTGGAACCTGGGGATGACATTGTGGTGCTTTTTGTGCTCGTTTTTGTGTTAGAGGTGATATACTGAGGGAACAGGACACAAGATTAAAGCCTTCCGCTTTTAACAAAAGCTTGGAGCCGTGACCCAGTTCTCTGTCTGTTTTTGGTTTCAGTTTAATAGCTGTTTTAAGATGTTCTTTCTCAAAAACAGCTGTCAGGTTCTGTCTTGAGCAATCCTCCAGTTTTTTCTTTTTTTTGCGTTTGCATTCATTCCCCTGGATTGATGCGACGGCGGTACCGAATGCCTTCGCATCTCCCCTGCGAGTACGCAATAAGCATTGTCGCGGCGAGGGAGGCGTATGATTGAGGAAACAGCGTAACACTTTAACAAGCTCCTGCAGGGAAAGAGGTCACGGGGTCACAGTTCAAACTTCATGGCAAGACTTCTCATCCTCAGGGACGTGGGAGCCGATTCTGCTCCAGCGGCGTTTCCACGTTTCGCAGCTCTCTCTAATTATACCAGACGCTGTGGACATGTTATCAGACAGCTGCGAGACAGAGCTGTCAAGGACGGCAAGTGTCTGGAAACAGCGTTGCAGGTGCTGTCAGAGCGAGCCCTCAGGCGACTCAACATCAAAGCAACGCTTAAAAAAAAAGTTTATATCTATCACAGCGTTGTGGAATTCACAGATTGGTTTCCTCCGAAGGTGTTGATTAATCAACAAACTGCTGGTTTATATTTATACACTCGTTTGAATACATTATCAGTTCTGTAGAGACTCCTACACAAGGATTAAATCTGCGTCCGAGGTTGTGTTTTATGGACAAACAATCAGCTTGACTTGAAAGCCGTATTCTGAAGAATTGTTTTCTTCAGTGTTGATCTGTAGATGATTTGTGAATGTGAGTTTAAACTAAAACATGATGGATTAGTTTAGTAGGTTTTTTTTTATATACTTTTACAAGACGACGTCGGTTACTTTCAGTTATTTTTAGCTACAAAATGTTGGCTTTATTTCAACTCTGAAGATTGAACACACAACCTGATGCAGTGTTAAACACTCCAGATAAACAATCCACCCTGCTTTTCTACCAGAACTGACAGAAACTGGGCTGAAAAATGTTGATGGAGGGATGGATGGAGTGATGGATGAATAGTTGGATGGAGCAGTAAGTTGGTGGTTGGATGGATGGATCACTCAGATGAATCGAGTCTGGTTTCTCTGAATGTTTTTTCCTTACATCGTCTCGTGGAGCTTTTCCTCAACACCATTACCTCTGTCTCACTCATTATGGATATTTTATAATAAATATTATAGAATTTATACTCTGAATTTATGTAAAGGCAATTTGTACTGTTAGAGGTGCTATACAGATGAAATTGAATTGAACGGATGGTTGGATGGTCAGATGAATTGATAGCTGGATGGGTGGGTCAGTGAATGGATGGATGGCTGAATTGAACAGTGAGTGGTTTGTTTGATGGGATGATGGATGGGTGGGTGGATGGATGGATCAGCAATTGGATGGATTGGTGGATGGATGAATCGATGAATGGGTGGATGGGTCAGTGGATGGATGAATCTGGGGATAGATCATCAGAGAGTGGTTGGTTGGATGGATTGGCGGATGGATGGATGGGTGGGTCATTGATTAGCTGGTTGGTTAGATGGATCAGTCAGCAGATGGATGGATAGTTGCTTGCTTGGTTGGTCAGTTGGAAGAGTTTTCAGCTGTCTGAAGTGAAATAGAACGGGATTTTGATGGATTAAACTTAATCACCTGTCTCCCACCTCCAGTTTCTACTCTTATCTCAATTATATTTTGATTAATTTGACATTAGGTGAGATTGAAGAAGAGCATCTCCTAACGTCCTGTCTCGAGTCCAGCCTTGGAACTGTTATCACCGTGGTATTATAAGCTTTCTCTGTGGGTTAAAAATGACTGGGAGGAGACAGAATTGTAGACGTTCATGCTCCGTCTGATAATGAATCACTGGAAGTTGTATACTAACACACTGAGTGTGTGTGAGAATGAACAACTGTTTTGCTGCAGTTTCATCTGATGGTGTAATCAGGCCTGTAAAGACATGCTGGTTAGAAATTGTTAAATGAAAGCTAGACTTGGTAAATGTGTGTGTGTGTGTGTGTGTATATATGCATTAACCTGGTGATTCACTCTGCTGTCATACACTAAATGGCTCTTATCAGTGACTGATGTGATCTAACAGAAGCTCAGTAACTTCTCGCCCTCAGCTAACAGGACCAGTTCGAATGATCTAACCTTTAACACCACTGTGAAAAATAATGACAGAAGATAGACAAAGGGTCCGTACAGATCACCTCACAGACCATGTGTAAAGTTAATTAATATCCACTGTGGAAGAGAAACCTTCTTCCTTCTCGCTTTGTTGCCATCGACATTTTCAGTTCATGTGGTATCACGGATGTTTGAGGTGTCACTGATAAGCCTCTGGAGTAACGGATGCTAGTTTCTTCTTTCCATTGCGGACACTGAGTGGATCTCTAAATCTTCCTGGTCTGGGAGTTACTTTCTTGAGGAGATGGAACTGGGCAGTTTTTAAGATAGATACAAAAAAGAGAGAAGGAATTGAATAATGTTTCCTGGAGCCCTATTAATTTCACGGAACCCCTGTGGTGCTGAGCAGTCGGCATTCGGATGGATGAAGTCTTAAGAGCGGATAATAAATTACGTGGGTGTGCCGGGGCATAGCAGGCACCAGAGCCCAATTAATGATAAATGTTCTCACAGGTGAACCATATTTCTTGCTACGGTAGTCCCCCTTGTTCCTTGTCCATCTGTCACAGATGAGTCTAAGGCCTTGGCCTTTTGCTGCTTCGTATACAATGAGGCTTTAACTAATCAGCACGGGGTGTACCAGAAGAAAATGTGTACAAGGCAGTAATTCTGGTTGGAAAGTAAGTCATTGTTGTTGCTAGGATCTTGTTGTTGCTTACCAACAGGAAGTGTTTTGTATTTGCGAGGGTAGGGATTAGTAATCCTGATCCGTGTCATATCTGTGAGAAACAACAGTTAAACTTGTCCTCTTGAGGATATCTGCCTAAATCTAATCCACAGGAATTAAACGGATTAGAGTAAGAATGCTGGCTTTGCAAATCTGTGGTGTTTTTCTGCTTAATGTCGTACCGGCTCTTCTGTTCAATTAGTATTGCGTTATTTTCCTGAATCCCACTTCCATTTTCATGGCCCGGGATTTAATTAGAAGTTCAGATAAGAACATCAAGACCTTCCTTATTGCAACTGCTCTTAAGGAGCTCCTTAAGTGGATTAATGGGTAAATCGGTTTATCCTCAATAGTTTGCAATTTGCCAGCTCGCATTACTGCTGATAAGAACATAATCACTCTTGGAATGAAACACAGTGAACCGTGAGGGTCTACACAATCTCTGTCCTGCTTAGGAATCTTTGGGAATACTTGGGAAACCTCTTAAATGACCTTCACCTCCACAACCACCACCACCACTGCTCTTCATTTGCTCCGTCACCCTTGCGGTATTTTAAACCCTTGTGGAATGTTGGTGTACCTCCAGCCGTCAGACACGGGGAGTGCTGGGCAGTACCACCGGGATGTCGTGGGCATGGCGTTAAAGCTTACTTAATGCATCCAGTTGCGTCCATCAGTCTGGGAATGAATCGTGAAGTCACGGTGCGTCTGAAACATCAGAGACATCGGAGCTGTGTTCAAGCTTATGGAAGGCTGGAATGGGGGTTCGTTTTAGAGCACGTTTAGACAAGGATTACATGGAAGTCACTTTGCTTAAGGAGATATTTTCCATGGTCTGCACTGCGGAATGAGCTGTGATGGAAAAACAACACTGAGCTGGGTGTAACACCAGCCTCAGATGCTCCATGAACACTTGTCTGGCCACAAGCTTCAGAATCCTGTATTCTGAAGTCTGCAATCCTACAGAATCCTGTCTGTTTGGATGTCCGGACGTCCATATAGACAAACTTTCCAAGAGCAAAATGAGGCTTTTGAGACTGGTTGTGAAAGTAGACGGTTCTTGGACATGTTTATTGTTTCTAGAAAATGGACCACCGCAGAGCTAGAAGTCTATTAAGAAAATGAGGTTGGCTTTCTATCCAACAATTTAATGAGCAATTTATGAAAACTTACAACTAACCCTCTCCATCAGTGATGTATTTTATTATTTATATCATTTTGGAACTTGCCGTCACTTGCATCATTTTAAGCTGAGTAAATACGAACGCTTTCTTTCGAGCACTGATGATTTGTACAGTAGACCATGATTGATCTGTAAACAGCCAAGCCAATCTGGCAACCCTGGCTTCCAAACTGTCAAAGTTCAAACACAAACACTTTGGAAATTGGTTGTTTAATACGTAACGGTTGTAATAATTCACACTTTGTCTTGTTCTTTGTGGAAAAATGTGCAAATTATTGGAATGGAAATGTAGCGTTAGTCAAGTATCGAAGTTTAACACTTGAAGGAAGTCTTCACAAACGTAATTTCATGGATTTTACTAACAAAGTATTACGTCATGTGTTTTCGTTTTCCTGAGGGTTTTAATGTATTAGGCAGCATGACGACTTCCCCTCTCCTCTCCTCTCCTCCCCTCCCCTCCCCTCCCCTCCCCTCTGCTGTCAGCTAAAGCTCCGTGTTGAAAAATGGCTTATTTTGTGTGGATGGTGTGACTGAATGAGTGAAAATGAGGAAAATCTCCACACTCTAAAGCACCCCCAAACACCCCCCCTCCCACACACACACACACTTTCTTTTCTTTTCACCCCTTTATTTTGCCTATTTTTTAAGACTTGCCTTTTTGTTGCTGATCAGCACAGCGCTTTTTTTTTTTACACATAAAGCAGGCTAAAACAGAGAAAAGCTCTGTGGGGGCTGCGGTGGGCTTCATGCATTGTGTCGCCTCAACGGGGTAATTGTTCCACTCGAAGAAAGAGGAGGGGCTGTCCGTGAAGGACTTGGGGTAGCACAATAGGTCCCCTAGGGATTGAAAGACGGACACAACCCTATCCAAGATAAAAAAAAAAAAAAGGGCCTGAAAGTACGGCTTTTATGTGTCACATCTCCATCGTAGGAACAAAAGCACTGCAGAGACACGACCAATGTCATGCTTACTGATAGTATTTGAATTTTCTCCTCTTCCTTTATAACCATTTTTATCTTACAAATATTCCAATCTTGTTCTATTAAAATCTTTCTAACCCAAACTTTCCGAGCTCAAACACTCGCGTTGTCGTTCCTGATTAAACCACAGATTTTATAGAGACTCGTTTCTTTTTTGTCCTTTGCTTGGAAAGACTGAGGAAACCTGAAAGATGCCAGCTATTCCTCGCTGATCTCTTTCTCCTCCTCCTCCTCCTCCTCATCCCTCCTCCATCCCTCATTCTCTGTTACTTGACGAGATCAGCTTCCTCGCCTTGGTGACCATTCTGTTTTTCTGCACTCCGGAAAGCTTGGATACACTTTTGAAATGCTAAAAATCCCCATTGGACGTGTCTGTGGGGTAAAGAGAGCACAGCAAAGAGCTTTAAAGAGAAAAGGGACGAAGGAATGGGGGGGTATTAAATTGGCAGGAAAAAGAAGGGGGTCACTAATTAGTTGATTTAATGACACAGACCCTCCCCTTCACGGCCTGTGCACCTTCTCACACAGGCTACCTTTGATCACACTCGGCCCCCAGTGCATTATGGGTAAGCGATTTTCCTCAATTATCCCCCACCTCCCCCTCCTTACTATGGACAACAGTGTCTAATTAAGCCTCCGTCTGATGTCCCGTACCTCTTGCTTCCAAGTGGGCTGGAATATTAATTTATTTTGATAAAAAAAAAAAAAAAAACACAAAGCCCACAGTGACCACTGACTCGTTTATTTTGCAAGCTTTCACACAGAATAATTACCTTTTGTTACAAACCAGCCATTTTATCTGATCTGTGCCTCAGAAATATATGACATGATACGATATGTTTCCTCATAGTCTTTAAACGTGATCACGATGTCCGTGCTAGTACAGACCAAAACATTCCTTGTAGTGCTGTAAAAAAAATTCAGTGTAATTAAGTTTTACCAAAAAAGATGATCATTATCAGAATTTTTTTTATCAATTTTTAGTTGTATTTAGTGTTGTGGAATGTCTGCAAAGCATATCACTTCCTGTTATAGCAGCTACTGTACAAAAAAAAACATTAGCGAAGATGTTAGACACTGACACTGAAGACTCCTTCCATAAATTATTAGACTTATATCACACTAATACAGAATGAGCTGTTGCTATAGAAACAATGACGTGTTAAGCCGAGCACGTTGATCTAAACCTGTGATTTGGAGCCGCACTACAGTCAGAGATACGGTTATTGGTCACCTACTGACCAATCAGTATCCAGCGTTCAGCAGCTTGATGTATTGTGTTTTATTGTGTTTTGTTGTGGTGACGGCAACAGCTCGTGTTTCAGAGAAACCACAAAAACGTAAACTCTTCTGTAAACGTAAACGTAAAGTCTTTCCTGTGCCAGTAAGAAAGGAAAAAAATCACTCTTCTGACATTTCGTAGATGAAAGAGTCTAAAAAATCTCATCATTAAAATGTGTTTTGTATTAGAATAAGGTTTGATTTTGTTTGGAGTGTTCTCTTGGCCCACTGTCATAAGAGAAGTCTGACTAAAGTCCTTTCCTTAAGCACACAAAGCTACGCTAACACTTAATCATTGTCGTCATCCATCAAATCACAAAGCTACTATTATGGCTACACCTTGGCTCGTGTTTCTTTCTGCCGCGGCCTAATTGCGATGACATTTCAGCCGTGTGTGTTCAGAGTGTATGAGCACCACATTTCCATTATTTTGCACCACAAAAATGAGTGTGGTTTCACCAATGTGGTCACATGTTAGTCTTTCTGTTGTTCAGGTCTGAACCCCGTTCTTAAGGTTCTTGCTCTGTAAATATTTCTGTGTACCATGATTTAGTGCACGGTTCAAACTGTGGCGATAATCTCAGATTATTGACGGCATTCGTGCACCTTTTATTATGAAATATGGAGAGAATTTAATGAAAAAATAGAAATGTCAGAGGTTCTGGAGACGTCCTGGGGGCAGAAACGACATTCAGGTAATATCTGTAATTATATCTGCAGATATCAGAGACGGTTATAGATCTCATTTTGTCTTTAATAAGCTTTGTGACATTAAAACTGGATCTGGTTAATGCTAAATGTATATTGATAAATCCAGTGTTTCTCTTTTTTCCTTTTTTTTACACAAAGATACAGAGCAGAATTAATTCAATATTGTGTTGCAAAGCTGAATTCTGTACATTCATGCTTCAACACACAATAACCGACCATTCAAGTGGTTAAACTGGAAATTGGTGAGAAACTGTTGCCAGGCAACTGGTAACTAAGGACACCATGCATACGCTAGTTGACTGAGGCTAACGGCGTGTCTAGCTTAAAGCTATTCGATATAAAGGTACAACGACTGTAAGAATGACACACAACTATCAGGAGTGTCAACATTTACCTCAGATGTGTTAGTAAATTTCTGAAAAAAATTAACTATATGACTAAAATTGTGCTCAATATTAATTGTGAATTCAATTTGTGTTTCTAGGCAACGTATATATAGACACCGCGCATACGCTAGGTCACTGAGGCTAAGCTAGAACTATGCAATCTAGCTAGAACTATACAATCAAAACATATAGCGACTGTAAAAATGACATATAACTATTTAGAATGTCTACATTTACCTCAGATGTGTTGGTAATTTTCTAAAAAAAGTTTTGAAAAACTTAAAATTAAGAAAAAGGTTCTGTGCTACTAAAACATCACCTAGCATCGAGTGCTAATGGAATTTTCCACCATTCTGACTGTGAGTGTCTTGGCCAAACGTTTTATTGTATTGTTTATGTATTAAATCTGCTTTCGTGGCAGCAGTGTAAAGCAGGATGAGTAATCAGAAACACGGTACAAAGTCTTCCTCGGGTGTTAAAACATTAACAGCTTAACCATGAAGCTCTTCGTCTTTGCCTCAGCTTGTAGGCCCTTAAGTGCTACAAGTCGCCTGATAAGTGCTGGTGCGTAACCCAACCCTCGCTCCAACCACAACCGCTATTTACTAAATGATATTCAAAAGGCTTTGGATTATATATTATTTTTTTCATGCCTGGGATGCTGGCAGCCTTACAGGAGCTGCTCTCGTACTTGGCGTGAGCCCCGAGCGCCATATTCTTCCTCAGATCGGCAGTGCCAAGTAAGGGCTCGGGTCAAGTTTGCCTCACAGTGAGGGGCATGATGGGAGCTGAGATGAGGCAGGGAGGAAGTGTGACCTCAGGGTAACGCCGATCTGTCGGCACTCGCTTGGGAAACATTGGGAAACTCATACAGTATAACAAAACAAAACAAAACAAAAAAAGAGACGAGGCAATTCGAGGTTTTTTTATTATTATTTTTTTTCAATTATTTCTTTTCTTTTCCTTTTTTTTTAGTTAGCAAGCATTATTGGTAGGAAATGTGATGTAAATGTATAACATTAAGGATTATTAGCAAAAACATGCAGAATGCTGAAATTACAAAAAAAATAATTGATTTTTGTGTGTGATCTTTTTTTTTCTTCAAATCATTTCCAGGCAAAGCTCATTTCTAATTATTTACTAAAATTATTATGTATTTTTTTAAATAATAGAAATAGCATTCATAGCATTAAAATAATTTAGCTTTCTCTCTCTCTC
>JAOTRN010000051.1:20864645-20875429 GCA_028566695.1 Bagroides melapterus
TTTAATACACTTTACATTTAATACACTTTACATTTAATACACTTTACATTTAATACACTTTACATTTAATACACTTTACATTTAATACACTTTGTGGGATGTTGGAGTTTAGTGTTTTAGATGTTGGACTGTTCAGAAGGTTGTTTGAGTTTGAATCCCAGGTCCACCAAGCTATCACTGCTGGGCCCCTGAGCAAGGCCCTTAACTAACTACTGACTTGTATAAAATGAGATGAAACGTAAGTCTTTCTGGATAAATGTATTAACAGGACACTTTGTCTAGTACAGGTTTAGTACTTTTTACATTTTTTGGCTCACTTTTAACATGCTTTACATTTTTTTAGTAAACATTCAGTACACTTTTTTTTTTTTACATTATTTTTGTAAACTTTCATTACACCTTTTATTTACATTTTGTTTAGTAAACTTTTAAACCTTTTTACATTTTGAATATAAACTTTTTTATAAACATTTTGATAGTACACTTTTTTTACACATTGTTCAATAAACATTCAGTAAACTTTTTTTTTTTTTTTACATTTTGTTTAGTAAATATTCAGTAAACTATTTTATACATTGTTCAGTACAGTTTTTGGCTCACTTTTAATATACCTTTCACTTTGTTTAGTAAACTTTCAGTACACTCTTTATATTTTGTTTCATACACTTTAATACAATTTTTTTTACACTTTTATTAGCAGTTGTCTAGTACATTTATTACCTGTTTTAGTCTGTTTTAAACTTTTCTGACAGTTAAACCCCCAAATCATGAAGAACTGGCTTCCTGTTCACTGTGTACTCTCACTACATGGGCTGGAATAGAGCAGAACTTCCTGCCTGTGTCTAATAATCTGACAGTACACATAACATCTTCACCTTTCTGACTCTTCTTGTTGTCTGTAGCACCGTTTAAACCGTCAGCATATTTGGTGTGTTGATATTTGAACAGAATTGAAGCTACAGGCTTGTTCATGTGAGTTTACTTTCTCGAAGCTTTATCACTCTATTAACGAGCTCACGTTTCTCACTTGGCTCTCCAACTGACTCGTGTTATTAAAGATTAATCTCCTGTATAACTTTTATCCTCAGGGGATTTAAAGACATTAAAGGTCCGAACGGTCTGACGAGTCGTGTCTGGATAACTGATATACATAAAAAGAGAAAAACTTTATTACAGGCACTTTATAGAAAATTCATATCTGAAGGTCCTTATGTGCTAAATCTGCATGTCCGTGGCTTCAGGCAGCATTTTTAGTGCTTCCCAGATAAAAATCTGTCTCCTTCAGAAGGTGGAATAAGGACAGCAGTCTTATATGAAGCATTGCATGTTTCAACCCCGTAATTTTGTCCGTTGGACAAATGAGTCCCTTGAAAGAAAAAGATGGCGGTCGTAAATGTGGCTTGACCGCGTGCACTGAGGAAGATGTTTACAAATGTTAGTTTAACTGGCCGTCTCATACCAACATTTTCTTTTATTTAAGGCATTTTTCTGCTTTGCCAGAGGTTTCTTTTTCTTCTTTTTTCTTCTTCGTAGCCACTTGATGGTTAGATTTAACCGAAACACAACCTTTTTTTTTTTTTAACGTCATTTAAGAAGCCTTGAAAACAGTGAAAGGAATCCAGTGTTTTGTGATATTCATAAATAATTGATTGTGATATATATATTTATTAAAGAATCACGTTGACTTCACCGTCACTGAGAATCCAGTCATGAATATTTCCACATTTTCCATTATGTAAGACCTCGCTCCAGATCTTCAGCATTTCACATAACTCTATAATCTCTGTGTCCCTCCAGGATCTCGTCTGCGGCAGGAGGACTACCCGCCCCGCATCGTGGAGCATCCCTCCGACCTGATCGTGTCCAAGGGCGAACCTGCCACCCTCAACTGCAAAGCCGAGGGGCGACCCACACCCACCGTGGAGTGGTACAAGGATGGCGAGAGGGTTGAAACGGACCGGGACGACTCACGTTCCCATCGCATGCTGCTTCCAACCGGTTCACTGTTCTTCCTGAAAATAATTCACGGCCGTCGGAGCAAACCGGACGAAGGCTCGTACGTTTGCGTGGCTCGAAACTACCTCGGAGAAGCCGTCAGCCACAACGCGTCGCTGGAAGTAGCCAGTAAGTGCTCGGCTCCTTTTAATTTCTGTTCTCAGAAAGCTTTTTCTCGCTGTTTGGAATAATGGCGTTGCTTATCGAGGCCTCTGTGCGAGCGATAGCTTTTCCCCCGGGGCGGAATTGAAACCAGGCCACAGTCTTCATTCAGTGCTGTGTCTCTGACCCCGTGCCCATGCTCTGAATGCAGGAGAGGTTATAGCTCCTTTAGCTTGAATGGTAAAGGGTTTCCAGTTTCCTCCTGGGACTGGATGCTCAATGGGTTCAGTGAGTTGGATAATCTAGAGATGGACAGGAAGTGCTCACGTCGGTGGGTCTGCATGCTGATCTTGCTGGATAGAGCGCACCAGATCCAGTTGGCTTCAGCGGTTCTTAAAGAAGCTTCACTAGGTGGTCAGGAGTCATCAGAGGTACTAATCCTCTCAAACAGTCGCTGTTCAGCAGGCACGGTGCCTTCCAGACAAATGTCGCAGTTCTTGAAGAAGTGACAGGTCATTTCCTAGCCATTAAGGTCTGAGAGCTTTGGGGAAAATGTAAAATAAGAACTGTTTGTTTTTCAATAGTACTTGGTGTGGTTTATTTTCTTGAGTTTGATGAAGACAGAGATGGTGAAGAAGGTTACACCGAGGGTCTTTTTACATCAAGATTTACTGTTAATCCCTTTCAAACTCTAAAAATCATACAAAAAAACAGTTTTGCACACAATCGTACTGATGCAGAGTCATCACTTTCCATGACCACGTGTTCTCTCTTGCTTTGTCCAGCAACTGAATCCCCTTTAACTCTCAAATTCCATCCAAACTGCACAAATGATGGATTTTGAGTAGAAGCATAAATAAAAATAATCTGATTTTCCAGAATTGCAGTTTTTTTAGATTATAGGTTGTCTTGTTGTAAGAAGAAGTTCCTTCTTTTTAGAGTCTACTACCATAAATCTTTTGTGTGTGTGTGTGTGTGCTGCCATTTTTAATGAAGGTCTTGCTTTTGGCTTCTTCCCTGAACTGCTCGGTGTAGCGTATCTTCTGGAGCTCAAGAAGAGCGAATGGGGAGGATCTCAGATAGCAACCACTTTTCGAGTATGCCCAGGAGCTGTCACCAAGGCTCTTGCTGTAATCTAATCGACCTGGCAATGGGTTGGAAGGAACGCTTGACTGCTTTGAGTTTCAAGTGGAATGTGTGACATTGGCATCTGCTCCTCGCTCGGCAGAGTTTCAGCTCTTTAATCACCTGCTCTCTGTTCTCTCTGAATTCCTGAATAATATTCAGCTTTTACACCAAATTAAAATCACTGCGTTAACAGTAAGATAGAAAAATGATTTGTTGCACCTAACAGACCCAACAGATTCTACCAAGCAAAACAATACATGGTAATAAATGTTCTCTGGCTCTGGTTTCACGGTGTGATACTTCGTAGTTTGTAGAATGTAGATCCTGCTACGATATCACTTTGTTCTTGTTTCTGAAAAAACAAAGAAATTTAAAAAAATGGATGTGGAGAATTAGCAAATGAGAATAGAGAAATCTCCAGCTCTACATTTTATCCCAAAATGCCAAAGATATTTGCAGAGTATAATGAGCATCCAGAGGGATCACAGACATTCGTGTGGTCGGTTGCAATCATAACATGCCATATTTTCCAGATTATATTTTGTTCCTGCTAGCACACAGTATGAAGTATTGGCAAGTCCAGGAGCTAAAAACAGCAGCTCTGAAAAGCAGATGATATTCACTCTTTATTGCAGTGGCTGGATTTCAAAGTATATATTTAAAAAAAGTAAAATGGCAAGCGTTGGCGACAGGACGGTTTGGCCAGAAGACAGAGAGCAGCGAGCAGGGAGCAGTGACACCGCGGGCCTCTGGGACTTATTTTGTATGAGGTTCAAAAAGGTCCATAATGGCATGGTGTCAAAGCTCAGAAACCCTCACCATGTGTTGTCGACCCCTCACCCCCCATCTTGCCCCGTTACCCCAGCCACCCCGCGTGTAATTATGTTGCCCAAGCAACTAGTGTTGGAAGCCGTGGGCAGGAATGTAGCGTACCCCAAAGCTCTACGATTTTTTTTTACA
The DNA here is from genome assembly GCA_028566695.1 of Bagroides melapterus. Lineage (NCBI taxonomy): Eukaryota > Metazoa > Chordata > Actinopteri > Siluriformes > Bagridae > Bagroides > Bagroides melapterus. The sequence continues at coordinate 20,868,831 of JAOTRN010000051.1, forward strand.
ATGCTTTAATTGTAGCCTTAAGGAGCAATGCTTTTTCTCAAGACATTTCTGTGACCTTTGTTTGTCAAATCAGGGTTTGGTTTTTGAAAAGTTTGGTGTAATTTGGTGTTTTCGGTGCTCAGTGGTTGCTAATCACATCCGTATGTCTTTTTCCACTTCTTATGCCAGAACACCTCATAAACATGAAACCCTGTCAAGCTCATTTGCTTAAGTTTTCTTTGGAAGAGTCCTTTTTTGCATGACATGAGTAAAACTGTATGGCTAATCATTTAGCAGTTAGCCACTTAGCCCAGGGTTATTCAGCTGCTTGTTCAGAATTAGGTATGTTCTATGTCCATGATCAGAATAGCTCTGTCTTTATCTATAGCTATATTTGGATTTAAACTCCAAGTGGTTGTGGAAAACTAAACTGGAATACCTACACTGTGTCTGAGGAAATCTGGAAACAAATCCAGCTCTGACAGTCTCTCAACCTCAGCTACATTGTTCCAGTTCGTCATCGGTATCAGATAGAGAGTTATTAGAGTTTGAGTTGTGATTAGTCTAATTTTATCTCGTAACTCATTACCAAGCCAAAAATAACGAGCTATAAAATCACGTTAAGTAGAAGTATCTTTAAATAACAAGCTACTCAATCAAAACAAGAAGAGATCTTGAAATAACTAAGTTACTAAGTCAGACGAACAAAATAATTTCTTGAAATAACGAGTTATTTGGGCAGTGAGGCTCAAGTGGGTAAGACTTTGGGTTGTTGATCAGGGTTTGAGCCCCAGCACTTTATTGGGCCCTTGAGTAAGGCCCTTCACCCACACTGCTCCATATTTTCTTTTCTGTCTGTATCCATGTTTCTTTTTCTATTCGATACTCAGCATCTGTTATGTGTCATACGCTGTTGTCGGATAATAGGCTTCAGAGGGAACAAAAGATTAGAGAGCAGGACGTGTAAGAGAAGAAGGGTTAAGAGAAGAGTGCAAGCATGCTCTTATCCGTAAGTGCTCACCGTTGAGCCCCGTGGCTGCAGGCTACATGACGTAATGCCGTGTGTCAGCCTGTGTTTTGAGAATGACTGATGCTTCTTTTCAGGTGCCTCCATCTTCAAACAGCTGCGAAAATGCTGATCAAAGAAAGATTTTTTTTACCTCTATAAAACGGGATTTCCAGAGAACCTGCAGAAAAGGTTTTCTTTTCTTTTCTTTTATTTTGGCGGATTCTGACATATGAATAAAGTCATTCCACTATCTCGCTCTCTCATTGTCATGTCCCAGAGTAGTTTTTTTTCCTCCCCATGACTCCCTTTCTTTCTGGAAAATCAATATTGTGCTTTTGGGTGCACTAAATCAGGCTAGTCGTTTAAATATGGTAACTTTCTTGGAAGCTGTTGCATATCAAAGGAGCTAATAATAACATGTTCCTTCAGGGTTCCTCAGCTGGGTGATTAAAAGGGAGGGAACGGAGATGCTGATAGCCCTAACCACGTCAGTGGACGTCTTTCTTCTCCACGTTTAAGTAATGGCTTTCTCCACTGGGGTTATTTGTATGTTGTATGATGACTACTAAATAGACTACAATCTACATCGTTGCCAAGCTTCTGATTCAAAACATATGGATCTGTTTAGTTACAGAAATACCGAATTGCGACATTGTTTCAGTGGCTTGAACTGATTTGTTGGCTCAGTCATCTAGCTGCATTGGTGCCAAGGGTAAATGTCATCATTCTTGACTGATTGGAGAGGAAGGATAAAGGGAACAATTTCCTGTCTGTGTGAAAGTTCATACAGCATTGCTTCATAAGCCCCTTTCTTACATGTACTTTTTTCCACTGGAATTTAACACTAATTATACAGGAAGTGTGAAGTTAAAAATCCCATGTAGATTAACCTGTCAGTCTACCAGGATAAATGATCAGGAGGGTGATGCTTTAGCAGGTAAGATGCATTTTAGCATAGTGAAGCAAGAACAGAAAGAAAAGAGAAAGAACAGGAGAAACTTCTGGAATTGAACACGTCAGTGGCTGCCGTTTGACTCAACAGTAGATTACAGAGTGTGTAATCATTAGAGAGGAGATACAGACAGGTGATAAACAAATTAAGAGGTGTGAGAGGTAAATTTCACCAAATTTCTTGATTTTTGTAGGTATAGATTAATGTTATGACACATTCAAGGCATTTTAGGTCTTGACATTTTCCGTAAACCTGAAATGTCTCTGCTTTAGTGTTGTTTTTAATTAATCTAATAAACTTTGGTTTAATAGGCCTGTCTTATTGAAATTTTCAATAAAGTACAGAGAAACCTTTCTTTCTTAATAGATTAATTCTTACCCGTCTTTCATACCTCTGATCCTTTAAGACCTAGTTTAATTAGTTTCATTTCAATGCTTCAGTAAGTTGGAATTATTGATTCTGAGGAGAGAAACATAAGCTAGGAAGAGTCAAAATTTATAGATGAGAATTTCTTGCAGTGAAGATCCCACAAGGACAAAAGTGTTCCCAATGAATCTGGTCAAACAGATGAAGCACGAGCAAGTTCAAAATTAGAAAACGTGAAGACATCTGTTCTTCAGTTGACAGACTCCATATTATTAGCATCTGGCTCTTTTTAATTGTTTGCTGAGTTCCTGGGTGTGTGTCTAATTTAGGGCCATGAAAGTCAGCTGAAGATGGCCTGAAATCAGACAAGGAAAAAAAAAAAAACGATTTCATGATGTTTAATTACAGCACAGTGAATTACTGACAGACCTCTCAAAGTAGAAGATAAAAACCAGAAAACAAGCCAGAGGGAAGAGTGCAGCTTATTTGCTCTTGTCAAACTTGTCATTGCTGCTTCTATTTTACGTTCGTAATGGACTTGAAATCTATGTGACCCATTTACAAGAGAGAAAAATTCCCTGAAGCTTTATGCTGACATCACTGTGTTACATTGGGTTCAGCACTCTAATGCAGTACCAAAATATATAACACCTGGTGTCTTCAGCTGGCCTGCTTCCCAGCATCAGCATCGGCGTGTTAAAAACACCATAAACATCTGAAGAACTAATTGCTCTTGAAGATACTCTTTAAGATCAGTATCGGCAATGTGCACCCACTTACACCAGAGGTCACAGACATTTGTAGGCTCTGGATCATGGTGGGGTATTGAGATGATGCCAGCTGCCCGAAATCCCTCCTCCCCTTCTTCCCCGCTGTGGATGCGTCAGAATATAGAGAGAAGGTCAGACTCGAGAGAGACAACTCTGTATGCTGACATGGAAAGGAGAGCAGCAGGAAGTCCTAGCGCTCTGACTTTCACTGCTTTGTTATGCTATTACAGTGGAGAAAGATCTCCTGCTGCTCAAGTCATGGCCTGGCAGAGAAGGAAGGATTTGAGGAAGGGTAAAGGGTTCACAGCAGTCATGAGGGACAGAGCACTGGGTAGATGGATGACATCTTTGAGGTTGATGGTACTGGAGCAAGGGGCCATATGCATGTTCTTTTGGCTGGTATGTGTCTGGAGAGTCACCAGGGTGTGGGATTCATGTTGGTCTTGAAACAGTGTTCCTGGGTTGGACCTCAGCAATCCTGTCTGTCCTGGGGTACATGCAGAGGACAGAATTTCATTTCATTCTACTAACCCTAACCCGAGTCTTATGGTTAAGGTTATGGTTCAGTGTTATTGTTGGGAAGGTGGTGCGTTCAAATCCCAGGACAACCCAGAGAAGCTGTATGTCATGACCTTTAACCCTGGACTCCCCAGTTCAAGGTTTGGAGTGGACATAACCTCCCTTACTAGTTGTTTTGGATAACTACAATCCTAGGCTACTAGGATGATAAACGGTCTATGAGGCTGGGAGGCACTAGGGACGGCTAAAAATGCATCTTAAGGGGATTGTCTGTTTTGTATCTTTGGGTAAAACCCTTGACAGTTCTATACTACAACATAACACTTCCCTTTCATTAAAGGTTCTAAGTAGCAACCACAGCATTTTTAAACAGCAATCAATCAAAGGACCTTGGCGTAACCTCTGCTTTCAAAGAGACTACCTGACATCCAAACTTCAGCTAAGGTATCTTTCTGCAAGCTTCTTTTGCCAAGTTATGCAAAAGGTTACGGATCCGATGGTGATGCTCTTTGTTTATGACCAGCATTTCAGACTTATATAGGTCTGAAAAAAATTCTCATCAGTGGATCTGATAAATCCCTAGATAAAATGTTGTTACATGACAAGAGAAAGAGGAAAGAGAAAGCAATTTTTATAGTCTCTCAACTACAAAAAGATTTGTGGTGCTCTTGCCTTAACGTTCTACCCCAGTGACTTTTTTTTTTTTTTTTTATCTGGTAAGGCCAGAAATATATTTCCATTTCCTACCTTCTTCACAAACCAGACAAGCCATTTATGTTATGCCCAAGGGTGGGGCCAGAGTCAATCCTCACTCATAAAACTCAGACTACAAAGGAGCAGGACCCATGAAAGAGCTGTTTAGGGAAGAGAATGGCATTGTTTGAAGATAAGACAGAGGTGGATCTCAAGTTAGCCCTTGGTAATTAGGCAGTAGAGATTTTAGATTTCATTGAGGTAAAGGAAGTAAATGAGACCCGCCTGCCCAGTAACTGGGGCCTCTTTCATGCTTCTTAGTATTGCTTTGATCCCAGGAAATTTGCTGTATCTTTAGGCACAGAAGGCTCACTTGGACTTCTATGATTTTTTGCCCATGTGGCACAGTCTACATTATTTGCAGTCGAGTCTGCCCCAAATTTGCAGCTCAAGTAAAAAGAAACGCATTCAACAGAATGACTGGCCTCCATCCTATCTTGCAGACACTTGTTCGCTCGTATCAAACACCTCCTGCTAAACACTGAATAGCTCGGACTAGTGCATCGTCTTGCTGCAGTAAGCTACAGTGAGATACTGCGATTTCCTCTCGACTGGCCTCCATTTGTGATAAACACTGATTATAAAGTCGCTCTCAGCTGGAGGGCTCAGATAGGAAACGTCCCCCTTGACTGAAGAGCCAAGCTATTAGGCTGCCCGCCACCTCTAATCTCCCTAGTTTTGGTTCCAGGGTCTCAGGGGACCCATAAGGTTATTTTTTAAATATCGGTGTACGATGCAGTTCTGCTCTGCTAGACTGAAGTGGTTAATAGTGCAAGCGTAAGCTGGTGCTTGAAGCCTTTCAGCCATCCTGATAACGGCTGGTGAGGATTAAGGTATGTGGATGTGGAAGAACGTATGAGGTTTTGGGCTGTTTTTGTGGGGAAAAAAACAGTTTGAGGTGAACTTTCATTACTTCTTGCCACGGCACTATTTTTTCCTCTTCAGAAAGTAAACAAGAATAGGAATTTAAGTTACATTAGGACCGCTGTTTAAACCCTGAAAATGTTTATTTCTTGGTTTCTTATTGGACATTGAGGTTTGTTAGAAATATGTAGTTAAAGCATAACTAAACTGAATTCCATCAGTGTAGACTGGTGGTTAAGGTGTTGGATTGAAGGTTGTGTGCTCGAATGCCGGGGTCCATCAAGCCGTCTGGGGACTGAAGCCATCAAGCTGTCCTGGCCCCATGAGCAAGGCCCTTAACCTGGAATTAGTCAACTGTATAAATGAGATAAATGTAAGTCACTCTGGGTAAGGGCATCTGCTGTTTTGATCTAAAGTTGTTTGGAATAAAAAAAAAACATTTTCACCTTTTCTGTTTTAATTTTTTAGTGTCATTATATTTCTCAAGGTTGTATAAATTTATACCAAATAACTCAAACCAAGGACAGGCTTGAGAACTGAGCTATACATTTTTAAAGTCCTGAGTGTCTACTTTAAAATGAGCTTCATCTTAACACCACTGTGGAGTGAGACGTGAGGAAGACGTTCAGTCATCAACATGAACACAATTAAAACAGGAGGAAATTTATTTAGATATTAATCAGCAGTAAATGACATGAAGCAGTTTATTACATGTTGAGTAAACCTGTAACAGACTACTTATGTAATTGAAGTACAGGCTTAGTGGGTTAATTATGCTGTTGCTATGAGCGTTTTGCTTTTTTTTTTCACTCTTTCTTTCTCCTTCTTATATAAAGTTTTGGAAGCAGTGCCGATTTGTCAGAACAAGCCCAACATGCTCTGATTTTGCCATTAGCATGATTATAAATCTTATGAACAAAATACTTCCTCTGATGATTATTATAACAGGGTGTGTATACACACACACACACACACACACACACACAGTAGGGACTTACTTTGTCTCTTCTTTCTCTTTGAAAAGGGTGTGGCCGGGAAACTGTAGCATTCTCTTGCAACCAAACACCCAACAAAGCCTGAAAGAAGAAGCAGAAGAGGCCAGAGGCTGAGTGAGGGTTATAGAGCGAGTGAAAAATACAGGGAGTAAAGAAGCAACGGACAGAAAAGATGTGGTCTGAAAGGGAACGTTCTCTGGGTTCTGCTTGTTTTAGTGACTGAGAATCATGACATCTGTTGAAAAAAAAAATCCAAATTTATCTCAGTGTCTGCTGTAGAAATTGATTCATAAGTTTCCACTTTTGTATAATAACAACCTATCTATCTATCTATCTATCTATCTATCTATCTATCTATCTATCTATCTATCTATCTATCTATCTATCTATCT
>JAOTRN010000051.1:20907304-20918093 GCA_028566695.1 Bagroides melapterus
TTTCTTTCTTTCTTTCTTTCTTTCTTTCTTTCCTTCTTTCTTTTTTTATCTCCTTAATGATTCTCTTTTTTAATTATCTGTAAATTTCTGAGCTTAACAGGAACATCTTTCATTCAATAATAAAAAAGAGGGGTTTTTAATCTCTGAGATCCGTCTCTCTCTCTCTCTCTCTCTCTCTCTCTCTCTCTCTCTCTCTCTCTCGTCCTTGTGGCCCATCTAACCTTGAGCGCCTAATGGATGAAGTCAGAGGAAACAGAGCGATAATGAAGAAGGGAATGAGAGAATAAAAGAGTGCGGGCTGTTAATCATGAAGCGGAGAGGAGGAGAAACATGTGATTAACTCCAGCAGCCAGAGCAGAGACTGGTGTGATGACTGGGGTGATGATGTCACAGAGCTGAGACACGCCCACATCCTTACCCCTCTGTCTCTGTCTGTCTCTCTGTCTGTCTGTCTCTATATCTGTCTCTCTGTCTGTCTGTCTGTCTCTGCCTCTTTGTCTGTCTCTATCTGTCTCTGTCTGTCTGTCTGTCTGTCTGTCTCTGTCTGTCTCTTTGTCTGACTCTCTGTCTGTCTCTCTCTGTCTGTGTTTGTGTCTGTCTGTCTGTCTATTTCTGTATAATTTGCCTTGCTTTTGTGTGTGTGTGTGTGTGTGTGTGTGTGTGTGTGTGATTTGTCTTGCTCTAACCTATGACAGAGTTCCACATGTCACAGATATTGGGGTGAATCCTGACCTCTGATTGGTCAGAAGGTGTTGCTTCATTTTCTTATATTTTATGCAAATAAAGGTATGAATGCTAACTCCGCCCCTTTACCCCGACCTGAACCTTTTTCCTGTAGTTTATGTGTGTGTGTGTGTGTGTGTGTGTGTGTGTAATCAGTGAGTAAGTGATGGATTGCTCAGTTCTGTTATAATACTTCACTCCTGCTGCCTGAACACTTGGCCCTCACCTCTGTACTTCTCCTTGACGTTGACCAGATCTGCTCCTGAGCAGGGGGTCTGGAGATGAGATCAGATTTCTGTCAGAGGAACTCAGCCTCGGTGTCAGTAACACTCCTGTGTAGCACATCAAACTTCCTGGGGGATGAGAGGGGGAGAGAGAAAGAGAGATAGAGGGGGGGGGTAGCGTGAGAGAGACAATGTGAAAACCTGTGTGAGAGAGCTAATGAAAGAGACAGAGAGAGACACAAATAGAGGGAGTGGGGGATAAAGTGAGAGCAAGAGCTAGTGAAAGATAGATAGATAGAGAGAGAGAGAGTGTGTGTGTGTGTGTGTGTGTGAAAGAGAGAGGGTGAGAAAGAGAGAGAACGTGTGTGTGAAAGAGATAAAGAGAAAGATAGAGAGATGGGGATAGAGTGAGAGAGAATGTGAGAGCATGTGTGAGAGAAAGAAATAGAGAGAGCAGGGGATAGAGTGAGAGCGAGAGAAAGATCTAGTGAAAGATAGAAGGAGGGAGAGCGAGAGAGAGAGAGAGTGCACATTCCTGAGAGTGGACTCGGACAGATCGAGTGTCTCACAGAGAGAATGAGCGAGCTCACTGGTGACACTCTCAGTCACGCGGTGTCGAGTTCCAGTCCTGAGAAATAACGAGTCCGGGTTCGAGGGGACGGAGAACGTTCCTGATGAACTCCACTGCACAGGAATGTCTTTAACGTCAGCCAGCCTCAGTGTCCGTCTCTCGCTCCTCTCGTCCTCTATCCATTCACCAGTTCACTGAAAACAGAGAGACGCTCGTGTTCTCCGAGCCGAGAAGCAGGAAAGTGTTTATACGTGAAGAGCGTCTGGGACGAACCCGGACGACTCTTCAGATCGACAGACCGTCTGTAGTCCTGACAGGAGGAGAAGTGAACGGAATTACGAGTTGTCTTTTGTTCTTGAGAAGTTGCACAAGAGCGTTTCATTATTTTGCCGCCTCAGGCAGTAAACTCTGAATCCCGTCATCTCCTCGTTATGGGATATTTTCATCAGGGACGCTTCAGACGGATTCGTTGTTTTTCTCTTGATCCTCGTCTTTAAAAGCGAAGGCCACATGCCGTGAATTAAACCTCCGATCCTGAGCCGAGGGAAAGGAAGCGTTCGACCTGGTGCTCGGTGCTCGCACAAATGGAACTCTCCAGACATGACGGGTAGACGGTGTTTTAAGTCGAACGAACTTGAACCCCACCAGGAAGTCGTAATTACGAGTGAGAAATAAATTACTGGACTACAAGTCATCTGGTTAACATTTATTAAAGAAGGGAGAAAATTGGTTTAAAAGTTTGTTTAAAATTATATTTTTAAAAAAAAAGCAGAACGGATCTGATGAATATCGTTTTTCATTTTCAAGAACTAAGAGAAAGTTCACCGAAGTGACTGAAACGCACCTGACGTCGTAATCCAGACTTCCCCACGAATACGTTCGACCTTTTGTCTGTCATGTTCGAAACTTCCGTCATTTTATTGAGTCTTAAATGTTTTGACGGAATTCTGAAGGCACGAGTCGACAATTCCCAAATTCCTGCAGCTTTCACAAAATACACTTGATTTACAAACTATGGGAAGTTGGTATTTCCTGGTCATGAATTCGTTACGTCGTCATGACGTCAGGTGTGTTTTCGTCACTCTGTGGACCCTTCAGATGGAGGTGAACTTTCTCTTCATCAACTACAAAGAAATCCAGCAAACTGGGAAACATTCAGTTGTAACAAATTCATCCTATAGATGCCGCATCTGTTGATTCCACCATGTTTGCTACACGACACGCCTTTGGGAACTTGGGTTTCCCACTTGGAATTCTGACTTCTTGGTAGCGTTCAGGTGTGTTCGACTCGTGAACACGGTCTTTCCGTCATCGCGGTATCTCAGAGCATCCGACCATTTTTCATACAGACAGGAAGTTTATTTCAGTTCCTCCGTTGGCGCTAAAGAACGTCGGGTAGCTAAGAGTCCCGACCCTAACGTTTTTTTATGAACCCGATGAATTTGAGTTTGTTGGTGGTTCCCTCTGAACATTCCATGTGAATTTTCTCCCTCAATCCTCTTCTGTTTTACACTGGAGGAGGAAGCTAGTAAATTAGAGGGCAATTAGTGTAACTGGGTCTAATTAGATGCCTTCCTCCTTCCCTCATCTCCGCGTAGCAGATGTTATCTTTGCAGACGGCAGAAAAGTACTTGGGAACCGCGAAGCGAGGGCAGGCGTGCGGAAAAGAAAGGAAGAAATAAATAAATCTGTCTGCGTTAAGACAATAATGAACATAAACGTAATAAAAAGTCATCGGAGTCCCCGCAGTGCCGAACAGACGAGAGCATGGCGAATCGAACGACTTTATCGCTCTATAAACACGACTCTAAACACAGCTGCTGGGGATTGATGACTCTGACTCACGTGTCGTTTGGTCTCGAATGGAGTGATCAATCCGATGGAAAGAGGAGAGTGTCGCCCGAATACCAGGAAGAAGGAAAGTAAATTATCTGTAAATAAACGTCAGTCCCTGTTCCGATTTCAGCCAGGGATATTACACATCCATCCCAGATCCGATTCGAGTGTTGTGTTACATCTGTTTTTTTATTCAGTTCACTGAAGCATGTGATGTTTACTGACAACACACACATCATCACCTGATCTGATAGAAGAACGTTTCTCATGACAGAAGCTGGAACTGAGCAGGATCGATTAGATCAGATGTCAAGATCAGATCGGTGATTAGTGCAGTGCATAGGGAAAGTGTGTGTGTGTGTGTGTGTGTGTGTGTGTGTGTTCCTCCATTACTGTGCACAGGAAGAAAAAACGAATCTAATCTCAGGACAGTTAACCTTCATGTCTTCTCCATGTCTGTCCGTCTGTCTGGATCACACACTTCACACACCTGCATCTGCTTCAGAGGAGAGTTTGAGGTCGTCGTGGGGCGAAGTCCTGATCTTACAGAGAGGCAGCAAGAAACATGGAGCAGGCGATGATGATTCCCAGATTCACATACACACACACACACACACACACACATACACACACACACACATACACACATACACACACTCTCACACACTCTCACACACACACACACACACACACACTCATACACACTCACATACACACACTCTCACACTCTCACACACACACACACACATACACACACACTCATATACACACATACACACTCATACATATAAATTCACATATACGCATATACTCACTCATACACACTCACATATACACATTCACACACTCACATGTATACTCACATACACACATACACTCACATATACACACATATACATACACTCACACATACACTCACATATACACACACACACCCATACATACACTAACACACATACACACTTCCATATACACACTCACTTACACACACACACATACAGTCACCCACACACATACACACATATACATATGTACAAACTCACATACAGTATGTACACCAACATAGATACACATTTAAACACTGGTCCATACCTACTACACACACACACACACACACACACACTGGTATGACAGCAGTGAGGACGTTCTGTGCTGATGGGTTCTGAGTGGTTCCGAGTGGAGCTCCATGTTGCAGGCAGATGGGTCACTGGTTGGATTTTGTTGGACACGTTTGAGAAAGCGGGTGGTCTCACACGCAGAGCTCACTGTGAACTAAACAGTAATTAACACTACAGGGATTCCATCATCCATCATGACACCACAGAGACGTACGTGAGCTTTGTGTCAACAATCCTAAAAAAAATGAAATGGAAATCTGAAAATAAAATAAACATGTGAAAAATATTCTACAAAAAAAAAAAAGAAAAAAATCAGATGAACTTTTAAAAAGGGGAAAAATATGAAAACCATCAAAAGAATAAACATGAAAAATAAAAAACCTCTTGAGAAACAGATGAACTGTTTAAAAATCATGTGGAATTTAATAAAAAAGTGAGAAGAATGATTTAAAAAAAAAGTTGAAGCTAAGGCCAGGTTAATTCAAATCATGTTTAAAACGAGTGAATAATGTTTAAAAGATTACACAAAAATCATCACGTAACATAAATATTTGAAAACATGACGCATAAAAATGTGGAGACAAAAAAGATGAAACAAAAATGGAGAAGTGTGAAAAATATTCAAGAAAATAATAAAATAAACATGAAAATTGAAGAGAAACGTGAGGAAAAGCAGATCCCATCTTTAATTGTTGTTGGAATACACCGGCTCCAGCTCAGGGTGGATTCTCCCATCGTTATTCCTCCTTTCTGTTGGACGTGTGAGGAGCAGAACCTGGAGAGCTGCATGATCAACACGTTTCACAAATCCACAAACTCTGGAGACTAATTCATCATCTGGATGGAGAAGGACACGTCTGATGTAGAATCAAAAAATCCATACGGACAGGTGGAGTTTAGAGGAGAAGAAAATGAGGAGAAGAAGAAGGAAAACATTTCTGAAGTTTGTTTATTTTTTCTTGCAGGGTGATGTGATGTCCTTCTCACTTGGCACCAGAAGATCCTGCATGCTTTTTTTCTCCAACACAAACACCAGTTCTGTCTGAAATCGATCGGTAAACGCCGGCCGCGTTCTGCCCACCAGCACCGAAACGCTCTCCAAACGTATTAAACGTGTCACGTGATCCGAGTGTGTGCTGGATCTATGACTGTCCGATCGCACGTGTCTGACAGCGTGAAGAAGTTGTTCCAGGATCATTAACAGTTTGGCAGGAAGAAACGTTAACACAAAGTGATGTTCTCCACACAGAGAGAAGGTTCCTCGAGGGTTCTTTAGACCATTAAAGCTTTCTTTATGGAACATGGGATGAAGAAATATCAGAAATGAGAAAAGCATAGACAGAAATAACTGAATTTGTATTTATTTAATTTTTAAATAGCATGTAATCATTTAAAAATAAAGTGTGTAAAAAAAATCAGGAAAGAAAATTGAGAAAAGAAAATCACACAAAAATTGTGTGTGAAAAAAATTTAATATAATAAAATTGTGGAAAAAATTATATAAAAATATGAAACATTAATAAAATTATTTAAAAAAATATTAAAATTATGAAATAAAACAAACAAACAAAAAAATACAAATGATTTATTAACGTGTAAAATAATGTTAAATGAATAGGCATTAAAATCCAAATGATGATAATAATAATAATAATAACAATAATAACAATAATAAAAAAAAAAAATAATAATAAATAAATAAATAAGTAATAAAATGTAGCATTTGTGGAAATTTTGTGTGAAAGCAAATGAATTCTTAAGCAAAAAATATTTATAAATAAAAAAATTATATAATAAAATATTATGAAATATTTGAAATAATCTTATGTGGAAATAAATGAGAACTGAATAATATTTTTGTTTTTTTTTTTTCTTTTTTTCTGTGTCGAATCTTTAAGCGTTCCCCTGAGCTCCAGCTTGTCGTTGTCTGTGGTGAAGGTGAAGGTGCGTCACTTGTGCGTCTGGTTTGAGGAATAAAGCTCTGAGGTTGTTTTGAAGCAGCAGTTAAGTGGTGTTGTGTGTCCTGGTGTGGTCTGTGGTCGAGCCTCGATCCCACACCTTCCCGCAGGACTCTGAAACATCTCCAGGACAAAGACGGAGATGAAACCGCACTCGGTGTCGAGAGCCCTGATCCCTCGTACATCAAAGACAAGCCTCAATGACCTGCTTCTTATTGTCCTCATCGCAGGTGTGCTCCATCAGCTAGCCGGTGTGGGGGAGGGGCTGCGAGATCTGATAAAAAAAAAAAAAAAAAACTAAAATTCCTTCTTGGTCTCCTTCGTAATGTCTCAGTTAAATTTCCCAGCCTGTGTGAGGGCGGAGCGTCTGCATGCTCACCCCTATACAACTGTTTTCACCCATATTCCTCGCACTCAGTCTTGTTTTTGTTTGTGATTCACGCGATAGCGAATGTTTTGCAGACGTGCGTTGTCGGATCCTCGGATCGTCTGATAAACAGAGAATCCGGGTCGGAAAACAACAAAGCGCTTTACCCACTTTGTCATCTGTTTGGACTGTACCGGTGAAATTCTTTTTCTGGTGTTGCAAAAATCATGTGGAGATAAATAAAAAAATGAAAAATAATTAATAAAAAGCCTTTAAATAAAATAAAAAAAAATAAATGAGAAATTGTGTATTTGGACTGGTCTAGTGATATCCCTTTGCTGGAATTGTGTGGAGATAAATACAAAAAAAAGGGAAAAATAATTAATAAATAATGAAATTGAAAATAAAATTTAAAATGAAAATGAATTTAAAAAAAGATGAGAAAGAACATCATGTTATGGTAGAATCTCATCCCAGCTATAAGACAAATGTTGCAGGAACCACAGACGTGTTTCGTCGCATCCTTCATCTGATAAACGACGCTCCGGGTCAGGAAACAATGTCGCTCTTATTATAACCTCCATCAAGTTATCATGTGTTGTCATTTTTTGGGAAAATCTGGATGCTAAGTGCATACCTCTGACATTCCTTTCCTGGAGTTAAATAGCAGTTAAAATAAAATAAATAAAACTAACAAAAAAAAAAAAAAAACATTGTAGAATAAATAAGGATAAAATAAAAAAATTACTTGAGAAAAAACACTGAGAAACCCTGGGGAAAAAATGAGGAAAGAACATTACAAAATAAAAAAGAAACAATAAATTGAGGAACAAAAAACATTTTTTTTTTACCGGAGGCATTCCTTCACTGTAGTTAAATAGCAGTTAAAATAAATAAAACAAAAAGGAAAAATAAAAATAAGGAGAAAATCACATTCTAGAGCAATATAAATTAACAATAAAAACAAAGAAAAATATAGCTTATTTATTTATTTCTTCTTCTCCTTCTCCTTCTTCTTCTTCTCCTTCTTCATTATTATTATTATGGAAAATCTGGAGTGCATATTAGACATCCCTGTAGAAAATAAATGTTAAAAAATAAAATTAATCTAAAAAAAATAAAAAATAAATGGGTAATATAAAACAAATGTAAATACATTTTAAACTGAGAAAAATAAATTGTAATAAAAAATTGATTTTGTTTCTGTGATTTGTGAAAATCTCTTTGACATCTGATTGATCATTTCTCATCTTCTAAACGTGACTCCAGGACACGTCTCCATCTCGTGCTATCGTGCGCTGTTATTTTTGGATATCTGGATGTTGGTGAAATTCTTTAGCCGGAGTTTGAACATTTCGTGGTTGATGTCGAGCATAAATTTATCTGACTCTATGATGGGGATAATCCCTCTGGCTGCTCTGTGTGTATATGCAGGATGGGATGAACGTTGGACAGTCTGGAATTCTGGGTTCTTGTTTCTGCTGTAGTCAGCACCGATCTTCACTCTGGAGTCCACCACTTTCCAAAACTTGTGCCAAAATATTAGGCTTGTCTTTTCAAATGAAACAGTTTGTTGTCTGGAAGCGTGGGCTCTTGATGAATCCTTCTCTCCGACAGCACGACCTCCTTTCTTTCGCTCCCCCACTCCAGAATTTATCTTACACTTGTTTTATTTCTCACTTTGGGTTTGTTCCAGATGTCATGCTCAGCCCGAGTGCTTTACGACACACATGATCAGGTTGCCCGGCTTCTGAATTTTACGACGCTACTCAGGTTCTTTTTTTTTTTTTTTTAGATGGGTTGATGTAGAGGTTCTTCTCTAACACATCCTCAGGAAAACCTGCAGGGTCGAGAAGGTCTGGTTTTCAACACAAAGGAACAATAAAAGTGGAACTTTGTTTGATGTGTGTTTGAATTTATACCCAGAAAGAAATTCGACACGGTAGTACACTCCAAGAAAAGTAGTTAAAAAAAATAAAAATTTAGGGATTTTGAAACCGTATACCTGCTGATACTTGTACTGATCCTGGTCATAAAATACGAGTATATTTGCTAACTTTTCATGTGTCAAAAATAAACAACAGGTGACATTGTTACTCATTTTAATTGATCTTCTTGTAAAAATAAATCTATTCAGTAATTATACATTCAATTAAAAACCTGAAGCTTGTAACTGTAATATGTTCAATGCAATGAGTTTTGTTGAGTAATTTTACCCAAAAATTGATGTGATTCATTTTGTTTGATTTTGTAGAAACTATCCCGAACCTTGGCATTTAATACTTTACCCTGCGTTTATAATTCTATAGCTATCCTGCGTGAGCTGCTTGCAGTTTGGCGTAAATTTATCTTTCCTCATCTGATTACAAATAAAGTTAAAAAAGTAAGAAAAGCCTTGCTAGATGATCCTACCCCTAACCTTGACTCTGGCATTTACTTCTTTAACCAGTATCCAATCCTGGTCCTATAGATTACCTACAAGAGTCTGGTGTAAATGTATCTCTCCTGATCTGATTATGAATAGAATTTTAAGGAAATAAAAAGGCATGAGAGATCATCCTACCCCTTTTCCTAATCTTGGCATTTACATCTTTAACCACTAGAAAACATTTTTTATTCTAACGCTAGACTTTCAGAGATACTGTACGTTAAGTCTGGTGTAGAATTGTGGCATTTACTTTTTTAACCAGTATCCGGTTCTGATCCTGTAGCGTACCTGCATTTATCTCACGTGATCTGAACGAGTCATAAGATAAACGTATGCTAGCTGATTTTAGCCCTCTCTCTCTCTCTCTCTCTCTCTCTAACTTTGGCATCTACCTCTTTAGCCAGTATCCAGTTCTGAAGCTAGCGCTAACCTGAGAGCTGCTTGCGGTTGTTTGTGCAGGAAAGTGGAGCAGTGTGAGATAAAACTCTTGCGTACATCACCGTAGGTTTCATTTCAAACAGCTCCAGTGAAGTCCGATATTTTCTTTCTGTCATCTTTATGTATGGCAGCAGGGAATGAAGACAAACATGAGGAGAAGATTGATTTAAAGAAAAATCCCTACCTGAAGGCAAGGCGTGAGTTATTGAGTTAATGAAAGACGTGCCGGTGCTTGTTATGTCTAAACAGCGCCATAGTGTAGAGATACAAGCCGAGGTACTAGCAGCTATGTTAGCCTCCTGACTAGCTGGTTTAGCACTAGGTTTTTACTGTAGCTAGCAGTCTGAAGATGTGTATAAGGGCACTAAGATGTGTATAATCTAGTCTACACCCCAAAGAACCTTCATTTCCTTTGTCCTAAACACAGATCTACTCTATATTTCAGTCAAGACATTGAGCTCCCAGTTCAGAGAGAAATGTATCCTGGGAGTTAAGGGGAGTCTCAGTACAAAGAGAAATGAATTCTGGGAGTTAAGGGGAGTCTTCGTCCAAAGTGAAATGAATTCTGGAGTTATGGAAAGTCTACACAGTAGAGCTGAGTTTAAACTCGGTCGTTAGAATTGAATTACCTTAAAACATTTCTTATTTCAATACGTTCCACAGTTTTGTGCTCCAGAGTGTGAAGTGATATGAAAAGTGAAATTAAAACAATCAAACATCGTAATCAACACGTCAGACACTGTTGTGTAGCAGCGGTGCAGAAGGAAAGAGAAATAAATAAGGATGGAAAAGTGCAAGGAAAACGAGAGAACTGAGTAAAGAACATGAACTCTGAAAGAAAGAGAAAAATACACGTGAAAGTAGACAACTCTTTTTTTTGTTAATATCTCCTTCGTCTTCTTTCAATTCTTCTTCTTCTTTTTCATTCTATCCTTCTTCTTCTTCTTCCTCTTCTTTTTCTTCTTGTCTTTTTTCTGTTTTTATTTATGTTCATCATCATCATCGTCATCATCTTCTTCATTTCTTTTTTCTGTTTTTGTTTATGTTCTCGTCTCGCATCATCATTTTCTTGTTTTATTTCTATTCTTGTTTATGTTCTTCTATATCATCATCATCATCATCATCA
>JAOTRN010000051.1:20954965-20964997 GCA_028566695.1 Bagroides melapterus
AGGCAGTTCTGAAGGCGAAAGGGGGTCAAACACCGTATTAGTATGGTGTTCCTAATAATCCTTTAGGTGAGTGTATAATATACATAAATACACTGTAATAAAATCTCCTAATGTTAATTCAAAATAATATCAGAAATAATTATTTCCTATATTTTATGTTTTATATTTATTGAGAATATAATAAAATGTTTGTTAGTAGTAACAATATTTTATTAATATCAGTAAAACAATTTTACATGTTTTTATTTACTTATCTATTTTTATTTTATTTATTTTATCATGTCATAATAATTCATTATATTTACTTATATTTATAATATATTAAAGATACATCTTGATCAACTATATTAATATTATTGTTGTTTAAATTGTGCACATAGTAAAAAGTGTACATTAGCCATAATTTGAGCATTGTGATCATATCAGTATTTTTGTACCATACGTTCTAGTGTTTATTATTCTGATAAACGAATAAATAAATAAATAAAAATATACAAGTAAATTTGCATATAAATTGTACATTATCATCTGGAATGTATTCGATATTTTATTTTATTTACTTGTCTGAGTCTATCTCCACCTATTTATTTTCTTTGTTTTTTTTTTTTTTTTTCATTCACTGTGCAGTTGTTTAACATTACCTTACAGATCGCCGATGATTTTCCAGCTACTCTCGATTTTTTGGGTGTTTGTGTGTTATTTCACGCTTGTTGAATGTGTAGAGACTGAGCGACTCGCTGCTTAATCACTTCCCCTGATTGCTACCTGCCTTAAAAGACTAGTGAAGGATCGTGGGCCAGGTTTGATTGTGTTTCTCTGAGAGCCCACGGGGACAGCTGAAGCTTTTTGAGCAATTCTGTCTGACAGACAGAGAGACAGAGAGACAGACAGACAGGAAATCTCCGTCAAAACAAGATTAGTGTGTGAAGAGGTTGATGGAGCCGAAGGCAAAATTTCTATCGCTATCAGGCTTGTGCGTTATTTTATTACATTTTTTTCCTCCAGCGTTTATCAGATTATTAGATGAGGCAGATTCACAAGCTGGAGTAGCGAAAGCTCAGGGTCGAGTGCACACGGCTGGACGTGTCTGAATCAGTTTGAGTGAGCAGTGTGGCAGGATCTGAGTAATGAAACAGCTTTATATTGCCAGCGCTGATGAGTCAGAGTTTGACACAAGCACATGTTTAATTATTTCACAGAAAAGCAATCAACCTTGGCTTTTACGAGTCTGTACAGCCTGAGGAACGACACCAAGGTTAAAGGAGTTAAGATTAAAACACAACGAGACAATAGGGGTATAAAAATTCCTGGGTACAGATTTTAATAATGTTCTAAAGCAAAGAAATGTGTTTGAATTTGTTCACATACTCGCCTGAGATATTCAGGGACATCTGGAGGATTAAAGCAACATCCTCTAGATGACACGTGAGATCCAAAACATCTGGTGTGTAACGTTTAGTGATTTTATACACAGCAGCTTTAAACACACTTACAAACTGTCTGTCATTAGAATATTTACCCCGCCTTCATGATTGTTGTCAGGGGCAGCTTCTGTAATTGAAAACACTGACTTACAGTTAAAAGTATACACATCTAAAAAATCCACATGAAACAGACCTCTCAGTATGACTTCAGAAAGGTTTTCAAATTCAAACCCTAACTTTTTGTTTAGTCATGTGATGCTATACTGAACCCAGTATTTATCATTTTGCCTGCTTAACAGTGAGGAACCGAGGAATTAACATGAAAGCCTCTTCTGTTCACTCAGATCTGGTGTTTGGGAAACGAGACTCGTTACCACGTCAACCGCACCGTGGACGGGAACACCTTCTCAGTGGTGATCTCTGGTCTGGTCCCGGGCATTCGCTACGGCGTGGAGGTGGCAGCCAGCACCGGAGCCGGACCCGGAGTGAAGAGTGAGATCACCTACTTCCAGCTTGGTGAGATAATTTAGACCACACAACACAATACCAGAACTCCCACTACACCACACCTCATACCTCCTACTATACCTCACGATACCACATCACATCACAACTCCCACCACCACATCACAGCTCCCACTACAGCACAAGATACCACAACTCCCACTACACCACACCTCATACCCCCTACTATACCTCACGATACCACATCACATCACAACTCCCACTACAGCACAAGATACCACAACTCCCACTACACCATACACCACAACTCCCACTACACCACACCTCATACCTCCTACTATACCTCCCACCACCACATCACAACTCCTACTACACCTCATGATACCACACCGGACCATATCACACCTTCCATGACACCATACCACACCCCCACTACAGTACACCACATTACAACTCCTACTACACTACAACTCAAACCACACCTCTCACTACACGACACCAGAACACACCATACCTCACAACAAAAGGTCAAACCTCGCACAGACACACACCTGCACAGTCGAGGGGACATTTTACTGCCGTGTGTTTTGAAGTCAAGTTGAAGGGGAAGTGACTTTGTAGAATGATACTGTGTTTTTTCTGTCGTTTGAGTAACATCAAACCCCATCATGCCTCGCCTCACGCTGACCTGCTCCAAATATACCAAGGAATATCAAGATAAGACACAACAGCCTGATCCGCCTGGGGTGTGTCTCAATCTGCTCTCTAGGCTCTTAGGTGGTGAATCGGTAAAAAAGTTAAAAATTCAGACTTGCTACACACTGGGATGCGGAGGACTCGATTTCCTCATCAGTTGCTGAAAAACACCAATAGATATCTATTTATATTATATATCTATCTATTTATTATCATATAAAAGCGGTAGCTTCATCACACACTTACAGCAGGATTGTTGGCTAGCTAGTGCATGTTTTAACATTGTTAAACACTTAAAAACCAGTAGAATCAAACAAACCGTGTATAGAAGTAAATTGTGAGAGCTACAACAACAATAACAAGCTACTCACGTTTGTTTACAAATTCGGTTGAGAGTTTCAATCATCCTCTGTTTTTGTTGAGCTGAGACGCTGCAGAAAATACGACCTCCAGATTTCCAGGACTTTTTTTTTGTGTACCAGAAGGATTTTTTGATAGAATTAAAAAAATTAGGGAACTGGGGATTTGTTCGATTTGAAACACAGCCTTTATGGAGACTAGCCCCACCCAGCAGCGAGCGTGAAGGTTACTGGACGCTTCCTCTGAGACACATCAGTCGAAGTGTTTCAGAAAGCAGTTCCATAAAGAAAATTGTTTAAGTGCAAGCAATTTTTTAACAACCCATAAAACAAATAAATGACAGGGAAATATGAACTGACTGAAGGAGCTGATCAAAACCGTTACAGCAGGAATGAGATAAGCTCATCTCCTGGTTTTTAAGTTCTATTAAACTCATACAGGCGGAGAGACAGAAAGACAAGAAGAATTAAACGTGTACACAAGACGAAGTGTGACGGCGCTTTGAGCATCTGGGTTTGAAGAAAAGTAAAGCTTTTGCCTCCAGCTACAAAATGTCTCTTAAATGATAAAAGTGACTCAAAACAAAAAGTAGAAAGAATACCAGAAGAAACGTGTGCTGAGAAGGAAAGGATGGGCCGAGCTCCTTTTATGTGGTGAGCGAGAGAGAAGACGACAGATAAAGCAGACTCTTTGTTGTCTGCTGTTTCTCCAGACATACCAGCCTTTTTTTATGCTTCATAACAGAAAAACCCTGATCTGTTGACCAACAATCCAAATGAAAAAAATTGAACTTCATTCATTAATTAGAAGCTAATTAAAGTAACAAAATAAATCTAATTAATCATGTTGAAATGTCTGAACATCCTTTCCACTGTATGAAAATGGTTTTGTATTTTTTATTTGATGTGTATTCTTTGTTTCTCGTCCTGTCTCGGTTCCAGACTCCTCAGGGAAGATGATTCAGTCCGTCGTGGACACAGAGGACACTCTCTCTCAGCAGATCTCAGACGTGGTGAAGCAGCCGGCCTTCATCGCAGGGATTGGTGCGGCATGTTGGATCATCCTCATGGTGTTCAGCATCTGGCTGTACCGCCATCGCAAGAAAAGGAGCGGCCTGAGCACCAGCTATGCTGGCATCCGCAAAGGTACGGCAGGCATGCAGCTGATTTAGAAGTTTTTAAAGATGGCTTTAAAAAGGAAAACAAAAACAACATAAAACAAACAAAATATTTAATACTAAATATAGTTAGTGTGCAGAAATAACAGACCCTCAGATCTTTCGGTCGTATTATCCAGAATCGGAGCAAAACTTTTGTTCATTAAAAGATTCACTTTTATTGGTTTAATATATACTGTAACTCACAACCCGGCAACAGATATTATCTGGTGCTGAGTGACTATGTTGATTATTATGCTAATTAAATAAACCAAAAACAAAAAAAATTCCTGGGGTCGTGTTAGGATCAAAACTTTCTCCGCAAAAATTTGGTTTGGTCAAAACATCCACCAATTATATGAGTAGTAAATTCTATAAAGAATTATGTATCAGAATAAAAATAGATATAAAATAAAACTAACTTTGGAAAATTGAAAAGTTTGCTAAAAAAAATTTTTCACTCCATCTGTGTATGGAGACTTTTAATACAGTGTGTAGACATAAACCATAGGACCGAGCCGTAGTTCTACAGAACCCAAAATACACACCGGATCATTCTTTATATCACGACTGAATCATGAGGTGACTTGCTTGATTCACTTCCTGAGTCGATTCACAGAAGAATCACTTTCTCATTAGGGCTTGATGTGTTCTCATGTAAAGAACTGTACTGTGGGAAGAACACCTCATGATGTTCAAAGGTGTTAAACGTGAAAGCACATTCGAGTCATCTTTCTGTTAGAGTTCGATGAGGATTGAAGCACATGCTGCCTCAGAACTTTGACTTCTTTAAGTGTGTAAATATTTCTTTTTCCAGTTACGTTATATTAAAGTGGTTAATGTTCAGCACTGAACAGCGTGAACAGTAACATTCACTGCCTCCCATGTCCTTGCTTTACCTCTTTCCACTCCTGGTACAGCGTGTACCCGTATCTTTCGGTATCTGATGAAGCGTTATTGCTCTTTCATACCTCTCGCTTTCACTGGCGAGTTCGTGCACTCGGTAGCTCACACAATGGAGTTTTTTTCCCCCTCAATGTTGGCACTGAGCTTCAGGCACACAGTCTGAAGGACGCTCAGCTAATGGAATGTGTATTGGCAGGCTGGAGGCTGTGCTAAAAAGAGATGTGAGTCTCTGCCTATTCATCGGCATTAGCATTCACACAATCTGAAGGTTGACATGCGCTAATCGTAACGTTGAAAATGATGCAGCTTTTGAAGTTAGCGAGATGTTTGTCCTTTAGATCGGATCTGATTTTTAAACAGCGTTATTGGGATGAATTTCTTTACACCAGACAAAATATTTCTTCAACTTCCCCCAAATGAAGTTCAGTTGTCTTATGTTTGCTTCATTTGTTTTTTCTTCAGGCTTTAAAAATAAATAAATAAAAAATTGCTGTTTTTTGCAGATACATACAGAAAAGTTTATTTAATGATTTTGTAGAAGTAAAGATGTTGAACTCATTACCATCTGATCCTTAGTCAAATGTGTCTTGGCTGAAAATTCTTGGTTCTTATACACATATAATAAAATATAATAGAAAACATTTGTAAACACTTCATTAAGCACACTTTCGTGCTAAAGAATTAGAGCTCAGGGATTCAAGAGCAAGTCTGTTCTCACATCTGAGGTTAAGATGGAGGCTGAAATTCAGGGTCTAGTATGGAAAGTTTAGGCTAGCGTTGGTTGGAATTCTCACTCAGGCGTGACAAATCCACAAGCTGCAAGTAACCACATGAGAGATTAGTCAGTTCTCGGGGTGGACAGTTAAGAGCCAGGAGCGAGGAGCGAGGTGTTATCGGTGTGTATATAAGCAACATCCAATGCTGTACTCCCCAAACTGTCATTTCACACCTGACATTCACTGAGACACATTTATTTATTTACTTATTTGTCATTACAGAATTTTAGACAGGCAGGCATTCAGACGTCTGTCTCATCTCACCTCACCTCGCCTCGCCTCGTCTGTTTACCTCCGAACAGATAAATACGTACGATAACGACATCAAAAACAGTCACATCTCTTTCGCTGATCTCTTTGTACGCTGGGATTTCCGAGTGCCACCAAACAGACAGACAGACAAATGGAGACAAAAAAAGGTGACATTTAAAGGCCAAAGCTCGGGATAAAGGCAGAGCGTAAATACGAAGGATTAGAGAAGGTGGAAGGTGGAAGACGATATGGCGATATGACATGTCACGTCACAGTCCGAAAGCATCAAAAGACGCTTCTTTTTCACTGGTTTTTGCGTATTCACCAGCTTATACCCTCAGTGTGCTGCTGTAAAGCTGTGCTATAAACCTGACCAGTCAGATTTGTGTTAGAAAATCTGCATGATGTGTATAAAAGAATGAGAAAACAATGAATGATTGTTACAGTAGAGATAAATCTGTGCTGGCTGTATGGAGTGTAGATGACCTTGTCCTCTGTGTTGAATATTATATAGTTTAAAAGTTTCCTAAGTTAGGAAGCGAGACCTTTATCTGTAGTGTTTGTATTTGGCCTGAATTTCTACATGCTGTGTAATTAATGCCATTTTTTCCATCTCCTTTTCTTCCATGTTCTTCTCATCTCTGTATCCAGTGCCATCGTTCACCTTCACGCCTACAGGTAAGCGTTTAATACGTTCTAAACTATAAGAGCTCTGGCTGCTAAGAACTTGACTTGACGTAGATTCAGAGCGTCACCGATGTAGGTCTCTACACCTACAGCATGTGCTAGTTCTCCTCGCTCAGACTCCCGACAGAGGAATCAAACAGGACTTCAAGAGATAGCAGTCAAGCTCAGTAAAGTGTGTTCTCTGGTTAAAAATACATCTCATTCTCCTTACAAGAAAGACCTCACTAGTCTGGAGCTTTTCACTCAGCCATCAAAGGAAAAGGCGACATCAGGAATTCAGCGAGTCCCTCCGAATCTAGTTAAAAAAAGGACGACGTGCTTTGCTAAAGAAAGCTGTTATGCGAAGGACAAGAATGGATCAGAGATACTCTGGTTCGGCTCTGACGAGATTACTGGGGTACTCTGGCGGCCCAATTAGAAGCATCGAGGAGCCGGAGTGGCCTGAAGAACAGGACCCGCTTTCCATTCCTTTTTGCACTCTTTCTCTTGCTGTTTGAGGTGGTTACATTTCACACTAATCAACCTCCCATTGACATCTGTGCAGTTTGGAGTGCCAAAAAAAGGAAAAAGGAGAAGAAAAAGGAGACTGATTGGAGTGAACCTTTTTCTGCGTGAATGGAAATGGATCTTGATTGTGATCAGAGAAACTCTGCCAAGCTTTAAGTGAAACTCCAGGTTCTGATAGTGAAGCGTTGCCAAACACTCAGCTGCCAACACTAACCACCCCGATATTATTGCCTCCTGAATTGGTATTCACAGATCTGAAAATGTCCCGTGTCAGTGCTAAACAGTGCAGGATTGCAGGCTGAAATGTGCCCGCTGTAGGACATGAGGTTAACTGAGTGAACCCAGATCTAAGGCCATGTCTAAATTCGGGAAAATGAGACGCAAGAAGTTTAGGTTTTATCTTTAAGGAACGTTGCTGCCCAAAGTACCAGCACACACACACACACACACACACACAAAGCCGGGAATGACTAAGGATTCTGGCAACACACAGACACTTAATTAGCTTGCTAGTCCAATCCAGAAATTTGTGTCGTTCTTGCCAGGGTTTCATTTGTAAATCTGCATCTGCTTCCTCGTTTCTTACCACATCCTTCCTTTTTTTTCCTTTCTACTTTTGCAGTTTCCTATCAAAGAGGAGGAGAAGCTGTGAGCAGTGCTGGCAGGTGAGTTTTGGGTTTTGGGTCACCAACAGAACACCAAAGATTCTACTAGGATCTGGAGAGAAATGTACTGGAAAGTTTGTTTATGATGGTGATGATGGTGGTGGAGAATGGTGCTCCAAAGCAGTGAGCAGTGTGTGCTGTGGATCAGGGCGGGGTCTATCCTGGTACAAGCTTTTATCTACAACAGATAAAATAGATAATTGTATGGTACAATTATCTACAACAGGGTTAATATATTCAAAGAAAAGTTTTTTCAGAGTAAATGTTGTCAAACCCATTTCAGTTCTCTGAGATGTTCATCTAAACATCAGATCAGATTTGATCTTCCACACTAAAATTCAGTGTCAGATTATCAACAGAGGGAAAAACACACGTCTAAAACACACTGAGCCCTGAACGTCTTGTACGTTTTAGATCAGACTCACACACACACACACAACATCATTCAGTTATTTATGTAGCAGTAAAAAAAAGGTTTTAAAAAAGGTGAAAAAAAGTCCTAGGAACTGAAGGGTCTAATATATATATAAAGTATAAATTTGTGAGATAATTTGACCCTAATTTGAAAAGTCATTACAGTGTAATTGCTCATCTAGAGCACAAGGGGGCAATCTTTGGTTTATAAAGCACTCTTTTTGTGAAAACGGAGGGTCTTGTAGAGTAAAACAAGAAGAAATCGGAGACAAAAGCCCATCTCTTCCTACCTCCATATTTCTGTTGTCTGTTAATGTAAGAATTGAGAAGAAATTCGTCACTACATGTTTGCGATGAAAGGACATACAGTAAAAAAAATAAATAAATTGAAGGAAGAATTCTGTGACAAACAAACCCAGGTCTGGTGTTGCTTATCGTTGAGCTTTCTGAGTCCTTGTGGGCGTGTCCCTTTTGTCTGGAGTCAAATATCTTGAGGTGATTTTATTCTTGAAATATGTCACAAACGTGGTGAAGCGGGAACAGGTGAGCTTCACCTGCTAGCGACTAGCTATAGTGAAATACAAGCCAGGGCAGTCGAGACAGGAGGACATTTAACCCCCGCCGAGTCAAAGATTTCACAGCGCCGGGCGTTGACTTTGATGTTCGGTGTTTAAAACTTTAAAGCATTTTCTGCTTGCGGTTTCTTTCCTCATCCTTCTGTTCGACCTTTTACGAGTCCTTCTCATTTTGAGTAGCGGATCATTTGTTGTCAGATTCAGTGACTTGCTTCCGTCGACCTCCAGTTTTATTTGCTGCCAAACACTAGAGATAAGGCTGGGTAGGGTGGTAAGGATGGTATGATATGAAAGTTGTGATTTAATAACATCAGGCTAGTGCTTTTTGTTATTTTCTTTAATTCTGAAAACACTTCTCTCTTTGCTAGCTAAACTTCATCTCAAACAATATATCATGATACATGTGTAAATATTTTTTTTCCCTACTGGGAAGATTTGCATTTCCTGATGAGTATTCCCTAAACATGCTGTGTTTTAGCAAGAATTTTAATTACCACGTGTACACAGTGGGGTCACTGGAAAAGCAAAGATCAGTTTTCTATCATTTGTGTATATTATCCTCATATCCTCTCAGTTTCACCTCACCACTTTTTGATCATATTCAAAACACTTATTACACTGTAGAGTATGTAAACATAAACATTAAAATGGAAACAGCGAACAAAGATTGCTGCACAAATGGCAACGTTCTTGTGTCATAATATCAAAGAGCCTATCACGTTCCGGTATGCAAATAAACCTTTCCATGTTTTCATATTCATAAATAGAAGTTAGAAGTCTGTGGTGTTGTTTTTATGTGGAACTTCCTCATTAAACAAAATATTGATTATTATTATTATTATTATTATTATTATTATTATTATTATCATCATTATTATTATTAATAACCCCTCTCAGCCTCATGCTTCCTCAGGGTTATATCACATTTTCCTGACTTTGTAAGCACATTATGCATATTAATATGATAATAAGACCTTTGGTGGCTTTAACAGTTTGCTTGTTTTGTGTGTGTGTGTGTGTGTGTGTGTGTGTGTGTGTGTGTGTGTGTATATACAGACCCGGTTTGCTGAATGTTAGCGACTCGGCTACACAGCCCTGGCTCGCAGACACGTGGCCTAACAACTGCTCCAACCAGAATGACTGCAGCAT
>JAOTRN010000051.1:20965097-20985545 GCA_028566695.1 Bagroides melapterus
GTTAGCGACTCGGCTACACAGCCCTGGCTCGCAGACACGTGGCCTAACAACTGCTCCAACCAGAATGACTGCAGCATCAACTGCTGCACCGCAAGCAATGGAAACAGCGACAGCAACCTGGCCACCTACAGCCGCCCCGGTGAGTCAGCGCTGACCAGGAAGCTGTGTGTGTGTGTTTGTGTTAAAGTTTTAAGCCGGGTTGTTTTAGATAGAGAATAAAAGGTGGCCCGGGCCTTATGGGGTCTGCACTGCCAGCTAATCAAATTTGCAGCTGATTTCCATACTGTTGTTGTAGCGTCTAAATGCAATTTCCCCTAAGTGCTTTCTTATTTAGGAAACAGAGCAGTTGCAGAGGTCAAAGAGAGAGATCGTGTGTGTGTGTGTGCGCATACCGTACATCCGAGGGCCATGGTGATGAAGGAAAAATACGTTATATAAAAAAAAGACAGAGTGTGCAGAAAGACTGGTGGATCCCTTCCAGGTGATTTTTTTTTAACAGGCGTCAGCAAGAGCTGGCTGAAATAAGCGAAAGGGGAAACCTGTGAAGTCTGTGTTCAGGTACTGAAGTACTGAAATACTAATGTACTATACTGCAGTCATAGTCAGTCAAAACAGATTATCTTTAAAGGCTCCTATAATATATTATATATTTAATATCTGACGTTAGCATATAGAAGCTTGTGATTTAACAGGTTGTCTGTGGAGCTTAAGCTTCACTTCACAAGGCTGGTGTGGAATTAAATAAAATAAATAAATGAAATTTTAGAACTGCTTCAGGTGTGAATTAAAACGCTGTTAGTCTTAGCAGCGGTGACAAACGCTGGTTAAATGATGCTGAAATATTCCTCTGTTTGTGCCACATGCATAGGCACGCCGTTTAGCGGCCTATGTTTTTTTAGACGTGGTTCAGTCTGAGCGTTAAAAAGCTGAAAGCGCTTCACTGCACGCCTAATCCGCTCCTTTTATGAGGTGTGTGTTTTACTGCTAACTCAAGCTTTTATCCGAATCACCTTTTTTAAAAGGGAGGAAGGATAAATGCCATGGCCACTCACAGCATGACAGTGTGAAAGCTTGCCAGCCTCTCGCCTGGCGCACCTCAAGCACTAAAACCTTTCGGAAATTAACTGGCTCTGAGACGTCACATCTCCAGAAAGGCCACTCGGTACAGTAGGCCTCGTTTTCATAAGGATCTACTTCTTTTTTTCGCACGTTTACTTTTGCTACAGAATCCCTCATCCTGACAGAAACGAGAGGGTCCAAACCACGTGCTGTTTACCGCCTGGCTCCAAGCTCTGATCTCTGATCCTTTGCAGGATTTGAATATTTTATGAGTGAGCGGAAAATTGGATCTGTCAAAAAGCCTTTTTTTTTTTAAAAACAGTGCTGCTCCTTTCCGGAAGGTTTTGATTTTGGACGGGATGCACAACGCAACTTGATGAGAAAAGCTGTCTCCTTGAGAAAGGCACAGCTTCAGATAGCGCGTTTGGCTCGGCTTATGAAGAAGTGGATAAGCTAAAGAACCACAATGAAAAGAATTATCTAGCAGTGGTGAAGTTTTGAAATCTTATGTCATATGATGGTATGGAGGGAAGCCTGGATCCTGGGAAGTTCAGAAATATTGTCTCTATCTAAAGCATGTTATGAGCTCTTACAGCAACTGAAGTAATTTTTTAAGATCACTTCAATCTCTAAACCCTTCTTCTGTCCAACGGTCTGCTTGATGTAAATATCGGAGACCGGATACAACAATTAAATGTTTCGCCTTTTTGTAAAGTATGAAAGAATATAATGTTTTTAAGTCATTAAAGAGTCCAAGAAATCTTTCATTCTTAATGTAGACAAAATCTCATGCTAGTCTCTACGCCATGCTAAGATAGCACCTCAATAGAGTCTCGTATCCTAAGTTGCAATCCCGTCTCCGTTCATCCAGCCGACTGCATCGCTAACTACAATCAGATGGACAGCAAACCCAGCAACCTCCTGGCGCCGGACTCGTCCCTCTACGGAGATGTTGACCTCTCTAACAAAATCAACGAGATGAAAACGTTCAACAGCCCCAACCTGAAGGACGCGAGGTTGGTGGGACCTGCAGGCCAGCCCACGCCTTACGCCACCACCCAGCTCATTCAGTCCAGCATGGGCTCCAACCACATGGGCAGCGCCGACCTCAACGAAAAACAGAGCTGGAAGACCTGCCAAGGGACGCCTCAGAAACAGGAAGTGACCTCACAGCTACAGTACAGCATCATGGAGCAGAACAAGCTGAACAAGGGTGAGTTTGGTGAAGTGGCGTAAATGGGTGGTGGTGGTGGTGGTGATGGAGGGGGGCGGGGTTTTTGAATAGGTGTTGATTTAAAGGAGACACCCAACATCCCTGAAAGTCCTTCACATGCTGTCAGTCCAGAGCTCCATTATCTGTGATTGCTCTGTGCACTCGAGCACTAACTGCTTTGTTCATGATGAGTCACTTTCCTATTAATTTTTCACATTCTGTATGTCAAGAGCATCTTTTGTTTTTTGTTTATTTTAAATATTCTTCATTCTTTCAAACATCTTCATTTTCTGCCAGTCACACTTTTTTTCCAATTTGTAACTTTTCCCCCCCCTCTCTTGTTACATAACTAATCCGAGCTCAGCTTTCATGCTTTCTCTTCGTTTGTTTTTCACGCTTGTGAAAACATGAGCTTGCTCTGGGGTATCAGCTGTCTTTCCAACAGCGCTGTCATGGCGTTAAAATTACCATCTACACACACTGTCATAATTCAACCTACAGTGTTTTTGTACGTTTGAACGGATGGCTGATGATGATGATGTGTTTTGCATGGAGTTAACAGCATGAACTGTGATGTTCTTATCACCTAAAGACCAACTTATATATTTGAAAATACTTTATCTACAGTAGCCACAACCTTGACACAGCCTCAATAGTAATGTAATGCCATCCGTATAAGTGCCTTCAAACCGATATAAACGAATTGAAGTACATCTGAAATAAATTTCATCCTGACTGACGATCAAGGGAATTGTCATGCATCATTTTTTTTTAAATTAAACCATTTTAAAATTTTACATTTGCGAAAAAATGAAGAAAATAATATAAACTACCAAAATTAATATTAGCTGTTTGTACACTTGTCTTGGTTGACCTGTAGTGTGAATGACTTCAGGATGCATGCAACAGTTCTGTGAATTCGTTTGAGTGAGATATTTGTGCGTACAATAAACAGTCACTAATTATGTTCTGCTTCATACAAAGCCTCAGACCACTACAGAAGTGGAGACAGCACTATTCCAGCCACCATCCCATATAACCAAGCATCTGATCCCAATCCCAATCCCACCGTCAGCACCTACAGCAGCTCTGACCGAGGCAGCAGCACATCTGGTAAGAGTCTCACACACGTTGTATGTACTTACTTACTTACTTACTTGCATCTTCCTACAGCTCAGGGAGAAAACTGAACTCCATAGAGGGTTATTTTACAGCTTCGCATTGAATTTATAGGCTCAGTTGGCAAATCGGGACCATGCAGATGATACACTCTGGTCTGACATCAGCTCCATGATCTCAATGTTGTCATATTTATTTATATATGTATGTATAATTTGTTTATTTACCTTCTCAAACTCTATAATCTCTCTATCATGCTGCTGAAAAAGGAGTAAAAGGGATCATAGACACTGGTCAATATGCTGATATATATTTGATTATATTTTAAATAAATAACCTGATTAAGTCTGATTAGAGGCAGCTGATTAGATTTTTCATTATTAAATAAAAGTATCATCAAAGTGGCAGTTCGATAGTCTTATGTGATGCATAATGGTGTGTCGTAGAAATGTCCTTATGTAGCGTGAGATGTTTTCTCCTACGTTTCTTTCTTCCATATTTTGATATAAATTTGTATCTAACATTCGTTACATAGACAAGTTTAAATATACAGCCCAGTTACCAGAGACGTTAATCATTTCAAGACTGAATATTAGAAAGCTATAGGTGATCCGTCTAGCACGTTTTTGATTGTAATTATAAGTCGTTCTATTATTATTTCATTTCAGCCCAAACGCATCGTCTAAAGAGTAATAAATCATATTCAGTTCTCGACACCTTGAAATTGCTTTTCCTGGATGCTCTATAGAATTCCAGGAGACAAAAGAAAAGCATTAAGGTCAGAACAAAATGAATAAGGTTATTTTTTTTTTTCCTCGCTCTGTCAGGTGTGCGCGTGCAGATCAGTAGCATCTACGTTACCTGTTTAAGCTTGGATGCGAATCTCATCGTCCCTCAGGACCTCACAGGCCAGATTGCACTCTGTCACGTGCCTCGTTTTGGGGTTTTTCTCCCCTCTCAAAGTCATTAATTACTCTGACTTTCATCCATGTTCATAAAAACGGGGGGATAATGTTGTCAGAGAGCCGGTGTTTGTTGTGCGACAAGGACAAATGGCGGCCATTCTTCAGCGTGCACAAGGCTGCCAGTATAATGTGTTCCTATCTATTTTTATATTGTATCCGTGCTTCAGGTAATTAAAGCAAAGTCTCACGGTGTACGGAGGCCTCACAGCTCATTGGCTCTGAATCCTAATGCTTTGTTGTTAATTGGGCTCTAATGCCTTTCTTTTTCTTCTTTTCTCTCTTCCTGCATCTAACACCAGGCCACGGAGAGTATTAGGTTTGAAAAATAGCTTCTTTTTTTGGAGCAGCAGGCGTTAATTACAAATAGAGGGATAATGTGCTTGTGCGTTTTACACTGTATAAATTATTGAGGTGCTGCCATTAGTGTCGGAGTGTAAAATTGTCATACGCACATCAAGCTCCTGGGAGAGAGAGAGGGAGGGGAGAAAAAACGAGCCTGTGGTTAGTAATGCGTTTTAATTTGCCTGAAAATGATTTACGACTTTTTTGCAATGAGATGGATATGGATAGCGCTGATGGGAGGCTACGCGTGTGTAACGCATGCATTCTGCGTTTGTCAAAACAGGAAGTCAGGGGCAGAAAAAAGGGGGACGAACTGCTAAAGCACCAAAGCAGAGCGCAATGAACTGGGCTGACCTTCTGCCTCCTCCACCCATCAGTCCACCACCCTGTCAGGACTATGGCATTTCGATGGATGACAGGTGGGGTCTATAGAAATACACACACACATACACAATACACTCTTTCGACTGAGGAAAGAAAGACACCCTCTACATCTCTGTGATGTGATTTCAGCTACGAGGCTGAGCTACAGTGCCCCGTCCCTCCGTCCCGTATGTACCTACAGCCTGATGAGTTAGAGGAGGAGGAAGCGGATCTGGAACGAGGCCCTACTCCTCCGGTTCGAGGCACGGCATCCTCTCCTGCCGCTGTATCCTACAGCCACCAGTCCACTGCCACCCTCACGCCATCCCCACATGAAGAGATGCAGCCCATACTCATGGAGAACCCAGAGAATATCCACGAGCGCAGGTGAGCTCTAATTGAATGAATTCAATAAATACGTGCTTTTTTTTCAATTTTGACGACAAACTGTTATTTGCTGTTCCTCCAGACGGCAGTTAGTCAGTCCTCCTCCGCCACCACGTCCTGTCTCCCCATCTCACACATACGGCTACATCTCAAGCCCCCTGGGTTTGGACACAGATGATCTGGATGACGAGGAAGAAGCAGACGAGACAGATGCAGAGGTGCCACTGGTCCACCAGAGATACCCTCATGCGCTCGTCCCCACGCATCAGCACGGCACACATCCTAGGCTGACGTTGCGCGGATTGGATCAGACACCGGCATCCAGCACGTGTGAGCTGGACAGTTCAGTAACCGGTTCCATGATCAATGGATGGGGCTCGGCGTCTGAGGAAGACAGCGGGTCATCTGGACGCTCCAGCATCATCAGCTCGTCCGATGGTTCCTTCTTCACCGATGCCGACTTTGCACAGGCTGTGGCTGCCGCTGCCGAGTATGCCGGCTTCCGGGTCGCAAAGCATTCTGGGAAAGGGGTGCCACACTACACTGGGCCAGGAGGTGAGAGACACATGCATGATTTTTCTGTAGTATCATAAAAGTAGCAAGATTTACCTTTAATTCATGACTTTGCCTAATTTGCAGCACGGAAATACCAAAACCTGCCCTCAGGCCATCGCCCAGCAAGTCCTTTTTCTACAGATAGTAATATGAGTGCAGCTGTGGTGCAGAAAAGACCTCCAAAGAAACAGAAACAGCAAGCAGCTGTACACTACCAGCGAAGAGAAGCTTACACAGATGGTACGTGTTCATAAGAAATAATAATTTAGCAGGAAATAACAGCAAAGACTGAGGTATGATTTAGTCCAGAGGTTCCTCAGCCATCTTTGGTCCTAAAAGTGTTCGATCGACCAGTGAGCCTATCACTAGTGGACGAGTTTTTCCCCCCTCACAAAGTCAATGTTTTTTGGTACTTAACAATAGAGATACTAACGTTGCTAACGACGATCAACCTGGTTTAAATAGTGACCATGAAAAGTACACTGCGTTTGTCCACAACTTGTTATGAGGGCATGTGACATCACTTGCACACACAACTTTATACTACTGTGCAATAATGGAGCAGCTATCCACGCTAGTCCAAAAAGACCAGGACGAGTGACTGTCTCCTGAGGCTGATACAGACTCCTGCACCATCCTTAGGGAAGACTTCCTTCATCCCACGCTAATAAAACTGCCCCAGGTGGTGATGCTTACCTTCAAGTACCCCCACACACTCCTCCCATTCGACTACACACAGACCCTATGCCCTGCAGTGAGATAAACACTGGGCATCCGTGCAATCTGCTGGCTGGGTTTCATCTGCCTCTTCTCTGGGGCCATCATAAAGGTCATTGTGTGTGTGCAATGTGTGTCACACACACAGCCAGCTGCTGGGCTTCATCAAGGAGTCACTTGTCCTTGTGTGTTGACATGGAGATTTAATATCAGACACACACAGACCCTGGCCTGATGTCTCAGATCAGCTACTCCTCCTACATCCTTCCCCTCCTCCATCCTCCCTCTGCTGTAATCTCTTCATCTCTTCTTCCATCCATCCCTCCATTTACACCCCTCCTCCTTCACCCTCATCTTTTATCCTTTCCCATCTCTTTTTTTCAGCTGTGTAGGGTTGAAGAGCAGCATGCGTGGGTCTTCGGTGCATTAATTCCAACAGTGATCTGTATTACATTAGAAGAACATGTGCATACACCACTGACCACGATGCTTAATTCTCCATTCTGTTTGGACAACGTGTAGCTTCATTTTCCAAAACAGCAAATATGACCGAACGTCAAATAGCATGTGTTTTAATGTGCTCATTTGAATATGTTGGCGTTTCTATAGAACCAGATTTGTGGACGTTTTGTAGATACTTCCACAAATATCATTAAATGCTCCTAGAAAAGTAAAAAAAAATTACAAGGAAAAAATCAACTCTGGTCTGGTAACAGCGGCTGATAAAAATTACATGCAAACCTACAGACAGTTTAAACGTACATTCATTAACAGAGCATCAGATGTTTTGTGACTTGTTTTGCTTTTAGTAATAAGGAATATGATTTAAAAACAGACTCTAATAATAAAACCGAACATACCCAACTTACTGACACACACACACACACACACACACCCGTCTGTTAATTTTGTTCTTGTTTGCTCAGGGCTTTGAGTAACACCAAGCTTATTATCTCCTGCTCCTGAAGTTCCCCTGCATGAGGCCACGTTATTCTTTAGCACACACACATACATAAACACACATTCTCTCACACCGAAACACACAAACACACTCAATCCCTATCCCTCTCTCTCTCATACACTGACACACACTCTCTCTCACACACACACTTCTCTTCAGAGGAAATTTGATTTATTGCACCATAACTATGATCACTGTAATAAAGATTTTGTATGCAATCAACAGACACATTCCTTCACTCACACATTTGTATGCAGCAGAGTGCAGGTGTAATGAGGAGTGTGAGAAGAAGCAGCTTTTACAACTGTCTCATATACATTACTGCACAGTTAAATTCTTTCTTCGCATATCCCAACTTTGGAAGTTGGGGTCAGAGTCGGTTGTGATTGGAGTTTTAATTTTGTGTTCAGTGATCAGTTTATGCCTCAACTTTATGTCTCATATCGTCTGAATTCTTTTCCATATATCTGTCTTGAAAGGTGCATTCCAACATTTGCAACCTCGATAGATTGTAGAAATGTAATTTCCCAGGTTTTTTTGTTTTTCTGGAACTTGTGTTCACATTAGGTCTGATGGCACCAATACAGGGACCTGTCACTGCTAGCCCACTGCACTCTGTCTCTCAGACTAGCATCGATCCACAGCCTGCATGCAAACACATTAAAAAAAAAAATGCCAATGTGGTGCCCGGGGTTCCTCAGTCACTATCGACAGGAGCTGGCTGTAGGATCTAAACAATGTCCTCAGGGTCATGAATAAACATAGATTACAAGTCTTGCTGTGTTTATTATACGACAAAAACATTCAGGGCAAAAATCTTTATCTTTAAAGAGCGGTGCAAAGGGTTTAATGTTCTCCAACTTAGACCAAATTCACACCATGCATTAGGAAGATCAACCCTAACACAGGAATCTGATTAGTTTCATCCTTTCATTCTCCACGACACTACCCTGTACTATACTATACCTCAGCATTGGAGTGTGATTGATGGAATGAAACTAAGTGCATTGCTGTGACAACCACATTAACCACATCTTAACCACATTCGTACACAGAGTAAAATTTGCGAAGCTCTGAACATGTCAATTTTGCATTAAAAAGAAAACTACAGAATTTGGTGAAGATGTGATGGAATCAGTTTTGGGTTTTGTTTTGTTTTTAAGGAATTGGACACACAGGTTTTTCCACAAAATGATACCATGGATTAGAAACTGTATTTGTGTGTTTGTTTTGGACTTCTGGTCTTGTTCAAAACTGGGCTACAGTAATGTATAATATAATAGTGAAGTATGGAAATGAGTTCCTAAGATCTCGGCTCTTGGAGTACAATAGGATGAAACTAACTACACTTCTATGGGTGGCTTGACTGCCATAACACACATTTTCCACCCAAACAAAAGAAGAGGTAAGGGCCTTTTGTGTGTTTTATAGTGAAAAAACTGCCTACTTTGCTTTATCATATTCATACTATGCATAAAGAATATACATTTTTGAATATATATTCCTTTGAAACCCACAGTGTGAATCTGGTTAAGATTTAGGTGGAAAAATCCACCTTACTTGATATCCTCTAAAATTCCACCAACTGATACTAGTGTACACATGATGGGGTGAAATTTAGCGCACACACATTAGACTTTTAGCAAAAAATGTATTCTGTGGTCAAAATGAGAATCTGAATTTGTTTTCTGAATCTGTTTTTTATTTTTAGAGGGCGAAAGTTATTTTCAGAAAATTCATACCTTACATTCGGAAGGTCAAAACACACAAAGTGGTACACTTTGTTCCTCCTATCACATTCCAGAGCTGAGATCTAAGCATCTTTTACCAATAAAATATAAAAATGTAGATTGTATTTGTAGGCGTGTGTGAAAGAGTATTTTAGTTATTTTCCAGAGCTTTATAATTCATTTGCTTAAATTTATACAGCAAGCACTTTTCAGTGCAAACTTTAAAAAAAAAAAAAAAAAAATTCAAGGCCACTCACTGCTTGTTATGTTCAAGCTTGTGCTCAAGGCAAGTGTGTTGTGTGGACTCTGTCGGCTTCATCTATATCTGGCTCCCGCCAATTACTGAAATGGAAACGCACACGTTGGCTGCTGTTTGGAAACGGAGTACAATGAAACCAAGTTCTCTTTGGTTTGACCAACTTAACTCATAAGGTGAATTTGTTATAGACCTGTTTACAGACACATTAAGATACAAATGACACTTGTATTCCACATTCACTCTAGAGAGAACTGTATGGATTTAAACAACGTCCTCAGGGTCGTGAATAAAACATCGAAGGCTTGCTGTTTTTATGAAAACTTTGAGGGCATTCAGGGAAAAGTCTTTGAATTTTATGCACTGGAGAGAAAAGAAATTTGGCAATCGAGCAGGACTCGCTGCTACAAACGCTAATGACCAGTCCTTGCCAGCAGGTCTTTCTGGTTTGCCAGGCTGCATGTGGCAAGGACTGCAGAAAGGACTTTCAACGTGCAGCTGGCTTCAGGAGGCACAGCTCGGCTTCTCTCACACCTAGCAGGTGCTAGACAAATGAGTGCCGGTGTCAAATTAGCGCGCTGTCACTCTGGCCGTGAAGGGCAAAACCTCTTTCATGAACGTGCCAAGAGTTTTCAGGACAAGGTAGAACAGGAATACTTTAAATAAATTCTGCACACTTGCAAAAACCGAGATTTATTTCGCCTCTCACACAGACCTTCCTCCACCACCCATCCCACCTCCAGCCATGCTCAAGTCCCCAACTCACCCAGCCAAGGCAGCAGCAGAGACAGGAAGGAGGTCCAGCTCAGCCGAGAGCAGGGACAAGCGAGACAAGAAGCCCAGAGAAGTCTCAGACACAAGAACCAGCTCATCAGAGCGTCGAGATGCTCAAGAAAGGCAGAGGGCTCAGAGGGCGGGAAAATCGAACAAACCAGATCCGAGCACAGGACGTCAGGACCCAGGTAGAACGACTCAACTTTAAAGTCCTTCTAAATGTTATTTTCCCTAGAAGTAATAATATAGCTTGAAGAAGACAACATACTATGGTGTTAAAACAAAATAATAAACAGTTATTAACAGTAATTAACAGTTATGGCATGACCAGATCAAAAAGAATCTTATTGTATTGTATTGGAAACTGCAAATTGTTGTCTCCTTTCAAAAATGATAAATAAATAAATGTCAATTTGCAAGAAATGCCTCGTAAGGGTGCACTAAACTCTAAAGGGTAGATTTGCACTGAACTCTCGAGTGTATGAGCATACTATAAACCCATTTAAAAAAAGTGGAGTGTTAACATTTGAGTTCTATGTGAGTCTCGGTTGTTAATGTTAATGTGTGTGCTTCATGTCTGTTGTGTTTCAGAGGATATTGT
Organism: Bagroides melapterus; assembly: GCA_028566695.1. Lineage (NCBI taxonomy): Eukaryota > Metazoa > Chordata > Actinopteri > Siluriformes > Bagridae > Bagroides > Bagroides melapterus. The sequence continues at coordinate 20,976,140 of JAOTRN010000051.1, forward strand.
GCCCTACAGTAGACCCTCTTTCCCCGGCCTACACAATCCCCGGGGTGACAGAGAGCCGAGCTCATCCAGCTCCATGTCATCGCGAGGTTCTGGAGGCAGGAGGAGAGGTGAAGGAGTCTCTGGGAGTCGCAGGAATCCTGCAGAAATTAGCCTCAACACCATAGGAGCCTTCCAGCCAGAAGAAGAAGGAGAACTGGAGGTATGACTGTGTACAGGTGCATTGCAGACACTAGGACACAGATTTCCTCTGATAAACCACCAGTTTACTTGAAGTAGTTCTTAAGAGTCAATTAAATACCTTGTCTGCATATTCTTCAAGGGTTTTTGGGTCTCTCATCTGATCATTTTAGTTCGTATAGACTTGTTAATGATTTTGCAGACACCTGTTGACTCTTTAGTCACCTATCACGGATATCTGTTCATTCAGGTTCAGTTTAGAATGAACAATTCAACAATTGTGTATGTCCATGTATGACAATCTTAGCTGGCTGTGTAGTTTCCTGGGTTGTGTATTGATTTAACTCCTGTTTGGATGCAAGAAACATATAAAACGATACTACCGATGCCACAATGAACATTAGCATTAAACTGTAAATGTAAAAAAAAAAACAGAAATCAGAGGATACAGAAAGTATTGATCAATGAATATAATCCTTTTGACTGACAGGATTCTATAATATAATAAATCTGAGATTCTTTTAAGTTGTGTAAATGTTGGGTCAAAACTATTTACAGAAATACAGTTACTATATGTGTTATTTTTTCCTCTCTCTCTCTCACACTCTCTCTCTCTCTCTCTCCTTTCCTCAGATGGCCGAAAGCTGAAGTCAGAATTGACACGCCGTCACTGTTTTAGTAATTGTCTTCAACCAATGTTAATCATCTCAACAACACCTTTCCTTTCATAACTACCAATCATGAAAACTGACCAACTGTTTAGCTCTTTTAATTGTGCGTTTCTCATTTCAGAAAAAAAAAAAACAAGAAAAAAACAAATACATACATATAACGGTGCATCTGATGAGGGTGAGAATGATTTTGGCTTAATGTGATGTGGATGCAGCGAGTGTGACTTTGCTCAGCAAGGCCTAGATGCCAGGCATTACTGTTAATAAATAATATTAGCTACAAGCAGAAAGGGATGGACTTACCTGTAAATAAACATGCATACATGTCTTTTATAATATGTGTGGTACGTTGAATTTTGTCTTCCTCAGCTTATTGGGATCATTTCAAAAATTTTAATATTATTCTGTAATTGTTTGTATTACGTCCATCCTGGTTGTAAAATTGTCATTTCATTTAAACAGATCTGAGAAATGTGCCACATTGAAGATGTGTTGTTTCTTTTTTCTTTCTTTTTTTTTTTTTTTATAATGCACTGTTATTTTGTCGTCTGTCAATGTTTATTGTTATTTGTTTGCCTTTGGTTTTAAAAGCACAATCACTAAACTTTATTTTGAACCATGTTATCGATTAACCTTTTTGTCCTACGTGAAAAGAACAGGTACTGTATGACAAAAGGCCGCGTTAACCCTGACATAGTTGAAAAAGAGGAAAAGCTGTTTACAAATATGGAGGTGAACGAACGAAGAAAAAAACAAACAAAAAAAATATGGCCCTGTCTCTCTCTCTCTCTCGCTGCCTGATTCTCAGAAATGTTTCATTTGCGCATCGTTCCATCAGCACACCTTCATCTACTACATTATGCACTTACGGAAACTTGAACTGAGGAACGGGAATCTGGAAGGACTGGCTAGCTCAGGGCCGTGGTGTTGTGCCGAGACGTCAGTCGCTTTCGAAGAGGAGAGAGAGAGGATGCTTGGTGTTTACTCAGAGGGCATCTGCAACTTTTTTTTGTTGTTTCTTAAAGTAAAAAAAGCATTAGAAAAATTGAAAAAAAAAATCAATAAACAAAGATAACTAAATTGAGTTTTTTTTTGTCGTCATTTACATCAAGTATACTTTCATGCCTTGGACGTATGGAAGATGTACACCACAGTGTTTTATGCAAATCAGAGTTTTCTAAAATAATTAGATTTGTTATAGTAATAAATTACACAGAGACTTTTACTTTAGTTGCCCCACAAAGGTTTGCTGTTAGGAGACATTTATTTAACTTTTATGACGGCGTCTCAATGTCAGCGCTTGTTAGAAAAAGGTGTTTATCCTTCATGCTAACATGCTGTTGTTGTTTTTTTGTTCCTTTCTTATTAACTTCAAGGGTGAGGGAAAAAAGGGAGCAGATGTTTAAGGGAACAGATGTTTATAGCTGCTATAACAACAGTGGGAACAAGAACTAACATGTTTCCACAACATTAAATATAAAAACAAACAAACAAAAAAGAGTAAATTAAAAAAAAAAAAAAAAAAAAAAAGACAATACTCACCTCAGGTGAGTATTGAATGGGAAGATCTATTAAAACAAAAGAGAAGGGAGAGTGAAAACCATGTATGTGGAAAAATAAAGAAATAATAAATAACAATAATATAAACCACAAAAGCTCTCAAACATTAAATTATTACTTGACTATTTCTGTTACACCTGCTAATGATGTAATGGCTATAAACTCTCAGTTTGGTGTCACAAACATTTAGTAAGGGTGTAAAAACTTTTCCCTCACCTTCACTTGATCACCAGAAGACATTACTGCAAGAAATGAAAGAACAGAACCAGGAACCCTGTTAATCACAGCTCTGTGGTGTTGATCCCTATCAAGAAGTGATGGCTGTGAATAGATGAAGGACGTTCTACAGTTTAAAAATAAGAAGTGATCGACAGCGTATCGATGTAAAACGTGTCGTCTTTCGGGACTGTCGATGGGATCAGCATACGTTATCCAAGGTCACGCAACATGATAAAGCTGTTCATCACGGTAGTGGAGTGATGGCAGTCAGACAGATTACATTAAATTTATTGACGTTTATATCAGTCGTCTGATGAAAAGCCATTACACCTATAAACAGCGATATGGCTGCTGTCGTATGTTAATATGAAATCCATTTGTGCCTCGGCTAAATTACAAGGCTTAAAATATGGCTGCTGATGGACTAAAAAAAAATCACCATCGATATTAATTAAAATTTGGTTGAATAACGGATTAATTAATGATAAATAATGTATTGTCTTAGAGGTTTTATGGAGCCTTTCAGATCTCAGCTGTCGGCTCATATTTATAATTAGGCTTGTTGTATATGTACAATTACTCCCTGCTAGCATGTGAAAATTCTTTATAGCTGAAACAGAAGTAGCTACACATTAGCCATAACATTAACCTGCCGTATTTTGTTGGTCTCCCTGGTGCCACAAAAACAGACTTGTCAATGCCTGGACTCTACACACCCTCTGAAGGTATGCTGTGGTATATAACACTAAGACTTTAGCAAGACTAGACAAGTATGTGAGGCAGGATGTCCACGATTCTGAATATTTTGTCCGGCACATTCCAAAGACGCTCGATCAGATTGAGATCTTTGGAATCTAGAGTCAACACCACAAACTCTGTCCTGAGCGATTTTCGCACTGTTGCAGGAAGCATTATGCCTCTGAAAGAAGCCATTGCTATTAGGGAATACACTGACATAAAGGGTGTATGTGGTGCCTGGTAGGTGGTACAAATCAAAGTAAAGTCCATTTACATGCCATGACCCAAGAGTTTCCCAGCAGAACACTGCCCAAAGCATCACACTGCTTTCACTGATCCAGCTGCCTAACCATCACAATTCAGACCTTGTCAAAGTCACTCTGATCCTTATATTCACCAGTTTTTCCTGCTTCCAACTCATCAACTTTGAGAATGTTATAGTCTTCTGAATGAAAATTGTTTTATATAGTTTCTGGAAGCCTTCTTTGAACTTCACATGAGAGTCGAACTACACAATTCATTACGCCAGCACTACTGTGACAAATTAAGAAAGGTCTAATATTTAAAAACTAATGAACCCTAATTCCAACATTGCAGAGCAGTGAAATGTCAGCCGGACACTCCGGTGCCCGGCATGTCCCAGTAGTCGATGCCGATGTCTTGGTTTTGACTGAAACAAGACTGTTTTGCCCCAGGTGTTCCCCTAATAAGCACCCTGCTAAACGAGAACAAATTTGGAGCAGGAGCGAACCATCCTCCTCTGCCTCCATCCATCATTTTAATGAGCCAAGTTGTGTATGAGCTTCACTACAACTAGCAGGTGATTAAATTCCAGCGACACACACACTCAGACCGTCCCTGTGATGTCTGGTATATGGAAATCAGAATGCGTTCATAATAATACGTCTATTAGCACTTACCTGGCGCTACCTGAGGCAGCCATAATGCACAGTTAGAGCTCAAGTACAGAAATCAGGCCAAGTGATGGAAAAGTACTTTAATCCATCTGAAACACAGAGGGAGACTGCATGGGAAATGAGGGCAGGGAAATAATGTGACTGAGTACTGGAGAAAAATATTACTGATGGCTCTCACTGTTCGCATGATTACTTTCTCCTTTATGGACTTCGAACAACTGAAGAACAAGTATCACAAAAATCTCCACCTAATTAAGCTTTGTCATAAAATTTCTTTTCCTGCTTCCTCACCAGTGCGGTTTTGATGAGACATGTACCTTGACTGCCATGCATGCCTTCCATCTTGTGCACACAGCTTTTCACCCTGAACCTCCTCACTCCTACGGATTCCTTTCGTTAAACTCCACATACATTATTTTGTGTTCCAATCCTACTGCTGCTATTGTGAGAGCTGGCAATCTTCTCTTCTTTCTGATGATCTGGACATAGTATGAACTAGCATAACTAGCATTGATCTGCTATCAACTACTTCCTTTATGCAACAAAATGACATTGAGAACTATGTATATACACAATGATTTAAAATTCAGGTAGAACGTATAATTAGAAGAAGCATTTCTGACCAAAAAACAGAGCAACATGCAATGTGATTATCTCGTATCCAGACCTGAACTTTAAGCTTCATGAGCCTCATGCTTAATTCTTCAGAGAAACTTCCTGTACTGAAGTGCTGAAGATAACTTGTATAACCCACCAGTTCAAATGACTACATCCTAATCTCATTCATTTATCAAACTGATCTAAGAGTACTTATTTATTTATTTAAGATCTGGACTACACTGCAATCATTTTAATAAGTCTGAAGTTATTACAGCTATTACAGCAGTCACTCCGGTCCTTTCCTTTAGTGCTGTTCGTGGCCTCATTAGTCGAAGAGCACTGCCACTGCCGTCCCTGTTCACTGTCTCGGTTGACGTAAGCCGTCCTCGCTCGTAAGTTACAGACAATTTTTCATCTTTCTAATTATTTTTCATCAATTATGTGAAAAAGGGCCATCTCTCTGCAAGTCGGCATCATCAGGGAGATGCTTAGTCAGATTTATGAAAGGAAACCTGTGCCAGAAGTGGGGTGCCGTAATGAGCCAAATCAGCACAGACTGACAGTAAGTTTATCATGTCTGGGTTGTGTGTAAGAAATAAAAGGATAGAGTAGCTGTCAACAACTGCTGACGACGGAGTTCTGTTCAATCTTCAGGGAAATTAGCATTTTACTCAGATGATTATCTTTCAGCGACGTACATTTTTTTCCTGAAAGTTTTCCATAACAGCTTTGTATAATACACTATATGAGTCAAAAGTATGTGCACCCCTGACCACCACACACCAGTAGGTGGTTCTTCTCTAACCTGTTATCACAAAAACAGAAGTACACAACTGTATAGAATATCTCTGTATGCATTAGCATTAAAATTTCCCTTCACTAGAACCGAGACCCAAGCGTGACAGCATGACAATGTTAAAGCGAGCCCCATGAAGACATGGTGTAGGTTTTTTTAGGTTGTTAGAAAAGTTGAAGAATCTTTAACCCATATTTGTTGAAACTGAGATCCCTTAGAAAAAGAAAACAAAAAGATTTTTAGATCACAAGATGCAGTAAGAGAGTGGATCGTCGTATAGTTCGAGTCCCAGAAAAAATATTCAGGCACCTGCTTTATGAAAATGTGCATGATTTGTTATTCAACATCAAGACAAGTTTAAAAGTTGTTCACAGAATATCTGTTATGTGTTGCATGTTATGTAATTTTGCATTTTAAGTGACTGAATGAGGTTTGGTGCCATTAAGGAGCAGCTGTGATCTAACAATCAGTCAGCATTTGAATTTCACAAGCATCAAAGTTAATTTTATTTTAGTTATTTTATTTATTTTGCGCTTGCATACATTCCTTTCAGGGAATAACCCTGGTATAATCACATTAAAGATGCTGTAGGAAGAACTGTAAATGTTGTCAGCAGGTTCATGGACGCCTTTTCAACTCCTTCGTATTTGCCATTGTGCATAGTACTAAAAGGGTATTCGCAGTGTAAACACACAATCAAGGCTTTAGCAGTGTCGTTTTTGTTACGAACCTGCTCTGAAAGACAGACACCAGTAATTATTGAGCTAAAGCGCAGCGATGATGGACCAAGTCTAAACATTTTGAAGCTGACCGTGAGCACATAATAGGACTAAATTGGCATGTTTTCATAGTCAAATGACCTGCTTGAACAGAGCCGCACACAAACGAAGAGCGATGATGGATGAGAGGTTAGGACACGGGTGAGCGCATAGTAAAGTCTTTAACAGCCTGGAGGATTTCTCCCCCCCCAAACACTCTTTAGACTCCCACGCTCACACTCACCACTTTACTTTAGTGGTTTTGTGTCTTTGAGGTGCGTACGTGAACAAACATGAACCACAAATCTTTCATTTACTAAATGCAAAATTGTCAACAGGCTGGATGTGTTTTCTTAAAGCCTTAATCAGGAGGTTCCAAAGAGAGAAACACACACACACACACACATAGTAAGGAGCTAGGGTCTTGCTATAGGCAGCAGTGTACAGCATCAGGGTTTCGATCATTTTCTTCACCCATGAGTACAACACCCACTTCCATGAGTACAGTACTATATTGTTCTCAGTAATGTTTAGTATTGTACTCTTCTTCTTCATGAGAGAGAGGGTACTGTACTCCCTAATAGGTGGAGGAACTACCAGTACCAGTATTGTGAGTCCTTTTGCTTTAGTAAATGTCATTTTGATTCTGTATATTTTCTGTAGTGAGTCACGAAATCGTAAAGTCAAAGCCGGAATGTGATTGAAGAGAGTCGACTGTCTCTGCATGATGATAGTGTAGTTAGTAGTAACTGTCATGTACACGTGCCAAATGTCGTTCACTTGCAAGCGGGCCATCTGATTGGTTCATTCTTAGCATCACTGTAATCTCCAGGTGTGATTTCATCTTTGTAAAACTTCGCCATGACTCAGGTCTTTCCACCGCTTCGGGATTTCTGAATAAATTATGTACTGTGCCTGTTGGGAAAACTGTACACAGACGAACTAATTGGTTTCAGACAGTGTTGGGCAGGGCATAATTAACAAAACATGAAAAATATAGAAACTACGTTCTGCATAAGGTTTTTTGCTGTGTATTTTGACTACATTTCCATTTCCAAGTCGGGAAGCCTATTTACGCCAATACGTACGTTATCTAAACCCCTGAGCATGGAGGATCAATGTGGGAATTTCGACTCAAAGTTGTCACCTTATTTCAAATGGGTTTTTTTTTATAAATTCATTGTTTAAATTTGTAAAAGCTCCTGATCTTTAGCAGCTGTTCTGCTCATCTCTCGTCACTCACGATAAAGCTTTGCACGTGGCATCAAATCGAACACACTCTGTCCTCGTCACAGGTCCATAATTAGTTAAGGCACTCTCTTATCATATCAGCTGCAGGGTGAGCACGTGTGAACGCAGCGGTATAACTCACGGTCCTGTTGAAAGCTTGTTATATTGATTACTACACTCCCATCTCCCTTTACCAGACTAATGAGCCGCCAGGATTTCCTCTAGAAAGGTTAATACAATATCGAAACGTCAGGAGATTAATGATATCGTTTTCACTGCCGGGGCCCCTCGTTGACGGAGGTGACAAATTCCTTGCCCTTTTCACTAGGGCTCGAGTCGCGTGTGCGGTCATGGCCTGGATCTCACTGGACTCTGAGAGAAAGAGAGCGATAGAGAGAAATCCGTGAAAGAACACAAGACGGAGAAGCGCTAGTGGAAGAAAGGATGACACAACTGAAGGGATGGCTAGGTCTCTGTCAGGAAACAGATTAAATGAATCCATCTTCATTAGGATGATACAGAGAGCGAATCAACCAAGCAAGAGAGCCAGTGTGTATATGTGTGTATGTGTCTCTTTTGTTTTGCCCCGTCCACTGGTCTTGGATTACTATTTAGCATTTGTGGCATTATCAAATTATCAGTTTGGAGCACAAATAATATATTTAGTACCTAAACTATCAGACAATCAGACAAGTTAACTCTCCAGTCTGCTGTTAGTTAGCTAGATGCATTAATACAGACTGAGAAAAACATACACATGATTAAGTTTCTAATATAGCAGCAGCAGAATAATTCTTGTACTTGAGTTAAAGAACAAAAGTACCTGCTTTTTATTTACTACCTGCCTCAGATCCCCCCACTTCTCCATCTGACCTCAAAACAGGAAGCAATATATGAATCTGTCAGCTGTTGACTACTCATAATCTTTTGTGAAGTATGATGCACTTGCAAAGGTGAAATATTCCAGGTTTATTCCCCTTCGCCACCACAACCACATTTTTTTTAATAACTCAAAGTGTACATGCTATGAAGATGAACGTTTGGATAACAGCACAGCCTGTCGTATGTGATTCTGCTTATACTGCATTGATTTTTTTTAACTATAACAATGTTAAATCTATTAACGAATGAGACATTGTGCGTTTTAATGGTTTATAGTTACATTTAATGATGTGGCACAGCCAAGAGGTGAGATAATATCGCTCAAAACCGAAACTAGAAGTCCTGAAAAACTTTCCTGAGCTGAAAAACATCACGAAGCTTTCTGAAGTGTACGCTTTATTCTCTGATTCAAATTCCTGACCTCAACCGGTCTGAGCTCGCTTTTCACTTACTGAAGACAAAACCGAAAGCAGAAAGACCTACAAACAAGCCACAACTGAATGTGGCTAAAGTAAAACCCTGAGCAAAGCAGCTCATTTAAAGGAAAGTCAGCATATGGGAATATCCTTGGGTTATAGATTTCAGGAAGTGACTGAGTAATTACTAAAGGCAATATTTTTGATAAACCCCTTAATTTGAAGCTTAAATTCTACACTTCAGTCCCATCTTGGCTGCTTCATTTCAAATCCATTGTGGTGGTGTAGAGCGGGGAAATTACTGAAATTTTGTGACCATTCTTATACTTTTGGAGCCGACTGTATATTGTAGTATTTTTAACATTATTTGGTACGAAAAAAAAAGACAAACTGTCTTATAAATTAAAAAAAAAAATTAACAACTGCCATTAATACACACACA
>JAOTRN010000051.1:20996532-21011365 GCA_028566695.1 Bagroides melapterus
ATCTATCTATCTATCTATCTATCTATCTATCTATCTATCTTTCTATCTATCTATCTATCTATCTATCTATCTATCTGGTTGTGATGAGGTGGAGTTACTGTTATTATTATTATTATTATTATTATTATTATTATTATTATTATTATAGCAGCACGTCCTGAAGTGTTTTATTTCTCTAAAACCTTAACAATTATTCAACAATTAAAAAATGTATTCATTATTTCAGGCAACATAGTTTATACTTCCATTTAATGTCCTGTTCTCTTCCTTTATTGCAGTCGTTATCTCACCAGCCTGTCTTTTATCTGTTATACTTATTAATAAAACTGAAAAATAAACACAGAGAACCTGTAACGTGTCCTAAAACTTACACTTGTATCTTTGAGAAGTAAAAAAAACTCTGAAAAAAAAACCTCTCCTTTCTTTACAGGAAAAAGAATTTCAGCAGTTTAAACAGCACCTTCTGACCAATCCAGAGAATAAGAACTAGTGCAATACATAACTGACTGTAGATTATTCGCTATATTCTACACAGCTATAATTTATTTATTCCTTATTTAAGTTTGTTGTATTTAATACACAAACCTGTTAGATTTTAGATTTTATTTAAAAATTCAAGCTAAAGCAGGCTTTATCATAGCGCTGTCTCGTCATTTTCATGAACGATTTGAGATTAGGTATGAATTAGAATGCAGGAGAGATGATGGATTCAAGTTGGAGGTCAAAGCGTAGATCTGAGGCGCGTCATGTTTCGTATTTCTCCTGCGAATTCTTCAAAGACCGAGCAGTCTGTCTGAATAATTCCACACATTTAGCTTTCTGTTTGATGCTAGCTTACTGAGAACAGCAGAATACTGATTAGCTGAGCTGCGCTAGCACACACACACACACACACACACACACACACACACACACACACACACACACAATATTGTCAGTACATTAACATTCAATTCCTAGAATGTCAAAAAGCACGATTTTTTTTGTTTTTTTAAAAATATTTTATTTGTGATCCAGATACAAGGAAAAAAGCAAAGAAAAACTCAGGATTTATTTTACATGACATGGACGTGAGAATAGGTGGAGAAAAGTGTGTCCATTCTCCATTTTTTATCCTTATTGTTATTTAAGAAGGACATGCAAGTGAAGACGGATGCGTTACAGGAAGGACAGAAAAAAGGGGCGGGGCTTGTGGAGAAAATGAGAGAGCTAGAGAGAGAGAGAGAGAGAGAGAGAGAGAGAGAGAGAGAGAGAGAGAGTATGTCACCTGACATTTTTCACATTTTCCTGTTCTTCTTTTTTTTATTCTTCCTTTTTTTTTTTAATAAAAAGGCAACACACATGAATAAAAAGCTTTTCAATATCTAGAGGAGGAAGAGCAGAAAAGAGCAGAGCATGGCTGATCCTTCCAAAAATGTTACGAAATAAAAGAATAAATGAAGGATAACGTTTCCATTTTAAAGTTTTTCTTTTCTTTTTACGGCTGACGTGGATGAGGAAGCAGCAGGGACACAAAATTACGTCGAGTCTCACATTGCTTGCCATGACTGAGAAATATATATTAAAAATAACAATGATTAAAAAAATTATAATAATGAAAAAAGGCAAAAGGTGACAGAGAAACGTTTCATATTCCACAATTTTTTATGCTTTTTTCACAATATACCTTTATTAATTTAATAAATACAAAAAAACAACAACACTGTTCCTTTTATTTTTTTTTTAAGAGAAAAAAATACATTAGCATTAAAAAAGACATTAAATGCATTAGACGTTAGAAATATCAATATTAATTTTGGTATGTTTCTGTAACTGACATCTTTTTTCAGTTTTTATGGACATAAAGTGAACCGGCACATATTCTGATGACACAACAAGGCAATGGCATTCCACCATGAACAGGGGGAAATTAAATAAAAAAAGAAAAAAGGAAATTAAAAAATAAAATTACAGAAGCCCATCGGACACACGAAGAAGAAATTTCATTAGCAAACTTGAATTGGCCGTCTGTGTGAGGATACGTATGAATATATACACATATATACACACACTTTCACACACACACACACACACACACACACACACACACACACACACACACATACAGGAAACCACCAAAATATATGTAAAATAACCTGAGATACTCTCCGCACCTCATTTTTCCAAATAACTGGGCGCTAAAAAACGGAAAACATGGCGTTCTGAGAGCAACGTAAACGTGACAGGACAACAGTCAGTCGGAGAAAGTTTGTATTAAAAAAAAATTATAATTTTTTTTTTTTACTTTTTTTTTTTAAATTTTACATGTATTCATTACCAAGAACACACAAAAAATAGGAAATGATAAAAAAAAGTGAAAGATAAAAATAACTATTGGAAATGCCGTGGTCGGTCGGCAGTGAGAGATCGGCCGTTAGATTTGCCGGGACGTGGTTCAGAGATTAACATCACGTGACTCGAGTGCATCGTGATTGTGATATCGTAGGATCTACACTGTATGTTGTTAGCAAATGCACAAGCATGCTAATATGATACGTTACATTACGGTAATCGTAGACCTACGAGCCGCTAATCCGCATGCATAAAGACGCAGCTGGAATTCGGTCTTCGCAATTGTCATCAGCGTCATCGTCATCGTCATGTTCGATGTAACTTAGAAAATAAAAATAATAAGTGCTTTAAAATTAAAATTAAGGAATAAATATTGTATGATTATTAAACAATTCATCAGCGTTAGTCCTTCCTCGTCTCTAATGGATATTTTTTTCAACTCGCAATACATTTGTAAGACTAACGTGTAATAAATTAGTGTTTCAACATGTACACCAAAAAAAAAAAAAAAAAAATCCACACAAGTTCTAAGTGGATCTCCAGCTGCGAATCTCTTCGTCGATCTCTTCGTGACGCTCGACACGCCTGCGTTTTGATTAGAGACAGCACTAAAACAGGAGACGTGTATGATTTCTGAGAGGAAACACACACGTTATTCTTGTTCATATGGCTTTTAAAATCGCTCGTGTTTTAAGTGCTCAGTGAGAGGAAAAAAAAATGTAATGAACATAAATAGCATGAAAACTTATGATGTTAGCTAAAGTGAGAAAGAGAGAGAGAGAGAGAGAGAGAGAGAGAGAGAATAGAGAAAGAGCCTTACACAAACAAGTAAAGAGTGAAGAACGAGTGTTTTGTGACACCACCTCACTCATTATGTTATGAAACACCAACGAGCTAAAACACCAGCTTCACTGCCAAAAGTCAATAATGTATAAAGTTAATGAATAGAATTCTGGGAAGAATGAAGTAAACTGTGACTGTACATTAGATGTGCTGGATCCAGGTGTAAAGACCTGAGCTTCTGGCTCGGACTAGCTCTGAAACATCGAGGCTAGCGGCTGCTCCCGGTCAGCAGTGGTGAGTGTTTACTGCTAGACTTCTGGACAAGGCTCATGGATGTAAGCTCTCTCTCTCATCTGATCTGAATGTTCACAGGAACGTGTCCCACCACACAGAGCACTGAGTACAGAACCTGCAGACCAGGTGAACCTTGATGAACCTCTCCATGATCACAAGCAGCTACAAAGTGCACAAGAGCATCAGAACCGGACCCTGGAGCAAGGGTTAGATGTTCACCAGGTCTGGAGAATCATTCTGCTCTGGGATTTCAGATGGATGTCAGTTTCAGATGTTCCGAACACCTGAGCACTGATTCTATTTATATTTACAGCATTTTGGCAGATGATCTTATCCATTTATCTCAATAATACAACTGAACAGTTGAGGTTTAAGGGCCTTGCTCAGGAGCCCAGCAATGGCAGATTGGTGGACCTGGGTTTGAACTCAGAACCTTCTGATCAGCAAATCAACCGAGCTACAACTTCCTTCAGTGAGGACCAAGCATCATGGTCCAAAAGCAGCAGTGTCTTTCAGCAGGAAATCGATCTGTGCTACACTGCAAACAATGTTCATGAATGTTTTGAGGAACAAATGCCTCAGGTCTCATGACTTACAAGACTTAAGGGGTCTCGGTGCCAGAAACCACAGCACACCTTCAGACGTCTTGTAGAGTCCATGCCTAAGTGTCTTTAGGTCACGTGCATTAGGCAGGTGTTCATTATGTTTTAGCTCACTGGTGTGCATTTTGGAAAGTTTGGAAAGAAAACATTTTAATTTTTTAAATTATTATTCAAACATATTTAATATCCCTCCGTCATAGTCTCAGGAGAACTGAACCCCACAGCGTGCAACGCTGCCTCTTATCTCCACAAAGAAATCCTGCACTGAACACACAAGCATACTTTAATATATCTCTGTAAATGGCTATATGCGATTTTTTTCTTTTTCTTCTAGTTACAGTACAGCAACTTCTTCTCCTCCTCCTCCTCTTGTCATAGAATCTCCTCCCCCCCAGTGCTTCATGTCAGCGGGAGCCATGATTTTTTTTTTTTTTTTTGTGCTTTTCACCAAAAATTGCAGTGCAAAAAAATCGTTCTAATATCAACAACAATAAAAGAAAAACAACGGATGGATGGATGGATAGATGGATGGACGGAGAAATTCATGAACTCTTTATGGCACCACAGCCTCTCAAAATTTCAAATTCCAATTCACATATATTACAAATAAAGAGCAGTGAGAAAGTGAGCAAACGGAATCCTGCTTGCATAGCGATGCAATAACGATTTTTGATGAGAAATTTTATATTTACAGGATTTTTTCCCCAGTTCATTGAAGGACTCAAAATCACATTTTTCTTTGTGTTTTTTTTTTTTTTTAACATTTTTTTCTTCTACTTCTTCTCTGGATGAATGGCTGTCAGTATTGAAGTGTTTAAAAGTATTTCATTTGTTCTTGAAAAAGGACAGAAAACATCAAATCAATATCGCGGGACTGTCCGTCTTTACATCACATTTACATCACGTCGTTTTTGTCTTCAACCTTCTACGCACTTGGTTCTTCCTTCTGATGCGCTGTACGAGTCTGTCGCACCGAGCGGATCTCCAAGTCAACTCCAGGGCAGGAAAAAAAAAGCGTTTTCTTTTATTCTTTTTTTAATTCCAGCTTTGATCCACAGCTTCCCACTCTGTCAAAAACACAAAACAAATTCAAATTCACATCAGTGTTGAAATATTTCCCCTGAGTCCTAGTGAACTCTGTCTAATAGAATCCTGGGTTTATGTATTCACACTGCTCCTACTTTCCCGGGTTAACACTGAGTCCTGGCTCTATAATTTCACCTTGTTTCACTCTGTACATTCCTAAACCCTGCTGTAACCTTTTTCTAATTTGCATATTTGAGCATCAACAACCTTGATTGGATGAGTCCAGCATGTTTAAGTAAATAAATAACAGCTCGTCTCATGCTTTCACATCAGTGCAACTCTACGGTTCTGTACTTGAGCAGGTTCTGTTATCTTTCACAGATTTATCGTCTGTGAAGTCGACCAGACGTTCGTTCATCAATGTCTGGCTTCAGCGAATGTTTCAGTGTGATGTATTTCCTCCTAATTACGGTGCACACTTCCATGATGTTCAGTGTTTTGATGCTTAACTCCGTCTAGTCTATCTGTCAAAAGACTCTACCTAAAGTGACTTACATAACTCTCCGGAGTACTGTCCCTGGCCGTTAGTCCCGGCGTATCCGGAGTCGCCTTGCTCTGTGTTGGAACGCTGGTGCTGACCTCGTGACCCCTCTCCTTTACGAGGACCCGTCGATCCTTTGGAGGATGTGGTTCCAGATGAACTATGGCCCCCAGGAGATGGAAACGATGGTTTACTATAGGGTGGCATGGCCTCTTCTGGACAACGACATGCAGAAAACAAAACAAACAAAAAAAAAACATTAGCGCTCTGAAAAGGAGGAATAATTGTTTTAAGAAAGTTCAAAATTACAGAACCAGGTTCCATCAGGCTCTTCATGCAACACCAACCACTTTGGAGACCTTGTTAGAGTTGTTACCAGAAGCTCAAAAGCCTGACCTTTAAAGTATTTGAGCTTAATGATCTCACAGGCAACTGAGAAGGCTGATTTGCAGTGTGTGTGTGTGTGTGTGTGTGTGTGTGTGTGTGCGTGTGTGTGTCTCCATTTTGCCTTCAGCTGGAGAACAGAAGTGAGTCTACAGGTTCTTTCTGCTCACAGCAGGCTTCCTAATTGAACACCAGGGTCACATCTGGAGTTGGAGGTTCCCTGGTGATCACGTTGAGCTGGAAAGTTTAGCTTTCTTAGCTCAGAACTTTGACGACTTGCTCGTAACTCACTTGATTAGCTCCAGACTTTGAAGCACGTATAGCAGTGAGAAAAGTGACAGCGCTCTTCTAGAAACCGTTGAGCAGAACGAGAGTGTTAATTGTACCATTGTGACGTTTGAATAGAGCCGAGTCTCTACTGAACAATGGTGAGGATTTGAGGATGTGATTCGGTGACAATGGCAATTATTCAGTTCTGTTTTTTTCTTTATGGTGATGGAGAAATTCGTAAAGCAAGATGAGTTTCAAAACTGTCATTTTTTTTTGGGGGGGGGAGTGCAAAAGAAATCAGTTAAGATTCTAATCTATCTATCTATCTATTCATCCAAACATCAAACCCTTCCCCTCCACACATTCCTCCCTCCACCCACACTCTTTATCCATCCATCCATCCATCCATCCTTTTCCTCTCTATCTCTCCATTCATCCAACCATCAACCCTTTCCCCTCCATCCATTCCTCCTTCCATCTCCCCCCTTTATCGATCCATCCATCCATCTATCCATCTATCCATCCCTTCTCTATTTATCCATCTATGCATCCATCCCTCTCTCTCTTTTCCCTTTCATCCATCCATCCATCCATCCATCCATCCAGCCATCTATCCAGCTACAATGTAAATGATCACAGGAATGTCTTCCAAAAACCTTCCACAACATTAAATGAACAGAAACATGATGAACCATCCTTTATCTGTTTGTACCTGAAGCAGGGCCATTCTTCTGTGCTCTCCTGGCCTCTTCTGCTCTCTCCATGGAACCAAGTCTTTCGTGGCCGTGTCTGTGGCGCTCCAGAGATGTACGAGTCTGTCTTTCCAGAGAGCTCTTCACCTCCTCATGGCCACCCATATGATGCCTCTCCAGAGATGAAGCCTTCCGCTCACCAGGGCTGCCGACATTTCCTACGCTCCTCGGGCCCTGGATACGCAGGCCCTGACACGGAGGTGGTTCTGGAGGTGGAGGTAGGTCTGAAACAAACACAACATCAAGAGCAGGAAGTTAGCGATGATCATATGTTTTAACCAGTCTTTACTAAAAACAGCACAAGCATTCTGAGGGGCATTTTGCCACTTTGTGCAAATCAAATTCCAATGTCCTCCTCCCAGATTTCACAAGGTTATTAGCACTGTGGAAGAATGGCCACTGTCCAATTTTTAAAAAGACAAAGCATTCTTGACATCTGAATTTGAATACAGACTTTGCGCTGCTGCACTGCTTTACATTGAGCCAATCAATAAATATGCGAACTAGTTCCTTACGTCCCTCAGTGCACTTTAAAGCATGTGCATCAGATCCAGAGGGTTCAATATTTGGTATGAATCTAACTGAATCAGTGGGGTAGTTTGGGTTATAGGCAAGCAATATGATAAAAAAAATATCAGTAATAATTAATAAATAAATAAAAGAATTCAGTTCAAATTTCTTCAGTTCAAAGAAACTAGACAATCCTGTTTTTTATTGGCAATTTTAATCAGCAGATTTTCAGATCAATAGAAACATTTACCTAGATAAAGAAGTGAAATGAAGCAGCAAAACTAGTAAACTCATAATTTATTGACAAAAATTAATTAAATGACAAATTCTGAATACCACCACCTCTTCTTCATAGTGGTTTGATGTTTGTATTTTAAATTTGCATATTTCTTAAATCTCTGCCCCTACCCACTGAAATGTAATTCCTGGCTATACGACTTGGTCAAATTCCTCAAGTAGGTCCAATGTCAGGTCTTACCATCAGCACTAGTATCCCTGCGGTGTGCAGCCGTACCTGGTCCTCTGTTTTTGCGAGTGGGCCGTGCTGCCCTTTGGTGGCCAAGGCTGTGCGTTCCCACAGTGCTGCCATCTGTAGAGAATGGACTGGCAGGGCGAGGTCTCAGGGCCAGGCATTGATCTGTAAGAGGGGAACAGAACCACGGTTATGACTGAGGTGTACCACTGGTGTGAGGTGCCATGTACCACTGGTGTGAGGTGAGAAAATGAGAACTATCCAGATCTCTATCCTTGATAGTTCATAGCAGTAAAACCAAACACCCTGCATGGAGCACTTTTGAGAAGGTGAAATGGACGTCATGGAAGAAGTGATTATCATCAGGGCAGCCACTGTCAAGAGTCAATAAGAGGCAGGTCAAGCAGCTACTGAAGGAAAAGCAAAACAATCCATTTTAATTCAGTGTTAATGTTACCCATTGTGCCATGCTCATCTCCCAGAGTTCAGCTTGAAACACTTCATATATGATTGCAGTATATTAGTACCATCACCAACCCACTAGCCAAGAATTCAAACCCCCAGAGCATGAATCAAAGCAACAGCCAGTGAGGAAAGAAGACAGCGCTGTCTTGATGAAATGGTTTAAATGCACCATGTCCCTCCACCACAGACAGACAGACAAACCTCTCTTGGTCAGGCTGGTGCCATCCAGGCAGTAGCCTGCCTTATCGGCGGCCGCTGCCAGCGCACGAGCAAAGCTGCAGTGGGTGAACAGGGAGCCGTCAGAGGAGCTCCCTGCACTGGACCTGTGGCTGGAAAAGGGACGGTCATCCTCCTCCGATGCCGAGCCCCACCCGTTCACCATGGAGCCTACAAGCAGCAGCCGCAACGAATGAGTGTACCATAGTTACTTTCTATAGTCAAGCAACAAAGGGTATCTGAGTTATACATCACTGTCTGGAGCAGCACCTATTATTAACAAACCACTGGTCCATGATGAGTTGTTAATATTTGGTTGAAATGATGGTTGCACTAATAGGCTTTGCTAAACAGGTTTGGGTCTAGGGTTAGTCCAGGGCTCATCAACTGGTGGACCATGGTCTGGACTGGGATCCTGTAAAATATTTGAGCAGATCAACCCTTTCCAAGTACTTTCCAAGCAAATATAGTAGCAGAAGCAAAAAAGTGTGCATTTATTGTCTGAAATTTCATCATCCTGTTTCTCTGATGCAGGATCAGATCAAATTAAATTGGATGCAAAAGAAAAAAATTATTATTCCCTGTTTGATTATGACTCTTTGATCAAACAAACAACATCTCAGTCAACTCAAAGGGCATGAATTAAGTAGCTTAGTGGTTAAATCAAATATGTGTTCAAATCCCAATCAGCTCCACTGCTAAAGCCCTTGAGCAAAGCCCTTAACCTGCAACTGCTCAGTTGTATAAATGAGATAAATGTAAATAGCTCTGGATAATGGCGTCTGGTAAACACCATAACGTTTAAATGTGACTCAATCTGGATAAAGTAATCTAGTCCTCAGGTGTGACTAAAGAACAGAATATTCCCATTATAACGATTAGTACTTTATTTTGTTAAGAGATCTATGAACACCAGGACCTGATAGACTACAGCTAACCTTGTAAAGCAGTTACAGTAGAAACAAATTTTTTTTTTTTTGTGGCAAAACATTGATTTTAGACTCCTCGGTGTGTCCTAGTAAAAATCTTCTACCGGTCTTACTGTTCAGAAACTGAGCCGGTAAACTTCACTGAGATAGCAGGAAAAGAAATTGGCACGTGCCAAACAAACAACCAGATTTTCAAGCATCTAACATTTTGCTGTATTTCGATCAGCCAGCATTTGAAACGAACACAAACCTTTAAGGCATCTGAGGTGAGATGGTATTTTTTTAGCAGTCCAAGGTATACTGACTACAACCCCAGTGTTATGCTTTATTTCTTGCGCACAAAAAGTAATTTAGAAAACAACATTAAGCAGGATATTGTTTGAAACGTGTAACAGCACAAATGAAAGAAAAGCTCCGTTCTCAGAAAGCTAAATCACCTCCTGTCTCTGCTCAGAAATGGCTTTGTTTCTCTACCAAAGAGAAAAAAAAATCCTTGCTTCCCCTGAGCCCATCTTTCAACAAAGCAACACTGAATTTAATGAATGAGGTGTGGTACCAAAGTGTGTGCCGAGGCCCTGCGCTACACCACATCAGAAGGACAGACTCAAAAAAAAAAAACAAAAAAAAAACCACACAGACAGAGTGCAGCTCGATGAAAGCCCACACTCTGCTAACACACCCTGCGAGAGGATGGGATGTCATCATTATTAGAAATTCAGCTAAATGCATTTCCAAAATGCTCTACTGCATTCCTTTCTGCTTAGAGTGGAAATGAGGTTAGCAGCTGAAAACAAAGGCTCATCTGCTAACGGAACATTCGGAACATCATTTCCAATATATTTAATCTGGAAGGGTAGCAAGACGGATTTTACGGTTACAGCCCTGAATTTTTTATTGATTTATTGTCCTGGAATACCAAAAAATCTCCTGTACATTTATCCTTATATAGTCACATTTATAATTGTGGCACGTTAGTTCCTGTTGTCACTTATGTTATAGCAGCTCATTCCTTAACTCCTCTATATTGAAGAACTTAACAAAAGAATTTCCTTGGGGTTCTATAGAGAACCCTGCACTTGGCCAAAAGAACCACTTGGAGAGCTTCTATAACGCCTCTATAACTGAAAGAATGCATAAAGTGAAATGAGTGTCATCAGTTTTTTTTTTTAGTTATGCAGCTAACGTTCGCAGAAGGTTTTGAAATGACGTGTTTTTAGAAAATAATGAGAGGAGTTGATTAAATTTGTGAACAAATTCAAACTGAAATGATGTAATAATTATAAAAACAGGGTCCAGTGTCACCCAAATGTGGGTGAGGTTCCCTTCTCAGTCCTCTCAATGGGTGAGGTTCCTCTCAAGATTTCTTCCTCAGATCATCTCAAGTAGTTTTTTGTCACCACCCTTGACCAATTTTTTTTTATTCTGTTTCTATACTTCTGTAAAGCTGCATGAGACAATGTGAATTTTTAAAAGTGCAATACAAATAAACTAAATTGAATTTAATTAATAAAAGTGCCATCTAGGACCATCTTTCAAAATTATTCTATATAAAGAACCAGTTTTGGGTTCCAAATATAAAGGTATAAAGTGATCGAATAACTTTCGGGTCTTTACAGAACCGTGCACGTGACACTGGAGACTGCTTCCATTAAACAAAGAAAACAACATCTTACAGAAAACTTCACTGAATTATTAATTATACTTGAAAATGTTAATTAGAGCTTGTTACAATGAATGAGCTTTTAGTATAAGAATGAGTTTAAGGGCCGTGGTGTTACGTGGCACGCGATAATAATTTACATTTTGTACTTTACATTTTAAAAACACTCAGAACACTCAGTTAGGCTTACAGTAGCTAAATATAAATGTGTCTTTTTATTAAAGACGAATGCCATGTGGAAACATTTTGGCCACGTGCTTGAACTAATCAGAAGCACATCCAAACGATGCATGCTTAATATTCTGGGCTCGGCTAAGCTGTGTTATCTGGGTCATAAAAGCCATCCAGCACCCCGCTGCCACTAAAGCTGATTTATACCAGCTCCTGCCCTTCATATGCATATCGTTAAGCATCGTAATTATTCCCCTTGACGAGCCGACATATCTGGTCGCCTTTGGGTCACGTGAGCACATTTATGACAGCGTGGTCAACCACGCCGGTTTGGGAATGAGCTCACTGGAGACGTTACAAAGCTCATAAAGCACAGAAAATATACTTAAATGAAACAGACCATGTTTAAGTGTGTAAGTTTTTGTGTAGTAGAGTAAAACAATTATGTATAATAGAACCATAGTGTACCATAGGAACACGGTAGAATAGTACAGTATATTAAATCCATACTATACTGTACCACAGTTAAACCAGAGTACGGAGATGTAGTAGCCTAGTGGTTAAGGTGTTGGGCGGCCAATCAGAAGTTTACGAGCTCAAAGCCCAGGTCCAACAAACTGGGCCCCGGAGCAGGGCCCTTATCCCTCAATTGCAAATTCAAGTGCGTCTGCGAAATGCCATAAATAGAAATGTTACTATAATAGAACCACTACGTCATTCAGCAGCCTAGCATAATGTCAGCATGAGTATAGTACTATATTGCTCTCAGTATTGTTTAGTATTTTTCAGTTCTACATGAGAGAAGGTACTGTACTCCCTAATAGGTGGAGGAACTGAGTACCAGTACTGTGTGAGTCCTTTAGCTTTAGTAAGTGTCATTTTGATTCTGTATATTTGGTGAATCGTAAAGTCAAAGTCGGAATGTGACTGTCTCTGCATGATGATAGTGTAGTTAGTAACTGTCATGTTCACGTGCCTGATGTCGTTCACTTGCAAGCGGCCATCTGATTGGTTCCATCTCGAACGGGGCCCGATTAGCATCACCGTAATTTCCAGGTGTGATTTTTGTCTTTGTAAAACTTCGCCACGATTCGGGTCTGTCCATCGCCTCGGGATTTCTGAATAAATTATTTTAATCTCTGGACCTCGAAACTCAGGAAAGCTGTACGAAGAGGTACATGAACAAATCGGTTTCAGAAGCGTCCACTACGAATGTTGCACTAAAGGGTGTAATTAACTAAATATGAAAAATATAGAAACTTAAGGTACTCTTACTATAGTAGAAATCACTTCGTGCTGCGTATTTTGATAAATTTTCAAATCAGGAAGCGAATTTACTCAAATACAGTACACACGTTATCTAAACCCCTGGATGTAAAAAACTTGAATCCTCCCTAGGAACAATTTGATCCTTTTTCTCTTTGTGTATCCACACACACTGTTACTCCCTTTTTTTCCCAGCAGAAACATGTTTTCAACACCTCTGTTAGAAAAAAAAGTAGTTGTGATCTCTTTCTTCTTTCCTCTTCTGTCAGGAGAGTCGAGAGTGAGGCAGCGTGGTGTAGAGATAAAGGGAAATAGTCTGTTTGCAGAGTTACACACTGGCAGGGAGATGCAGTAGATTAGGTCGGGGCCTTCACCTTCTATTCCCCTAAATATATCAGCACAGCGAGGTGTCAAAGCCAGCAAAGCTACCGCTCCATCACGCTACAGAGAAAAGTGCATTTCATAGCTCTCGCAAGCCTGTCTCTAGCTCAACTTCACAATTTCTCTGTATTTTTTCCCTTTCTCCTTTCATATAGTGCTCACTCTCCCTTTCACAGATTCTAACCTCCTCTCTTTCTTCACCTTACCCACAAAATGTTTTTCATTTATTTATTTTTTTCACACATCTGATATCCGCACTCTGAGTCTGTTCACTGAAATCAAATCCCTCACCCGTAAGGGTAACAGTCTGGAAAATTAGCTACACCATGGGCTGGAAAAAAGAGCACGAAACCTGTCAGCCATTTTGATAAAACATATACTATACTGTATACTCCAGCCTTCATGTAAAGCCATCGTGTTTTTGTAACTTCCTCTTTCCTGTGATTGGAGAAGAATAGACTCTCTGTTCTCAGTCCCCCGATGTCATACCCTTCACGTGTCCGCTATGACAGACGGCTCATAAAACCTTTTCAATGCGTTGTAAAAATGGAAATGACTCTTTCTGGATGAAACGGGGAAAATAGCTGAACGTGAGACTTGTTCCAATTTTCTTTTCTAGTTGGTAATATAAATGTGATGCACTTCCACTTTCCAGTTCCTCTTACTCTTTCTTTCTTTGTGTTTATTTCTCTCTCTCTCTCTCTCTCTCGCTCAGTTTTTATTACATTCCTGTTTTTTCTCTCTTCCCAATTTCATAGCCTTTTTTAACATTCATGGACTTTTCTTATCTCTTCTCAATTAATTTTAATTCAGTAATGTTTGGCCCCTGAACAACTTCCAGTACAATCTCAATTTAAATTGAACAAGCTCATTTTCTCAGAGGTATGAGGTGTGTTTTGACGTGTGATGACCTTCCTGTCTTTCAAACATAAACAAAAGTTTAGATTTGTCAAATGATATCATGAGAAATATTTATCGACACAAAGTGATGTTTATTTCTATTAAAAATCATCTAACTGGAAATATAGATATAAATATTTACCTCAGCCCATTATGTTAACCTCAACCCTAATAACTTTTTATACCATCTGAGTTTTGTGAACTGGTACAATTTGCATGAAAAAAAAAAACATTTGTATTTCAAAATCTATATCTCTACATGGTACATGTAAAGACACATAAACAATTGTGAAAAATGCTTTGGTAAACATTGCTAGCGCAACCAGAAAGCGATAAGATGAAATTTGTCGCTTTTAGATTAGGAATCATTGGCAAGCTGTTATTTCCGTTGTTTTATCTCTGACCTGCATGTGGGTTTGAGCTGTAATTTGATCTGCGGTTGGATAAAGACTTTGTGATCTCCCTCACAGAAGGAGCTGATGCATAATGGACTTTCTTTTCTGCCTGATTCTGAAGGTCAGTTGGATTTTTCTCTTTGTCCCAATTCATGCTGGAGTCCAGCTAGGGATTGAACTGAATTAAACTGCTTGAAATGGGGAAAAGATCGCCGAGATAAAAAACAAATTAAACAGTTATGCCTCTAGTGGAGTAAAACTGTGAGCTGCACTTATCCTTTTCTACTTGTACAACAAGATGAGCATGTAGGCTTGAATATGATTTAAAAAATATATATATATATAGTACCATAAGAAATATTTCACTTTAGTCTACCCAGAGTTGTCCAGAGTATAACCAATGTTCCATGGTATAGTCTAGTATACTCATGATGTACCATAATAAATAACACTATACTAGAATAAGATGTGGTGTTATAAAAATG
>JAOTRN010000051.1:21083568-21094455 GCA_028566695.1 Bagroides melapterus
AAACTTATAGAACAAAATCTGTACTACAGATAATATGGGGCCTAAGACTTTTGCACAGTACTGTATATATATATATAAATTGATATGATATATGATATACTGATATATGTAAATTGAAGGATTATTGTCATATGCACATGATTTATTCTTGTCATTAAAAACCGTTCGATATTTTCCACACTGACATACAGATAATTCTCGAGTTACGACGGTTTGACTTTTGGATCTTATGATGTACCGTAACAGAGATGCGACAAAACTGTAATAATATTTTGCGTGGAGGAGATGTTAGCGTCGTATGTGCTACGATACGTTGGGCTCCTGCATTACTGCACTGCGAGCTGCCTCGCCTCAGTCTCGCTAGTGATCGTCAGAGTCAGCTCTCTCGGTGTTAGAGCTCGTAATTTTTTCTGTTTATTTATTCTTTTATCGTCGCCATCCTCACCTTCCGGTAACTAAGATAATGTAGCCATCACACACCTAACGTTGTTTAAGTATTCAGACGTGGGAGAGCGTCATGATGAGTATGATGTGGTACGATACGATACGATACGATACGATACTTTAATGCATGTATGATTTGTAGCTTTAACAATTTCCTTTTAGAGTCAGTATCATTGTTAACATTTTACTGCAGATCGTATTATTTACTGAACAAACAAACAAACAAACAAACAAATATGTTAAATTCCAGTTTATTTCCTCATCCTGATCACCATTCTTTAAGAGTCCTGGGTAAGGCTAGGTCACGGGTCGACTTGCAATATATCTCCTTCGTAACTTGGGGACTAGCTGTAGATCTCTAAACTGCTGAAAACCGCACTTAAGTTGAAGCAAAGACACGCCTACTGTACGTTTTCTGTACGCTTTAGCTAAACTCCGCCCCTCATCCTAAGCATTAATATCGTTACGTCTCTGTGATAAAAACACGAGCAAAAGTCTCACACAATTATTTACACGAGGTTGTATTTATATCTCACTGAAACGATTCCACGTCTATAGTCGTTCTTTTTTAAAAGACCTTCGCATCAACAATTTACTCATTTCCATTATAGTGAATTATGAATTTAGGCAAAACAAGTTTTTATTTCTACGTAATATTATTTCCTGTAGTAATCGAACGTACGCATAGCGTATTGATATAACGCATTCGTTTATTGAAGAATGTCCAACATCCATTAAAAAAATTCCACAGAGGAGAGCTTTTTCTGTGGAGAAATAAATATTTATTTATTTATATTCAACTTCTGTGCTGCCGTGATGTATACAAGACGCAGAAGGTCATGAGTTTTATTATACACGCCTGCAGCTAGACAAGTCATACTGATCCTACCACACCAATCCACTCCAACTGTGCATGTGTGGCTGAAAGAAAGAAAGAAAGAAAGAGAGAGAGAGAGAGAGAGAGAGAGAGAGAGAGAGAGAGAGAGATTTTCCATCACAAACTCAGAGCTCTAACTGCATTTCATTTCCCAAATGTGATACTGAGCTCCGATTTGCAGTTTGTTTTTTTTTTTGCTTTAAGATGGAAGACGGCAAATAATATGCAGGTTTTTGTACAGCCGCTGGCTGTGTGTGTGTGTGTGTGTGTGTGTGTGTGTGTGTGTGTAAATGTGAATGTGATTGTGTGTGTTTTGTGCACAATGAGTGCTTGAGGGTTGGAAGCTTAATGTGAGAATGTGGTACATTACACAATGAGCAACAAAACACAACCATTTGTCTACACAGGGCTGGGAGGACATAAGCCTCTTTCATTAGAGGAGATATCAACTCAGAGAGAGAGAGAGAAAGAGAGAGAGAGAGAGAGAGAGAGAGAGAGAGAGAGATCAGTCAACTGACACACGGATTAAACACCCAAATCCCAAATCCATCCGAATGGGTCCTGGAGACGGAAAGATACAGAATTTTCTGTTTCTATAGACTTCAAGAAGAGAAAAATGACCCAGAAATATTTATTTTTTCATATAAAAACAATGACAAACGATGCCTCACGTTTTCACGTTATCTTTTCTTTGTCTGCCAGGGAGTAACTAGTTAAACGGCGTGAACTTAGTGAACTGCACTGTAATGAACTGTAGAGTATCAGTGTTTTTATACACGTGCCCTTTAACACTGAATGTGACATTTATAAATAATCATCGTATTTTATTGAGAAAAGTGAAACTATACAAACACATGGACATGGTTTGGACTGAAAAACAGAATCCACAACAATCCAGTGACAACTAACGTAGAGTCACATCCGCTACACGACGTTACAGCTGTCATGCTGCAGCTGTGATCTCTTCACCTGCTGGTATCAGACACGTCAAGACTAAAGTCATCACTGACCACAAACCTCATTCACTACAAATTTGGAATTTTTTTTTTTTTTTTTTTTTTTTAGGGGTTTATAGTAAGTAATGAAAATGCAGAACAGAAAATGTATCGGAGTAAAAATATAGAATTAGTTTGTAAGGAGTAGTGAAGTAAAAGTAAAAAACTCGAATTAAGAAAATACTTAATTACTGTAACAAAGTCATTTACCTCCATTACTTTACACCACAGCCAGTTATAACGCATCACACTGCCATCCTTTAATAATTTGCATATCAGATCATGAAAGGTACAAATTTGTGACATCACAAATTCACAAGCTCCTACACAGTCCTGCATTGCCAAGTTTTATTCAGAGAAATCCTTTTTTTTTTTTTTATTTAGCCATTTTTTAGCCAGTCTATCAAACTGAGATCCCTGATTCAAGAAGAACTAACCAGTTACAGATCACATGATTCAGAGAGAGTTCAGAGGTACTTTAAGTTAAAGATGGAGAGAAACTCACTGTAGTGATTCTTTCTAAGTGTAACGTGTCTGTTTAAGAGATGGTAATGAAGGGGCGGAGTTAGCTTTCAAGTAAGGTTGATTGACGATAATATGGTATATAATATATATATAATAACGTGCATGTCTCAGTGTGAACGTGTGATCATCAAACCAATCAACAGCTTCATTTTATTGCCATCTTAAACAAACACACGTCCATTTAAAGCCTGTTTACTGTCTGCAGCTCTGTCGTTAGCTTAACGAGACCCCTGCTAGCAGTGGGTACCACACGCTGAGGTTCCAACCGGACCCTGGACCGCAGAAAATGAGCTGCAGTACAACGCAGAGAACAACATAATTAACTCTTAATGAACCTCCTTCTTCCTGCTGCCATCACCAACACACACTTTCCAAATTCAATTTTGCCTAATCCTGCCTTTATGGTAATGTATAGCTCATTAAAATGTTAGTTACAGACTCATTAAAATGCACTCAGAGACATAATGAATTCATTACTATGATACCGCCGAAAAAGAAAGAGGAGCTAGACGAGAAGGACGCAGAAGAAGAAAGCAAAGACGAGAGAGAGAATGAGAGAGGAAGACAGATTTCCAACGACTTAATTTTGACTGGAATCTGCATATATTTGCATAATAAACCTGCATGCTGCGCAGCTAATTTTCAGCATAGCTCTATAATGAAGGCCCTTGCAATTAAGCCTCTTCTCTAAAATAATTTTAGGACTGGTTCATAGCTCTTTGCAGGGTCTCACTTTGTTTGTCTGGATGTGTCACCGATGTCTCGTTTGGGGTAGCTTTTAATCCTTCTGCCTAAATACGGTAGGTTCGGTAGGTGATAAATGTAGCTCAAAGCCGAGCCGACGATATAAACGTAAAAGATGTCAACAAAGATGTCACCTGTGTGTAAAAGCAGCTTGTCCAGATTGCACATTTTCAGCCATCAAGTGTTCTTCATTTACTTCTCCAGCTTTGCAACCCAGCGATGTGAGGGAGTCAAAGCAGGCGGCAGCAGGAATAAGACTTACAAAAGCTAAGGTCTAGAAGAGACAACGCTTCAGTTTGATTTTGGCTAACGAACGTAGCTCGTGAGCTCGGAAAACCTGCCGACTGTCTGGAATCAAAAGCGTCCTCTAATCATCCTACTCCTCTACTAACACGAAGGCTTTTATCCCATACCTCAGCATCAAACAAACTTCTGACTGCATGCGAGAAGCCGAGAATCAAGACAGAAGCCGGGGAAGATTGTGAGATCAAACACATGGGTTGGCTGATCAGGTTGGTATTTTCATTACCTTCCGTGAAACAGTGAGACGAACCTTTCGCAGGATTAACGACGTTGCTGGCTGTGTAACTTTTCATAGTTTTCTCACAATGCTTTTGATATAGCACTCTAATTAGTTTGTCATGATGTGGATGACATGCTGGGATGTAAGAACCCTGAAGGAAATGTGCCCTTTGGTAGAATCAAAGTTTTTTTTATGCATTAGTATCAAAAGGAATTTAGCCACTGTTGGCTTTTAGGCTGTTAGGGCAGAATACTAGCAGGAAGGCTTAGCAGACCTCAGGAATTGGAGATCTGACAAAAAGGTGAGATTTTTTACCTAATCATCAATACCACCCAGTGGTGTATCTCTATCTCATTATCTCTTTTCTACTCTTCTGCTCCTGAGATATCTGACATCTTAACTCACTTTAACAGGGTCATATTAACAGCCAGTTAATTGGCAAAAGAAAATTACAAAAGCGATCAGTTCCATCGTGCTTTATCACTGCCAAGTCTCTGGCATCTAAACCTCAATGGACGGTCTTCTACTATAGGTTCCCTCGAGTATGAGAAAAAGAAAGATGAAGCATATTTGCTACGTCTTTAGATAAACACTTCAGTGCTCAACATCGTTACAAAGCAGCTTCACTGTACCCAGATTTCCGTTAGTAAAGAACAAAACAAAGGCAACGATGGAACAAGAAAATCCAAGCCAACTCAAAATTCTGACCAGAGATGGATAAGCTCCGCCTCATTCCAGGTTAGACTTGATTCCTCTCGAAGTACATCTCGGTTCCTTTCAAGGTGAATCTTGATTCCTCTCAAAATAAGCACTGGTTCCTTTAAAGGTAAGTGTTGGTTCCTCTCAAGGTGAACCTTTATTTCCTTTACAGGATCTTGATTTCAATTAAAGTGAGTATTAGTTCATTTCAAGGTAAGTGCCGGTTCTTCTCAAGGTAAATCTTGAGCCTTCTCAAGGTAAGTCTTGATTCCTCATAACGTAAGCTTCAGCTCTCTCTTGATTTTTTTCAGTGGGTTCTTGGTTTCTCTCAAGGTAATTCTTGATTGCTGTCAAAGTACATTGGTTCCTATTAAGGCAAGTCTTTGTTTCTCTCAAGGTCAGTATTTTCCTGTCGAATAAGAAGTTTTATTTCTCTCAGAGGTTCCTTTCTCATGAATGTTGCCCTTGGTTTGGAACATTAACATCTCTAAACCTGTTTCAAGGTAATCAGCAATTTGTAATCCGTGTTAGAATAATAAAATGTTCATCTTTTTCAGCTCACTACCTGTTCACATTGTACACACACACACATGCACACACACACACGCACGCACACTCACACATTAATTGCTCTCATGCAGGGTGTTGTGGAGGAATCCACTGAAGCAGAAGTGATGTCTGATGACACAGGAACTGCTGGGTGTCACAGGGGCCAAATGCAGCTGTGAAGATGCTTCCTCTCCTTCTCTGAGTGTTCTTTAATCTCTCACACTCTCAAAAAAGATAAAACTCAGCCAGCCTTCAGCACTCCAGTTTCCTGCTGCTTCGTATATTTTCTCCTTTTTGTACGAAGTATCATTTGTTTGTCACCTAACATCTGTTGTTTTTGTTTTGTTTTTTTTAACGTTTTTCTGCTTGTAAAAAGGATGAAAGTGAAAGCTAAGCAGAGTGAATTACTGTATGCCGCAATCTGCAGCGGGAATCTGATGCTGGACTCTTCCTGACGCAAGCTTCTATTTTCTGCCTATGAACTGTGACATTGTGAGAATGACCTCGGGGAAGTACAGTAAGACGAACCTCACCGCACTGCCCTTCCCGAGGGACTAAAGCCCTATTCAATAGCACTTATGCACCACAAAGACCTAGATCTCACTGCATACAAACACACTATCCTAGTTTCATGCTTTACTGCTGCTAATTGAACTTGTTTGTGGCTTGTGGAAAAAGGTGCCTCATCTCAATGGAAACCATCTTTTAATTACACTCTCTGTTGGAGGCAAAACATTAATGAACTGCCTTAGCGTGTAAATGCTTGAGTCTGGCCCCATCTAGTTACGTAGCTCTAGACTGTTGTCATGTTGCTAACTGTAACTCTGTTAGCGAGCTATATCAAATACTGTAAGTCAAATTTCCGCTATAAAAAAAAAAGTGTGATTGTTTTTTAAAATGTATGACTGGTCTGAGAGAAAAAGGGGTAAAAACTCTGGTCCATGTGGGCAGAGGCACTGGGGTGGAAACAAGTGAGTGGTGGAAGGTGTGACTGTGCCTTAGGAATGGACAAATCATGGATGAGTTTGTCAGTGTTGCCTGATTGGGTAGAGAGTAACCATGGGTGAGAATTGTGGTCTGACTGGTGATGTTTATATCAGGGCACATCAGGTAGAGGAACTGTGGTCCAATAAGTAAGTCATTGTGAGTGAGAACACTGGTCCGGCTGGACACAGCGGTATAAAGGGCAGTAAACAAGGTCTATTTGGTGACTGAGGCGTTGTGGTCCCGATGGTCACAGCATCAATATCAAGGGCAGGAAATATAGTCCACTTGGTGACTGAGACATTGCGGGTGAAAATTGAGGTACTTTTCTTCATGGTGATATCAAGGGCAGTAAAGGTCCAACTTGCTACAGTAGCTTTGTGGACAGAAACTCGATTCTGTCTGATTGTAGTAAGACTGGTGCTCAAGACACGTGGGTCATTTGGTCAGGAGTTGAACAATGCTAATGAGAGCTAGATATCTTTATCTAAGCAAATAACTTTCACTCTCTTGGGTCTAGTAACAACTCTGAGCCCTTGCAGTCTTCCCATCTCTGCTTGTAATATCAACCCTGAGACAAATTCTGCTGACATTACTTTTATAGAGGGTTGCAAACACACCAGTCTACGCAGATTGGCTTTAAGATCAGCCTCATTCCCTCCCTCCACAGTACTTGAGCTGTCAAAGTGACCAAAATGCATATCCCTAATAGCAACTTTATTGATCCCGAAAGATCCTGAGGTCAAGCGTGAAAGTGCGGGCTGTACACCATCTAATCTCTTACACCGAAAACACAAATGCAAATTCAGCAGCCTGTGCACTGTCAGCTTTCATTAAACGACCAATCAAGGCGTGTTTTCCACACTTGCACAAACATCTCTGCACACCCACGCTCAGCTCTGTGCAGAGTTTAATAGCAGGACATTTAAATAGCCTTGCACATGGGACTTTTCTATTCATTTCTATGTGATTATGAGCTGCATAATCAGATAACGTGTGCTAGGGCAGATTCCCTGAATCATCATTTCTCCCGTCTTTCCCTTTTACGTCCTTTCTCTTGGGTTATTCTCGTTGTCATACCTACACATGGTGGTCAAGTCAAATGACTTCAACCAAACATCACTGTACTTTTCAATGCCTCTATTTGCCAAATAAAAAAAAAAAAAAAAGAAAAAAAAAAAAACAGCCCACACAGCGTTTCTGTTGTTTTTGGTTCAATCATGGACCAGGTCACTGGCAGCTCACCTGATTCAGCTCTGGCTTTGCTCCTCACAGAAAAACAAACAGTCTATAAATACACATCCTCATTAAGCACACACAGCTTCACCCTTAAATTCACCACCCCACTCGTTCTCTGTTACTTCTCCTGTTCACTGCCGGGGCTTGACCAAGGCGCCAAGAACATCTAAACTGTTACACGTGAAACATGCTGTAGTTTCAGGACACGTGATTAAAACAGAAATATCCAACACTGTGTGGATGTAAATATTAAATGATGACTTGAATTCCTGTAGTAACAAACCCAGGAATAAAGGAAGCGAGAAGTGAAAGTAATATTATCTGTAATATCCAGAACAACACATTCCACCAGAACAGTTCCTGGTCCACCAACAAGTACACAGGAACTGAAAAAGGTTCCTACCACTGCAGGACAGGAACAAAATTCAGCCCTGCTCTCAAAAGATGATGGAAAAGAGAGAAAGAATAAAAAAAAGAATATGAGAGATCGAGCGAGAGAGAGAGAGAGAGAGAGAGAGTGATGAAGGATGGAACCAGAGCTAACAGGGCCGGGTGTTAAATCAGCGTCAGCTCTTGCCGCTCATGCAGACATTAAAAATGATTTATTGATGGTTTTATGGATCTTAACAGGCGAGGAAGAGTAAAAATTAAACCTGATACGTCAATGACCTTTCCAGCAGGCTGCACCATGCAGAGATGGAAAGAGATCCCGCTTTCTCCCCTCTAGAGTGTGAGTGTGTGTGTGAGAGAGAGATGAAAGAGTGAGAAAAGGGAATGTGATATGTGAATATTGTATGCACTCATTTGCAAACATTCCAATAAGGCAGATTGTGTGTGTGTGTGTGTGTGTGAAAGGGAAAAAAAAATCTGTGCCTATTGAGTTAAATCCTCTGAATAATTTCAGAGGCATCTCTGCATGCTCAGCATCTCTAGATCTCTATTTCCCTCTCTCTCACACACACACCCTGATACAAACAGAAGCAGTGGGTGGTTTGTCTAACCTTATTGGAACTAGAACACAAAGGCAAGCTACGAACAAAGTGGAATAAAATCCAAGCAATTTGTAGGAAAACCGGATGAACCAGAAGGTTCATGTAAGTACTATAAACATTGGTCTTAAAGCAATCAGTCAAAATGCAAATGCTAAACTAAACAATCGCATGGTATTGATTAAGTCTTCACAAGTTTCCTGAAGGATCTTGTTAAATCTGCAGAATTGTGGATCGGATCACCGGGAATCGTTTTACTTTTACACTGCAGCAACTGGAATGGAACCCAGGCTTAAGACTGATGCCATGTACTGAGGTAGCCAATGATTCATTAGTTACTCTATAGGCCAACATCTAAACAGTGGAATGAAGTAAAGGTTGATTAAAGCCCAGAATCCTGAAAAAACGTACAGAGGAACGTGCATGTTGAAATGAATTTTTTGAGGAATAAGGATTTGTTCCCCTTTTGTTCCCCCAAATTTGGTCACCCAAACAACTGTCTTGAAAGGTTCCTCTGAGATAATCAAGTCCAGACAATGACATCTTTTTTTCATATACGTCACACCCATGTCACTTTGATTGAAATGAGAGTTAACCTCTGTATGCCCCTCCCACAAAGACGGCACAGCTAAATTTGCTTCTTCATCGCTGATTTTGGATAATTGTGGCGTCATTGTTACTGTTACTTGTAACTGTTGCTATGAAGTTGGGGTTACAGTGCAGGGTCAGCCATTATACAGCATTCCTAGTGCAGAGAAGATTAAGGGCCTTGCTCAAGGGCCCGACAGTGGCAACTTTATAGTGCTGGAGCTTAAACCCTCAAACTTCCAATCAACAAGCCACAGCCTTAACCGTTCTGTCAGTTAACATATCGCAAAAATCATCCATGGGAAATGGCATGGTGGTACATTGGTGTCTATCTGTGGATTAGGTACTTAAAATTGCCCCTATATGTGAGTGCCTGTGTTGCACTGTGATGGACTGACAACCAATTATTTTTATATTCTTGCCTCATGTCTATAATTGCCAGGATAGTCTCTAGATCTCTCACAACAATGACCAGGATAAAATGCTTGCTAAAGAGTAATGACTGAATAAATCTGGAGTAAGTCTGGAAGTATTCCTGGTGAGCAACAACAACACCCTTAAACAACTTTCATGTTCCAAAGTTCCAGAACGATGATACCTTTCCATCCAAACCCAGCTTCTGAGTTTCACTTGAAGTCCTGCTGAAACTCAAATCCTTAATTTCATTACAGTTCCTGCAGAAAGTAATTGTGTTTGTGCTGGTTGTGTAATCAGCTTATTGCTGGATCTGGTCTTGCACCCTGGACAGGGCCAAGCTCACCCAAACTGAACCGAGTGGATGGAGAATTCTAATGGATCTCACCGGGCTCTTTGTCTCTCTTCCTCTCCCTTGCCCATATATTTAATACACACATACACTTTCTCTCTCTCTTCTGTCTCGTAATGGATGAACTGCATCAATACTTGGCCATCACAGCAGCTCTTTTCCATGTGGCTCGATATCAGGGGCAGCTCTTTGTTTGGTTAATCATTCCGAATGAAGCCCAAAGTTAATGAGGTTACTTCTGATCTCTTTGATTTCATCCACTTCTTAAAGCTCTATCGACCGCACGCTCGAGGGTGATGAGCGAAAGTCAAATCTAAAGCATGACCTACATCACCAAAACAATTGAGAACCACGGAACGAGCCAGGCCACATGCAGGGACTGTAGGTTCTAAATCACCGCTGGTTCATTTCCTGTCTGGTTCTAGTTGATCTGATTTGGTTTCTCATTCTGTAACACTGCACATTAACAGCTCCAGGATTTGAGATCCTGACCTCGGGTTAACATCTGTGCAGAGGTTCATGTGTCATGCCTAAGTCCTTGTTTGTTTTCACCAGGTTCTCCTGTTTCCACACTCTTCCTGAAGAAACATGGTGGTAGGTGGACTAGCGACTCCAAGTTGGCCCTAGGTGTAAATGAGGGTCCAGGAAAACTAGACTACTGAAGATGAATGGCTTGATGAATGAATGATTTCTTTCAGGGCACATTTAAGAAAAAAGAAAAAAAAGGTGTGTGCAGAAAGAAGTGAACCAGAAAAGTCGGGCAAATTCACTACAATCCTTCAAAATCATGGGAATCATCAGCACAAGGAGCTGGAACTCCATGTACATTCTTGGGTTCCTTACAGGTTCTTTCAATAGCTAAATGCCTAAAACTGGAAATTTAAATGTTTTAATAGTATAAATTAAACACCAACAACCACCAAACTTTTTAAGATATATACAGGGTCTAAAGACTAATAATATAA
>JAOTRN010000051.1:21132948-21143166 GCA_028566695.1 Bagroides melapterus
TCAACACAATCCAACATCTACTGTACAAACTCAACACACCAACAAACTCAACACAATCCAACATCTACTGTACAAACCCAACACAATCTACTGTACAAACCCAACACAATCTACTGTACAAACTCAACACACCAACACAATCTACTGTACAAACTCAACACACCAACATCTACTGTACAAACTCAACACACTCAACACAATCCAACATCTACTGTACAAACCCAACACACCAACACAATCTACTGTACAAACTCAACACAATCTACTGTACAAACCCAACACACCAACACAATCTACTGTAGAAACTCAACACAATCTCAACAATCCAACATTTATGGCATCTAGCCCTTATCCAGAGTGACTTACATTCATATCTCACTTTTTATACAACTGAGCAATTGAGGGCCCCTTGCTCAGGGGCCCAGCAGTGGCAGTTTGTTTTTAGCAGGGATTCGAACTCCCAACCTTCTGATTAGTAGACCAACACCTTAACCACTAGGCTACCACACCTACTGTACACCATCATCACAAACAAACTCAACACAACTGGAAGGAAGAAATACTCTGAAGCTACAGCTCTAGAGTAGACGAGGTTCCTCACGTGGAGCTCCTGATGTGAAGTTCTGGATCAAACCCCATGAGGAAGCTGAACCTCCGTGTGTCAGTCTGATCTGTGGCTCTGCAGTACAGCGATTAGCCTGCTGTTATTTCTGATCACTTCCTCATTCAGCTCCTGATAGACAACAACATGACAATCCTGCACACGCCCACTACAGAGACCGACGCCCTCAACAGAGACAGAAATGATCTGGTCACGTGACACTGACAGGAGACATGAAGGAGAAGAGCTGAATTTAAATGCAGGAGTTTCACTGATGAAAACCCAACATGCTCCTGGAGCTGTTTCTGAATTCTTTATTTATTTATTTTGGTCAGGTTTCAGTTAAAGAAATGAATAATGAAATGGAGCTTTTTTTTTTTTTTATAGTTAATTGTGTCACTCACAGCATTTCCACACACACACACACACACACACACACACACATCAGTTAATTGAATGCAGATTTGGTCATGAAAACCACAGAGAGATCAGAACGACGTCTTGGGAGCCACTGGGGTGGGATGAAGAGAATTGATTTTAGAGAACAGTGCAGTATTTTTATCTTTTTGCACTTTCAAGACACCATAAAAGGTCTGTCAGGTTCTGTCACATATACAGTGTTGAGGGTTCAGGTGAGACGAGACGAGTCAAAAAGAAGACGAGTCAAAAAGAGACGAGATGAGACGAATTTTTACTTTCATGTTGGAGGACAAATAAAAACCATTAACACAAAAAGAAAGGCAGAAGAATGAATAAATTTGGAAAGAAAGAAAGAAAGAAAGAAAGAATCTCCAGTTGATATCAAGTATTAAGGAAGGAAGGAAGGAAGAAAAGAAAAGAAAGGAAAGAATGACGGAAGCTTGGAAAAAAGAAAAGAAGGAATCTTTTTGCTTTTTGGTTCATTTAATTATACGAAAAAAAAGGCAAATGAACAAATAGAATCTGATCCAGACTCGACTCACTGACTAATACAGCAGATGTGAAAGCGATCTTTACGGTCTAGGCTCACGTCAGTAACAACTTAAAAAACAATGTTCAGAACTCTTTTTTTTTTTTATTAATAAAAGGATGTAAACATGAACATTCTTACATGGTCACATGACATTATCCAGGTTTCATGAAGCTTAGAATGTGCCATAAACAATTCCAGGTCTATAAAACCACTGCTGATTTCTTCACACAATTATTGCGGCGAACCAAACGACGAGGGTGCTCCGTCTAATAGAAACTGACACACGGGGTAAATTCCTGCCACCAGAGACATCTGCACAAATTAGCTGATAATTTAATTCTTTTTTTTTTCTTTCATTAGGGACACAGCGGAGTAATAACTTGAAGACAGTTCCACCACCCCATTAACGTCTTAATTCCCCCTCCCAGTCTCGGAAGCGTACAAGGATGGGCGTAATGAGCTTATGTCTATTCACCTCTGTGGTCCATCTTACGTTCTGTATAAAAATAAAAATAAACAAATAAATGGTAAATTCTTTAAACAAATAAGAAATAAACATTCCAGTGGAGATCTTTAGCAGGCGCTTTGACATTACAGAACATCCCGTGCACCTGCTGCTTGCTCCAACAACAGCTGTCCTTTTACGCTTGATCTAATTATAGCCTAAACCTCTGTGTATTGAAGGAGCACCTGCAGCAGAGGATCCTGGGAGTTGGAGTCTGTGCATGTGGATTAAGGTAGATTGGCTAGAGAACAAGTGTGTGATTGTACAGCTGTAGATGAGGATATTAGATCACCAGCTGCTAGCCATGACCCACCTCTGACAGCAGAGCGTGCAACCACCTTCATGCTTACTGATCTGGGTAATTATGTGGGTGTCCAGCTGACCAACACAACACTTACACACACACGCACACACACACACACAAACACACACACACACACACACATAATCACTTCCAACACTCGAGTTCCAAAAACAGCTGGAATGACTCGAGGACCTGCTTTATTGAGCTGCTCCGGGAAGAGTCTGGAAATGTGTCTAATCAGCGCTTGCCTTCACCCTAAACACATTAAATATGTTTATACTAGATTATTGGTTCAGGCGAATATTTTTGTCGGTGCTGTATTTGTGTTATTCCTGTCAGAAATCCCAGAAGGACGTCGTTATTGCTAGCGCTATATTCATTATAACGGCTTCTAATACAGGAAAAAGTTGCAGGTATTTTTTTTTGTTAAGCGCCTCAGACTATAAGAGCAGGAGTGTCTTTGCTCGTTCGTTGATGTACACCCATGTGAGACGTCGAATAAAGGAGAAATTTAACACAGAAGTTGTGGAGATGTTGCTGCAAAAGCTGGACTCAAGATCCAGAGGTACGAGAGTAGGAGAGGTACGACAGCTGGACTGGGGTAAAGTTCTAAAGTGCTGCTGCATCAGTCTCTCTAGAATAGAAGTCTTTATTTTTGTCGTTTGTACATTACTGCACAGACAAATCTTTTTCTTTAGATATCCCAGCTTTGGTGTTGTTTTTGGGGTCAGAGCACAGGGTCAGCCATGATGCAGAACCTCTGGAGAACTGGAGGGTTAAGGGCCTTGATCACAGGGCACAATAGTGGCAGCTTGGCAGTGCTGCGGCTTGAACCTTATCCTTCCAGTCAACAACCCAGAACCACTTCAACAACCACTGCCAGGGTGGCACAGGAGTCCCACTAGACTGCTCAGTAATGTGTGGATAATGTAGGAAAAAAAGGGAAATACACCACGTTTAAAAGTTTAACCTACAAAACTCTAAAATTTCATTCCAAAATAAATCTTTACGGATTTTTTTTTCTTTAAGTAAATCTTTAGCCTGGCACAGGCTTAGCGATACCATTATCCTGTCCAAACCAACTCCTGATTCAGCAGCGCTCCAGCCACTTTCTCCCCTGCAGTGCATGGAAAATCCTCCACCCACACTAATCCACATGCCGCAGCAGCGGAGCAGGACATGACCGACACCAGGAGCTGCTGCAGAGAGATGGAGATTGGCAGGTTGCAGGCTTATACATGGAGGAATTAAATCTCCCCCCACCTTTTTTTTTTTCCTTCTCTCATCCTATGCTCTCACTGGAATCCATCACTTTTCTCAGTGGGTGGAGAAATAAAGGCCCTGATGAACAGTAATTTCACAGCTGACATACTTTCCTCTGCTTTATTTGATAGCGTTTATAAGTGTGAGGGAGCGAGAGAGGAAGTGAGTGAGTAAGCGAGAGAATGTGCAAGGAAAAGGTGGAACATGTATTATTTCTGATAAATCAGCAGTACAATCAGAAAGAGTCTGGAACGTATAGGGACGTCTGACTGAGAGTGCGGCAAACGGAACGAGGACAATATCAGCAAAGTGTTGACTTTGATAACCGAGCTGTGATTTATAGGACGGAGAATTCCTTTGGGTTCTGTTAGGGCCAATTTTCAACTGTTCATTTCTTTTTTTATTGAATGTAAGACTGACAAGGTATCAGGAAGCAACTGGATACAAACATAAATTCCCACTTTTTTAACAGTTTTACCAGTTAACAACAAAGAATTTGGATCAGCATCACTGTCCAATCGTCTTCACTGTTCTCCAATACAGAAGTTTTCAATAATCTCTGCAATTTTTGGGTTTATAGATGGGTTTATACAGTAGAACCCGATGGAAACCTTGGAATGTTACAGTCTGTCAGCTCTAACTAGCTAATGCCTCTCCAACAACTTATAATTATAATGATTACATTTAGCCAGTCTGTGCCATTTCTAGCTCCACCCACAACTTCCTGTCAAATCATGGAAAGATACTGTTCCATACTCTCTGGTGGAAAAACATGATTAATACCTTTCCGATAATCCTACAACAACGGCAAAAGTTAGATTCTGAGGAAAGCATATATAGACATGTTCTATTTCAATGCACGAGCACGCTTCCATTTATATCCTACTGCTTTCTATAATAGATGACTTTTCCAGTGTGGTAACATCTGGACACGGTTCCTGAGGCGTATTCGTCTTTAAACTGGAAATGCTCCCTTGCATTTTGTGTGAATCAAAAGACCCTGAGTGCCAACATCTGCCTGCCTGCCTATGTGCTCTTCCTAAGTCATTGCCAGATGACCTCAACTGTGGTTTCTACCACTGTCCCAGAGGGGCTGTGTCAGCTCCACTGGGGTGGACGTTGATATGAGAGCGAGGATCGACGACAGAGGAAAGAGTCTCATAATGGCCTGGATTAATGATGAAAAATTTGATGTCGCCCTGTGAGCTTTGAGACATTTATCACCGTCTGCCAATTGGCCAGCTCTTGGACTCTTCATGACCCAGGAGACCAGACAGCTGTGTGGCCAATGCTGCTACTCATCACATGCTGTCCGGTCCACAGCACCACATCGGCAGCAACAAGGGAGTTTGGTCCCACTCCCAGAATAGCAAGGATACTGTTTCAATAACTGGGCTCACACCGCTGTGGTTTCTTGGAGTTTCTGCTTCTACTTTGGTCAACCTGCCTGGCCAAGAACTGAATCTTTACCCCGTATTCCAAAAACAACATCTATTCTTGCCTTTTTGTTGCCGTCTCTTCAAGCTATAAAGTTTGGATGAAAAAGAGGATGTCTAGAGTTTTGGAAAGCGGTCTCTCGTCTGGCAGGCGTACACTTTACAACACTAAGATTGAGAGAACATGTATGAGGGACGAGGTACTCTTTAGGGGAAGATGTTTGCTAGTGTGTTAGCCAGACAATTTCCTGAAGACTGCCTCTCCTATCTTTCCAGCCCTGTATAAATTGAGCTGATACAATAACCCCTCTGCAATCACATCCCACAGAAAAGGAGTGCTTTTTAGACCAAACGAAAGTGTCTTCTTGGGCCTCCTGCTGATCCACACATACATGGTTGGGGCTATTAAAGGGGCGTCTTCTTGGAAAATGGAGAAATACACATCCCCATCGCTTTAAGTGCTGTCCCAATTACCTTCCGGTGCCAGGCGAGAGACGCTTGGGTGCCTCAAAGAGCTGTATAAAACATACCAGTTCAAGTCTATTTGCACCGAGGAATACATTTATTTTGAATAAACCTGGAAAATTCACCCCACACACTAACACCGAGTTACAGAAAAAAAACACACCGGCTTTCACCAGAGGAGTTCAACTCAATTTCCTTTCTTTAACCTATTATCTCTTCTATTGATTAGCAACAATAACTGGCTCTAAAAAAGTAGAACAAGCTGTTTCTAGGAAAAAAGGAGGACTAACAGAATCTGGAGGTAACGATTAAAGAACACGCATGTCCTTAATCGTCTTCACGCTTCGCCTGCTTTCCTTTTGTCAACATATTTGTAAGGTCTCTACACTGGCTGATACGTTTCAGGATTCGGAATGGATCTCTGAAATGAATTACAGATTACACCGATGTGTTGTAAGTGCTCTTCGGTAGTCAAGGCATCTGCGTTTGTGTTTGTCACCTGTGGACTATTGCAAAGACACAATCAGATCATGCTGGGCAACCAGAGGAACTCCTACTGCAACATTCCTTCTTTAACATGTATGACAGCACATGGCTTTCATTCACATCACCTCCCAGTGACCTCAGTGATGGGACTGCCTGCCTGCCTGCCTGCTTGCCTTCCTGCCTTCCTGCCTGCCTGCCTGCCAAGCTGCATGGCAATCCCAATGACTGGCAATAAAATGGCTCCAAAGGCCTCATTTACCTTCTGTTTGTGTTAATATGATTTTACTGGGCTTAGCTCCATGAGGTTTTTCCTGAAAGCTTCTGCCATTCCAGGCCATGATAATACAGCTTAGTGTGGGAAAGGGCAAAGACAGAACCTTGTATATATCTCACACAAATCCTGCCCGTACTCTATTGTCGTGATCTATCAGATCTGTTTCGGAGGGGTTGTTTTTCTGGACCATGGGTAATTGGACCCCAGAGTTTGCTATGTGTGCTACATTTTTGTGAAAGCTGTTTTTGAGCACAAGATTCGAACAGATTCTCTTGAAAATGGTGTTCTGGGGTTTAATTCCCAACCATCTGCATCAGATCCACATGCCTTTTGTGTTGAAATGCGATGGGTACAACTTCCTGTGTTAAGCTTTGTGACAACATGAAAAGGGTTCTTATGGTCTGAGGGAGAGATGGAACAGAGTTTTAATGGACTTAACCTCTGCAACTTTCATGCGTTTGTGTGAGAATTGCACAAAATGGAATATCTTGTAAAAAAAAAAAAAAGAACAGCTCTTCATTTATGGATATTCAAAACAAAAGGGGGACCAATCAAAGACATTCTATCAAAACCATTTTATAAAGCCACGTATGCAAAAATGATCAATACACAGTTTGGAAACAGTGACTTTAAGCCCCACCCCCAAACAAACCCAGAATATCTAATGCACTTTTTAAAAAAAAGGGTCCATGTTTTGAAAGACAGTCAGACAGCCGGTTTCCCATCAATCGCAGCTAACAGTGCTTCTAATGTACAACAGAGGCATATGCCCAAGAATGTGTAGCATAAGCAGATATCGACCTTAGCACTGTGGGAAGGCGGGGGAGAGAGGGGGGGCAATTAGGACCGTGGCACTGAAAGAAGTGCAGGTGTGTGGATGGGTGATAAGAACAGTGCAGTAGCCATTATTCACCCCCACTTCCAAAGCTACTCATCTCTCCCAACCAGAGCGCAACAGCAAACAGCCTTCCTGCCAACCACAGTGCGTATCTGGCACAAAGAAACAAAAAAAAGCTTCTCTTTTCTCCATCCACACAGCAGGCCTTGTGAAGTGAGGAGGACCAGCAAGGCGAGTAAGGGAATGTGTGTTCACCATACCCTGTGAAGAAAAATCCTGCGCATGCAATTCGGCCCAGACGTGGTTTAGAATAACGAGAGAGCTCTGCAGACCGGCCTGCCTCAAAACCTATTACAATTAATTAAGTGTTGGTGGTGGCACCGGGCAATATGGATTGCACCTTTTATTACGGCTAACGGCCCACGTCAATGCTGCGTACGCCATCATTATTGTAGCTTATTAAAAAAGAATGGGAGAGATGAAGGAGCAGGGTTTGAGAGAAGTTGGGAGAAAGGAAACAAAACCAAATCAGGTGGAAAAAAAAAAACTATGAGCAAATTACAAGTAAGCACACGAGGAGATCATCTGGGAAGAAAAATCGATCAAAGTGGAATATTGAGCGAGTCGTACTGCTTAAAAACGTCTAAAGGTCAGGATGACATGACGGAGAAACCCACAGGAAGACAGAGAGAGTAGTTCAGCTCCATTTGGATGGCATCAGGTGCCATGCTGGATGACAGAGCAGTTCTAAATCTGCACCTACCTCGTCAGCATTTTCTATAGTCCTGCCCTTAGGCTGCAGATGCTCTTCACCACCTGTACAACTGTGTGTGTGTGTGTATGTGTGTGTGTGTGAGTGTGTGCGTGTGTGTGCGTGTGTGTGTGTGTGTGTGCGCAAGGATGTCCAGGTCCTGACACTTCACATAGGAAGGTGCTGTTAAGGTCACAAGGGGACACTTAGGAAAAGGGCATTCCTCTGGCATGACACACACACACATACACACACACACACACACGCACTCTCACACTGTGATATGTGACATTTATCCCTGTCACTGTCAAAACTGTGTGTGTGTGTGTGTGTGTGTGTGTGTGCGTGTGTGCATGTGTGTGTGTGCGTGTGCACGCGTGTGTGTGTGTGTGTTTTGATATCCCTTGCCCTCACTTAACCCCTTCATGCACAGTGTCCACAAGCCTCATACAACAAACTGCAGAAATGTCATGAATATCCTTCTTGTTTATCCTGTTGGTGGTCTGAGGTTCTCGTGTTAGAACGTTGGTGTCGGTCAGTTTACTTTATAAAATGAAAGATATTCAGGAAAAAAAAGAAAAACAGAAAAATACAATTTAACCAGAAAAAGTAAAAGTAAACAATTCTGAAATGTTTAAACCTTTGAATCATTTTTTCTTCTAAAACCTTCAAATGATTTTGTTTCCTTTACATTTGCTCAGCTTTCTGTTTGAAATCTTTCCTTCTAAAATGTTCCTTTCTAAACCCTTTCTTGTCCAAACCTTTCCTTCATTTTCACCTTTTCCTTCCCTTTCACCTTTTCCTTCCCTTTCACCTTTTCCT
This sequence comes from Bagroides melapterus, assembly GCA_028566695.1. Classification (NCBI taxonomy): domain Eukaryota; kingdom Metazoa; phylum Chordata; class Actinopteri; order Siluriformes; family Bagridae; genus Bagroides; species Bagroides melapterus. Next base: position 21,141,646 of record JAOTRN010000051.1, read on the forward strand.
TCCCTTTCACCTTTTCCTTCCTTTTCACCTTTTCCATCCCTTTCACCTTTTCCTTCCCTTTCACCTTTTCTTTCCCTTTCACCTTTTCTTTCCCCAACCTTTTCCTTCCCAAGCCACTTTTCTGCAACTTTTCTGAACCTTCTCTTCTCTCTCACTCTCTTCTTTGTACCTTTTCCTTCCAAAACCTTTGCATTTCTTTGCTTCCTTTCCATTTGCTTTACCTTTTCCCTTCCCAAATCTTTCCTTTCCAAATCATTCCTAATCTTAAACACATCCAGCTTCTGAGAAATTTCACCACAGTTCTACTACAGGCTGATTTAATTGTGTGATTAAAACCATGAAATCGGCAGAAGGAGAAAAGAACCATTTCCAAGTTGGACTAAAATAAATCTCGAAGCAATTTCTGCCCTCCTTTTTTACTTTCCTCTTACTAGTCCAACCCCAGAGCTGCTGAGCTCAGCCAATTCTCCCCAGCTTTAACTGGCTTTAACCGAACATGGCTTTCCTCCTCTCTCTCTCTCTCTCTCTCTCTCTCTCTCTCTCTCATGCCCTCTGGCTTACTGAAAGTGCGTGCTAAATTTTGGCAAGTCCTTCCCAAGCATTGCATTTTCAATCATAACCTCCAGAACATGAGCACTAGTTGAAGCGCCTGCAGAGTTTTATTGGTTTTTCAGTTTCGCTGCCGAGCCGAAACCTGAATTAAAATCCGAAGCTTTTTTCCCGGATCCGACGCGACTCGAACATCCGACTGGAGAAGGCTTATCGAGACTAAACAGGTGGATGAGCACATTTTGTTTCCAAACACAATTAATACATCAATCCGGGGTACAAGTCGCTCGCTCCAGCCCTCGGCCCCCGGCCCAAAGCGAGACCACGGACCGAGAAACCCTTCGGCTCATCGCTGCAGGGTGCTCCCTTCTTTTTCTTTTGTTACCTGCTTGGCACCAGAGTCCATTTAATTAGTGGAGACCAATCTAACATTTTTTGGAGATTAGGACCGGGAAGACACGGTGGGAGAGATAACACAACCCCAATAAGACCAGTCAAAGCCTGCCATGCAAACAAATAAATGAGTCCATTAGCATAATACAAGTCATGGTGTGTGTGTGTGTGTGTGTGTGTGAGAGAGAGAGAGAGAGAGAGAGAGAGCTGGTTAATCTACAATTCCTCAAAACCAGGGAGACAGAGACAGAGGGATGTCTTCATCGACTGGAGCAGACAGTGCAGTAATTAGAGGATAAGTCTCTCTTATCAGCTCTCTGCTGCTGTCAATACCCGCTTTACTCAAAACGACTACAAACCCCCAATCACCACACACACACACACACACACACACACACACACGCACACACACACACACACACACACACACACACACACGCGCACACACACACACGAGATAATGAAAGGATTTAACCCTTACAACACTGTAAACCCTTTTTGTGGAGATGACCACAGATTCATTCCCTCATTGTGTCTTTCTGAAACTTTCTTTGTTGCGATTCTTTCCTCTTTTCTTTC
>JAOTRN010000051.1:21201195-21214183 GCA_028566695.1 Bagroides melapterus
CACACACACACGTGTTTCTGTATTAATCCCAGCCAGGTTTGATACGTTCAGAACAACACACACACACACACACACACACACGTGTTTCTGTATTAATCCCAGCCAGGTTTGATACGTTCAGAACAACACACACACACACACACACACGTGTTTCTGTATTAATCCCAGCTCACACTTTATTTCTTGTTGACTGTTTAACTCAACACTTCAGATCAACTTATTATCATTCCTTCTTCCATCACTCCTTCCTTCTTTATCTCCATCCATCCATCTGTCTGTCCATCCACATTACCATTCTTCATTGGGGTAATGAATCCTCTCTTCCTTCCATCATCACTCCATACTTGCTCCTTCCTTCTCAGTCCTCTTTTTCATTCTCCATTCAGTCTATCTATCTGTCCATATCTTCATCCTCACCGTTCCTTCCTACCTACTAACTCCTCCCTTTCTTCTCTCCCTTCCTTCTGCTCTGCCTTGCTTTCTTCCTTCCTACTATCAGTCCATCAGTCCTTTCCTTCCTTCCTAAATCACTCCTCCCTTTCCTCCATGCCTCCTGATTTTCTTCTGCATTCCCATCAGTCTGTACATCTCTCCCTCCTTTCTTCCACACCATTTCCTCTTCCCTCCATCACATTTTTCTTCTCACACCTTCCTTCATTCTCCCATCTTTCCTTTTCCTTCCTTCTGTCCTAACTTTCTTGCTTCCTTCCTCCATTCTATCTGTCCATCTATCCATCATTTCTTCCTCACAATTCCTCCATTTCATCCTTTTCTTTTTTATGCATCCGAACAGCAGTCCCTCTGTCCATACTTTCTTTCCCATTCTTTCTTTCATCGCTCCTTCCTTCTTCCCTCTGCCCTACTTCTTTCCCCCCTTCACATTCCTTTCTCCCTCACTCTTTCCTTCATTCTTCACTCATCCCATCTATCTGCCCATCCTTTCTTCTTCATCCCTTCTTTCTTTCATCCCTCCTTCCTACTCATTCCTTCTTTTCCCTACTTTCTCTATTCCCACACACTTTTCTCACTCCATCTGCCCATCTATCTTCACTTCCTACTTCATCACGCCCTTCAACACTTTCCTAATTTTTTCCTTCTTCTTTTCCTCCTTGCTCCTTGCTCCTTCACTCATTACTTCTTTTCCCTATTTGCTCTTTTCCCTCACTCCTTCTTTTCTCACTCCATCCATCCATCCTGTCCAGTTGGTGTGTTTTATTTCACACAGTCGATCTGTAAAGAAGGAAGTATGGAAAAGCGGAAAAAATCCTACATATCCATAGACAACACACAGCTTCTTCACCACGTGGAAAAAAAAACACGTAGACCACCAACACCATCACCCACCGAATCACCCCACACCCCTCTTACCCCTCCCCCTCCCCGCCCGTTACTGCACCGCTATCACCCCATCATCTCTGCTCTCCTGCTTTATTCCTCCTCTCTAAATCCAGCCACCGTATCTCTGTATCTTCCTCCAGAGCCGTGTCCCTGATGGCTGTGAAATATCGACGGGAAGCAGATTTATTTTAATTAAAAAAAAAAGGAGGTATATGTTTACCCAAGGCTGCAGGAGACACTTCAAAATGAGAATCGAAATCAAGAGGAGGGGGGAAAGGGGGGGCACGTCTTGAGCAAGCAAAAAAAAAAAAAAAAAGAGCGATAAAGATCCTTAGCTTGAACACCAGAGGATCATGAAGGGATGGATTTAAGTAGCCTTTAATGTTTGGGAGACTGGCCTCAGGAGGGACACCTGCTGTAAAGCAGACAGCGTGAGGAGCTAAAGACGACGACGTGACTCGAACCAGCGCCTGCTGAAGAACGATCAGATTTATGCTGTAAACTGGAGGCTTAACTCTTTAAACTGGTGGAAGCTTGAGGCCATGTTACATTCCTCTCCGATTAGTTTCCCTGCAGTTGATAAGTCAGGAACAAAACACTCGGTGTCACATATAAAGCTCTGACACCGGAGACTCCTTCCATAAAACAAAACAAAAAAACACAATAAAACGTCCTTTAAGAAAAAGAAATCATCGTATCACCGATTGCAGTGAAGCAAGTCCCCATGAACGAGCCGTTACTATAGCAATGGTAACGAAGAGCACGTTAGCAGGCGTACAGCAAAGCTAATGACGTTAGCTAGTGGCTTTTCTCCTCACAAAACAATCTAACAGTCTAATCTAATGATAGTTAGATTTCTAATGAGCTAGCTTTTCTTCCCCTCTCCATAAAATAATAACTAGCTAAAACACAAAGCTAATACACAGGAAACGGCTACTACTTTACCAGGTCTACCAATTTGACAAGTTCACAGGCTGAATTTTTTCTGGATACTTCTGGATATTTCATGAGGTCTGGCTGGTATTTTATTCACTACGCTAACGTTATGTAGCTTGTCTTTTCCCTCACAAAATAATAAACAGCCAATGTTAGCATCTCTGGCTAGAAGTTTGTCACAAAATATTAATTATGCTAACATTAACAGTGTTTTCTCTCAAATTAATAGCTAGCCTCACATTTTCAACTTGTTAGTGTGAATTTGGCTAACAAAATAATAATAATAATAATAATAATAATAATAATAATAATAATAATAATAATAATAATAATAATATAACTAGCTTCATAGCATCCACACCTAGTGTTTTCTGACAAATGAATAGCTATCTTAATATTTCCAAGCCTGCTAGTTAACCTTGAACCTTAAGATTCAAGGGGAAGATGATTTTAAGAACAATAATGATAGCTTGCTAATATCAGGTAGCTAGGTGCTGAAGAGTCAAATGACTACTAGCTTATATTTTGCCTGAAAACTGCAAGAAGAAGGAAGAAAAGAAAACAGAACCTGCTCAGAACCTTTAACAACATTTCCCTGGAATTAGTTTTATACAAGGAAATCGAATTGAATCACAATAAGGGCAAACGCACACATGAAATGAACCTCAGTAAAGCAAAACACACACCCACACGTTCAATTATTCCTGCTTTTGCCACCTCTCCACCCCCTCATACACACCCCACCCCTCCCAAGTGCCCCCCGTTCTTTAGTTCCACCTAAACAAATCATTTCAGCAATTATGTGTGTATAACCGCATCAAACCTAATCATCTCTCCGACTCTGAGACGAGGGTTTGTCTGCTGACCATCTGCTCAGGAGCTGGGGTTCGACCTGAGGAACCTCAGTGCTACAAGGTTCAAACGGTTCTGCCCTGATGGACTCGACTCTTGGTTTTCTTTCTGACGTTGATAGACAGCTGCCAAGAAACAAAACCTTAAACGCTTTTGTTTGTGTGAGCGACATCCGGCATTTACGTTGGAGTTTGCTCATTAATGCAGTTCCTCAAAGGAATCTCAGAGCGTGTAGCTTCCTCAAGAGGTTCTTCCTGGAAAAGGAACCAAAAATGTTCCTTCATTTGTTTTATCTTCGGCTTTTATGTAGTACTTGGATGACAGTGACTTCACAACCAGTCTGTAGGGTCCTCCAGAGAAGTTTCCTAAAAATCCTTCATGGCTTAAAAAGACTTGAGAACCAAATTTCATCAGATATACATTTAAAAACAACAACAACAACAACAACAAACACCAGTGATAACCCTAAAAGGTTCCTCCACTGTTCTACTTTGTTCCACACCTGGCCTTAATCTGAGGTGATTAGGAAGTTTTGGAAGATCTAGTCATTCCTCCGAAGTGAAAGATCAAAGAATCATTTTGTCTTTTCTAGAAAATTGGTTCCTTATGGGTTCCTCAAGTGTTCGTCCTAGTTCTCCAAGGCTTTTTTTTTTATTGTTTAGGAAGTCTGGGAACATCCAAAGGGATTGCTCCAAAGGGAAACATCAGTGAATCATTTTGAGTTCTAGACACATAAAATTGGTTCCTTGATTCTTCTACTTTTCTACTAAAATGGTTCTACCTGGACTTTTTTTCCATCAACGTCAACAACAACATCTGAATAAAGTAAGAAAGCAAGTATAAAAGTTTTCATACTTTTAGTGATTTCTCCAAATGGAAAGATCAAAGGACTCTTAAGAAATCGGTTCCTCAAGGGTTCTTAAGATGGCTAATGGTTATAGCTTTCTAAAGGGGATTAGTCTAGAAGCAAATGTTGCATTTAAAAGGATAAACACTTCTAAATGTATAATTTTAGAAAATAAAGATTCTTCTGATGTTCTTTAGATAGCTAGAACGTTTACTGGGCTTCCTTAAAATATGTAAAAGTTCTAGGTGGAACTTTTTATTCTGACATTGTATGATAAAGCTAAAGAGCTTTGATTGTTCTATTGCTCTGTTGCTACTTACTGAAAGATTGACCCTCTATTGTATAGTTCAAGAACGTTTTCCCAAAGGGTTCTAGATGAAATCTTTTTTTCTTTAGCATTCTATGCTGAAAAGGGTTTCAGATTTCTTAAGAAGTTCTACCTGTAACTTTTTTTAATTTCTAGACTCTAGCATCTGAATGAGGGGCTAGAAATAATATGTTGTGTTCTAAATATCAATAGATCTTCTTTAAATGGACAAACCAAAGAATCCTCATGGGTCACAGTGAAGATGGAACCTTTTTTTTTGTAAGAATATGTCCCATAGCTCTTAAAATGTTAACCTTATGAGACATCTGTACAAAGAAGAAAAAAAAGGTACAAAAGCTAACCCTAGCCTATACTCCAACAGAAGGTTTGCTGAAGGATTAACGTTTCTTCTGAAAGGTTGTAGAACTCTTTAGAAGTTCTCCAGTCCCAAAGGGCTGATCTAAAAAAGATTTAGCTACCGAGCAATTTTGTTAAGTGTGGCTACGTCCTGGTTGTCAGTGTTATGTGGTTTTCACACACTGTACACTTTCTGATTGGGGATCGGTCGCTAAGCAACCAGCCGTAACATTTGAATGCCGCATCATACAACATAAAAGGTAGAAGCTTCAACTTGTTTTCATAAAGCAGTCCTACATGGAACCTTTTCCATGAAGGAAGGATCAGAAGGTTCTGCATAGAACCTGAACCACCAAGAGCTAAACCTAAGAAGAAACTTCACCCCTTTTAAGCTAAAAGCGAACGTTTATTAGTAAAAGTATTCTCCGGTGGTTAGTTAGACGCTTGTCCCTTTTCTGAGAAGCAAACATTGTGCTCTAGATCTGGATCTACGTAGAACTTTTACCTCAGAACAACAAAACAAAAGCTGTTAATAACTTTAACTTTAGAGAACACAAAATGCTGAATGTGTACTCTGTCGATTAAGGACCTAGAATCGTGATCCGGAAAAAGATTATTAAGACACCGCACGCTCCTGTCACTACAGCGCCACTATCTTTAGCAGCCTGTGAGCTTCCACCAGGAAAGATAGAGCGGCACATTAATGGAAAAACAGCGTATTATTATTATTATTATATTTTTTTCTTCCGTGTGTGCGCCGAGTGACACTTTAGCCTCTGATTAACGTGCGCTGTTATTAAGGCAGATAATGACGGAGCAGACTCTAGTGTTTACTCATGCAAATCAGCCTCTTTGCTGCTAATGCAGTTGTTTGTAATTAGCAGGGAGGCGGCTGCCAATCAAAAGACACCTCCACAGTGGAGCTGCTGGAAAATGAAATGAAATGAATTCAGGATGATCTGGAGCTTTTATATAGAATTCTATACTTGTACTCTAAATATTACAGCCACTAATTCATGCTCAAAAATTTGCACACCCCGAGTTAATAGATTTTTATGCGTCATTAAGATGTTGAAAGACATCGAACAGTGAATGAACGTTAATTTGTTCAATCCTACTTTAGGAATAAATAAGGAGAGAGTTAAATTGGTTTGAAGTTAATTCACAAGTTAAAGTTAATTAATAATCAGCTGGAAGAAGAGAGAAAAAAAACAGACTGTTTAGGGAAAAATTACATTAATGCTTTTATCAACTGTTACTTAATTTTAATGAATTCTTAAGGATGATGATGATGATGATGATGATGATGACATTAATTATTATTATTATGATTATTATGATGATGATGATTATTATTGTTAATATCAATGTTAATATTAACATTAATAGTAATATTAATACAATATTTTAATAATAACAATAATATAATATACAATATAATAATAATAATAATAATTATTATTATTATTATTATTATTATTATTATTATTATTATTATTATTAACTATAAAATAATTAAGAATTTTTTGTAAAGTGGGGAAAAAAAATTTTTTATTAGTGTGAAAAAATATTGCCAGAAATGTAGGGCAGAAAAAGGAGAATTTATTGTTTTGTGTTATTGTTGTTCAGTGTTTCACTGTTCTAAATCCTGTTGTATTCTGTGATAAAAATAAATAAATAAATAATAAGAAGGATAGAAATCTTTGGGGCTTAGTTGTCTTCAAATATGAATTCTGTATGTTTATTGTGGCAACGCCTTCTAAAAAAAAAAAACACTTCAGATTCCTGTAGATTCTGTAGATTCTCTGATTTTTTTTTCCATTTAATTTCATAACAGAAAATAAACAATTCCCACCCAACCCCAACCCCAACCCCAACCCCAACGACTCATCCAACCAACCAAACCCCTGACTCTTACTTCTCATTACTTCTCCAAACCATTCTTCATTTCTCAGAACCTCCATTTTATCGACAGAGATGGAAATAAAGACGATATGATTGTGGGTTAAATCGTAGGTTTAATTTGTTGCGTGGAGCGAGTGTGAGATATGTAATCGTGTGGTGGGTCAGCGAGGTTCTGAGCGCTCCATCAGTCATGGTCATGCGGTGGAGGCGAACAGGAAGCGGTTTGCCGGACATCCTTCACACGCTCACGTCGCCTCTGTAGCTCGGGGCGCCCACGTTATGGTGATTAGTCTGCTGGTGGGGTGCGGGGTGATTAATGTGGTGTCAGAGGTAGGAGTAACACCCCCTTCAGCAGCTCCAGCATCAGTAATGACACCTGGGGATGGCGGAACGCGGCTACCTGCGGAGCTGGATCTTTATTCCAGACATGATCTTCTCCCAGGACACCTCTGTCAGCATTCCTGTCAGCTTAGCATGGATCAGGATTTTATTAATGGCTCCACACTGTCACCAATTGGGTATTAAACGACGTTTTGTAATACAAACCCACACACCCACACACACACACACACACGTCCAGGGAGTCATGTGAGAAAATATACACAAGCTATGTTAAACTCTCGGGTCGGATTTGTTCGTTCATTCGTTTTCCATAACATCAGATCTCACAGCTGGAGGTTTATATGAACGCTCTCGTCCTGATACGTTCAAATTTTTCTTTTTTCACATCCAATAAAAATAAAATCCAGGCAAATCTTGACTGACAGCTTGATGATTAGCTAGCTACGTTAGTTTTTTTGCAAAGTCTTCTTTTTTTTCAAATTCGGCACCACGTGATAGCACAAAGACACAAGGTTCCAGGATCAGGATCAGGATCGTCGTGCATCTAGTTGCTATAGTAACAAGCGAAGTAGGGATTTGCGTGGTGTAATGTACATTTCTTGTTTGAAAAAAAATGAGGGTACGGTTACGTAAGTTATGTCTCCGGAGTTAGCGGTGTGTTCACAACAGGCTTCAGGACAGAGGAGTTTACTTGGAGAATCAGTTAGAAAGGATTGATTCTTCTTCAAGAAAAAAATTTGATGGTTCAGAGAGATCGTCGTTTGAAGTGGTTAGCGCAGCATTTTTTTTTTAATTGTTCAATATGTTTTAATACTGAAAAATTGGGATTGGAAACTTTCTCAGTTTGTGCCACAGCAAACGATGATAGATCAGGTTTTTATCTCTTTTAATAAACCAGCTCAGGGCCTCGAACCAATCAGCGGTGAGATGGGTGCGAACCGGGCTGAACGCTATGAGATTGGAGGAAGTGAAGGATGTACTGTGTAGATTCATCACAGTCAAGGACACGTGTATGGAATGAGTCGGTGCGAAAACACCACCAGAATGGTCTGCAGGATGGATTGATTTGTATCAGGGAAGCGTACGGAACAATATTATAGAGATACAGAACAAAAAAAGAAGCTCCCAGAACATGAAACAGTCGACAGTGTCATCTCCAAGTTATTCGAATACACTTCAAACGCTTCTGTGTTGTGAGCAAAAGGTTGTAAATCAATTCTGACACCTCACACAAGCTACAAGACCTATTTTCCACTTCTCCCACCATTTCCCATTAGAGTAGATAGCGCTGCCACCCATAATGCCCCGAGGCCGCCCGAGTTTCCGTGTGATCTCCATGGCAACGCAATAACAACCGTCGAGCGAGAGGCCAGGTTGTGAGCTTAGGAGGTAATGGGGAGGTTCTATGGATTTCCCCAATTACTGTTTATGGGAAGGAAATCTCAAGCCAAGCCCAGTCTAGGAGCTAATGAGAAAGCTTGCTAACATAGCAGCCATTCCTGAGCAGAGGAACATAGACAGGAACTGCCCCAGGCACATATTAAAAAAAACTCATGGAAATCTGTTACTGTCACTGTGTACGCTAGTGCTGCTTGAAGGAAAGCAGTCACCTTGATTTGCTGCACTACTGATGAACCTTCACCTTCAAATATGGAGAAGGTCTAACAAGGTTCTGAGATACTGACACTCAGGTTCCTCTTATTATTACTGCAGCATTAGAGAGTTCCCCTCTTTTTTTTTATCTATCTATTCCCTTTCTTCTTCTCCCATTAGCACCTCAATCCAACAACATTCTTAATCCTGAAGCTCTACTCCCATCATCATTTCATACAAGCAACGGAGAAGCTCATCTCTGGACTAAGGATCATGTTAGAAATATTTAAGAAAAGATGTTTGATGTCCTTTACTGGACTCTCCAAACCAACCATGAAGATAATCAACCTTGGTTTGTAGGTTCCTGACATGGTTCCTGAAGCAGAAACCCACTTAAGGATTCTGCTCCATTCGTTTCTCTTCAAAAGATGAGAAAGACACGGAGAAACTTGTTGATAAAACGGTTCAACTTCAACTCAAAACATGTTTGGAATTGGATTCACCAAAAAAAAAAAAGTCGAATCGCTCTTTTTTCTCATCACCCCGCCTCCTAAACCAGAACCACAGTACGACTCTTCATCTTCTCCAGGAGTTCTTCTGCAGTTGTTCTCTCAGTCATGCTCAGGATGCTCTCCTCCCTCCCTCCTTCACTCCATCCCGGTGAGCGAGTCAGAGATCGTCTGGATGATTGTGGTGATTTCTCCTGGAGCCTCATCGCTCTTCAGGATGAACACCACCTGATTATTCTCCTCCATATCAGAACAAAAGGCTCAGCCTGAAGGTAGACACTGAAGAAGAAGAAGAAAAAATAGCATTTTCATTCCAATAATCTAATCTAATCATCTTGACGGTGGATTAGGAGTCGAGTTTGGATGTTGTCCCATTTTTAGGCACTTCCCATCCCAAAATAATAATAGTCCTCCCCCATGCCATTAAAGCCTCCCATGGAGGCAATAAGAGTAGAGGCCACTATGGAGGCAAGCTGTTTCCCACCTGTGTTTCTGTAAGGGGGGGCAGGACGGGGTGGGTATTGGTGGGGAGGGTGGTGTCAGAGAGAACGGAGAGAACGGAGAGAACGAGCAGCTTTATTACCACTGCTCACTATAATGACAGAGGGAAAAAGGGGCTAAGCCTGCTGGGTAATTGTCCCATAATTCACAGCTGAGTGCATGGGGAATTCCCACAGGTGAGCTCCAGCATCTGGATGGAAGACTCAGGTATGTCAAGCCACAGTGGGAATCTAACCCGTGCTGGAAAAAAAAAATCGTGAAACCACAGACACCACTTTAGTTTTTTTTTTCCCACATTCCAGACACAAACAAGTAAAAATAGATCGGAATTTGATCGACACGTTCTTTCCATCTGAAAGCAGAAATCCGTGATATCCGACGTCTGATCTTCCTGCCAGGACTACAATAACGCCTCAAGGTCTCAATTCATACAAAATAATAAAATAAAAACAACCTTCCTCCGTTCTTCCGCTCCTCCGTTGCTCTCTTTTTCCTAATGAGATTCCTGCCTGTTTGATGAAAGAGTGCTCTCCTCCACCAGCCCGAGGAAGCGAGTTGTAGCTCGTTACGGTGAGAAGATCTTCAGCTCTTCACCCAAGAGAAAACGTCTTCATCGGTGAGCATGTAAACAGCGCTGCACCTGCCATCCCCACAGCTCGGCCTCGTCCCAATAACCCAACACGCAATTAATCAAGCCCCAACAACACACCGACCTGCAGACTCATCCCCACCAGGAGAGACGTGGTTTATAATAAAGAAAAAATACATCTACAGGCAAAAAGACAAATACTGAAAAAAACAGACCAAAGAAAACAGACTTTTAACTTAATTATTTATTGAGCAGCACCGAGGCTTTGTGTAAAAAATATCAGAACTGACAAGTTTACTTTCAATTCAGAAAAATACAAGAGATGAAACGTAGTAATTTGATTTTTTTGTTATTATTGTTTGTTTATTAAAAACATGCTGAAAAAACAACAAATAGGTTCTAAAAACTTATTAGTTTACCTGCAGTTTTCAAGCTGTTGTTACTATTACTAACAATAAAAATAAAACTAATAAAACTAAGTTGGAACCAAATACAGTTTAAAACACAAGAAATTAAACTGAAATTATAATAATAATATTTTAATTGTAATCATTTATTTTAATTCCAATAAAATTATTATAATTATGTATGCAAATAATAATAATAATAATAATAATAATAATAATAATAATAATAATAATAATATCAGCTGCATTTAAACACTCATTTTACATTCAGTTTTATTAACAATATTTTATTATTATTATTATTATTATTATTTATTTATTTTTATTATTATTAAGTAGGATATTTAAAAATATAATAACAGTTGTTCTTTAATAACCATTTTATTTATTTTTACTTTTCTTATTTTCTATTTTTCTACTTGTAAATTTTATTATATTTTTACTAAATAAAATACTAAATAAATTTAGGTGTTAATTACGTTGAGGGCTTCATCAATTTCATTCAGTTTAGTACAAAATTAAAACCAAAATTTAAATGTTAAACCTAAAAAGAAAAAAGTAGAAGTAAAAAGTACAAAAACACAAAAATGAAATCCTTTTTTTTCATAAAACCTGATCGGTCTGCATAATAACAAAATAGAAAATAAAAAACAAAAAAAAACTTGCTGTCAAAATATTGTTTTTTGTCTTAGCATTGATGATTTGTTCAGCGTCCAACCCAAACTTTTTGAAATTTAAAAAAATCTTTAAAAAAAATTATGATCAATTAACAAACCCTTGATTAACTTCAAATTCACATTAATATATTCTTCATCATCATCATCATCATCATCATCATTTATTAAAGTCCACCATAAGAGCTGAAGTTAAAACTCAGTGAGACAAAGAAGAGATGGAGAATAAAAACATCAAAAACACCAATAAATGAAGTGAGAGATTAGGTCGAGAGACTGGAATTGTTTATTTATTTATTTGTTTATTTATTTTGAACCATCTTATCAGGTCGCACTGAGCGAGCGAGTGATCGCAGAGCCTCAGGCACACTTACATCCATCATTAAATGCCTTTTAAGAAGTGAGTCTGCTTTAAATAACCTGCTCTCAGTAATTACACGCCAGATTCCTGTCCTCCCTACTGGAGGCCAAACAGAGGAGCCAGAACAACCCAAACAAACACTCCGACTGTCTGAGAGAGAGAGAGAGAGAGAGAGAGAGAGAGAGAGAGAGAGAGGAAGATAAACGAGGGAAAAGTGTAAAAACTAGAGCATGGAGTGGGGAGAGGAATGAAAAAAATGAGTCGAATAAAAGAAACAGGGCAAAAGTGACTGTGTGTGTGTGTGTGTGTGTGTGTGTGTGTGTGTGAGAGAGAGAGAGAGAGAGAGAGAGAGACAGAGAGAATATGACTGTATTAGTAAATCAAATTCCTGTGTAATTTATTCTTCATGATTTGTTTATATTCACAAGAATTTCTTTTTTATTTGTTTTTACATGCTATCTATCTATCTATCTATCTATCTATCTATCTATCTATCTATCTATCTATCTATCTATTCGTTAGTTTCCACAACACACGTGTAGCATGAGTGGCAGGGGAACATCAGGGACACTGAAGAGACCCATGAGATACATAATACAATAACAGCACAGTAATAATAATAATAATAATAATAATAATAATAAACACAATAACATGGTGATGATGCAATAGATATGATGATGTAAGAACACCACAAATACACCAGGATTCGTCCATTGTTCTTAACCCTTACACGATCACAAGCCTCTCTAATATTCTCTCTCTCTCTCTCTCTCTCTCTCTCTCTCTCTCTGTGTCTCATTCGTTCATGTAGCAGATGATTTTATCCAAAGTGACTCACAAATAAGGAAAAACAAAGATAAGTGATTGATCAAGAAACGAGTGCTAAAGAAAGTGAGTACACAGTAGATGTGTTTGTGTTTATTTGTCTGGAGAGGGAATAAACAAAGGGGATCCATTCCAGTGCTGTCAGTTAGAAGCTTCTGGAAGGGGAGTGTTATATCACCACCTGCCATTCCTCCTCCGAGCCACCAGAGGAGTCACCAGAGTACACTTTCAGGTATACGGACATTTAAAACGTGACCACGTGATGCCACGGTATCGTCACAGTCAGTTATCTTCTTTCTATCGCTCTTTGTCTTGTCCTTCATTCGTTTTCGGATTGTTTACTAAACTGTTTTTTTTTCTTGTTTTGGATTTTCCTGCCTGCTCTGTCTACTGTTTTGGATACGACATTTGGTAGACGCCCTTTATCCTTTATACAGCTGAGCAACTGAGGGATAGGGGCCTTGCCCAGGGGCCCAGGAGGGGCAGCTCGGTGGACCTGGGATTTAAACTCAGAACCTTCATGACTTGTTGAGGAAACACTACCAGGGAATATAAACCTTGGGTTGGCCAGAGGAAGCCACTGGAGGCAGATCAAGTGGGATGTGATGTAGATCTCTCTCTCTCTCTCTCTCTCTCTCTCTC
>JAOTRN010000051.1:21326736-21338485 GCA_028566695.1 Bagroides melapterus
TACACCCCCTCCCCCACACACCCCCTCCCTAGGGAGAAAAAAAAAGAACAATCTGAATAATTTAACAATAATAAAATAACCATTTCATTTATATACCGACTAACAAAAACAGATTTACATTTATTTCTATATATTTTTTAATCTTTGTAGAACCCATGACGTTATAGAAATTAGCATCGCAAAACACTTGAATAAAATCTCTCGCGCGTACGCCGTTGCACAGCCGTCACATTGCATTTTCCCTCGGTATTGTTCTCTCATCTAACAGAAGGCATTCAAGTGGCAGCATGACTCCCTCCATTTAACCTCTGTTCTAATTAAATGATCTGCCTATAACCTGCTTTACTCAGTGTAATTTGAGGAACATATGTTTATTTAGCTATGATTATCGTCCAACCTGCTAAGCATTTCTTTGTGGAGGAACTGCTGCTACGGCTCTGAAACAAACTTGTTGTAATCTTAAACCTGAACTTAAACAATTTATAGTAAAGTTATGGATCTTGTCATTTGACGTGGGTGGTCCAATAGATAAGACTTTGGACCTGAGATTGTGTCTTATGTTTGTCTACTTTCTGTACACCGAGTCATCACCCAGGTTCACTATATAAAGACTGGGTCTGTTTCCCAAGCTAATCAAAAATGTTTAGGCACTTTAGCATAAAGTTAGTTCAAAGTGAACAACCAGCACCTTTGATCAGAACCAAGATATCTTGGATAAAACCAACAAGTTGTCAGTTTTTATGAAGCTTGTCCGCCTGGTTAGAGTTATATACATGAGCCACGCCTAACAGGCAGAAGAGGAGGTGTCGCAGTTATTCCTGATGATAAGCTAGGTGCCATGCAGAAATCTAGACATAAGTTCTTTATACTAATTTAACATACAGTATGTAGCCACAGAAAAATAAGTCTGTTGAGTCAGTTTCACTTATTGTTCTTTACAGACCTCCTGGGCCATATTCGGGATTCCTCTGTGAATTTTCAGATTTCATTTCAAATCTAGTTGTTTCTTTAGACAAAGCATTAATTGTGGAAGACTTTAATGTTCATGATAAGTTAGAACAGCAGCTGTGTCCATCTTAGACTCAGTAGGGGTTAATCAGAACGTAAAAGGACCCACTCATGATGGAGGTCACACGCTTGATCTCATTCTAACCGTGGAATTAAATATAGAAAATATATTAACAGTTCAACAATAAGAAGCTATCTCAGACCATTAGCTCATTTCTTTTAAAATGCATCTATATGTATATGTATACTGTATATGCAATTTGCTGCTTCACTGCAGTAGCAAATGTAAATGTACGTTTAACACAGACAGATTTACCAACAGTCTCCCAGAATAATCATCTGTGATTGGATCACTAACTGATCCCACAAAACTTCATCAGGAAACTGAGTCAGAGTTTCGCTACACCCTAGATATTGTAGCGCCACTTAAAAGGAAAATAATTAAAGAGAAAAAAAACTCGCGCCCTGGTGCAATGACCGCACATGAACTTCAAAACAATCAGCTCGGAAATTAGAACCTAAATGGCGTCAAACTAAATTATCACTATTTCAATTAAGTCTTCTGAACTACAAAAATCTCTTGATGCTGTGAGATCGGCGTATCTTTCCACAATAAATGAAGATGAAAATAATTATCCTAAATTATTATCTAATACTGTAGCAAAGTTAGCTAGTAGTAAAACCACTGATCAATATGCAGCAGCAATGAAGATGAATGATTTCAATGGAAAAACTGAGGATATCAGGCAGAAAATTCTATTTAAACCAATATTTTATATTTATATATATATTTCCGGTAGCTAACGAAACCCTTCTAGAATTAATAAGTTCGGATTTAGGCCTCATCGTAGCACAGAGACAGCACTGGTTAAAGTAGTAAATGACCTGTTACTGGCCTCTGACCAGGGGTCGGTTTCCTCGCTGGTGTTACTTGATCTTGATACAACCCAAAGTAGGTGTGTCCTAAACCAGACAAGACAGGATACTTTTTACACCAAGTTCTCAACGAAGGACTCGAATAAGCTATGTTGGCTCTAAGAAATTAAAAATAAGAAATTCAGTTGTTATGAACCATGATGCTCCAGACCAGGCAGTTACTAAGGATGAATGTATGAATGCAGTAAATAAATGGCCCAGCATTAAGGTGGTGTGTGAGATCATCCTGCAAGCTTCGGATCACACTGCTTGCTCACACCTGCATGAAAGTCAAAACCTACTGCTTGCAAAACCTTTTTGTAATGACCCACATGATGTAAGTCCAGACGTCAACCTTTAATCCCAACCTGATACCCCATGAACCCAAACACGACACACTCTACTGGTATCTGTATTTGCATCCATTTATTTCAAATAATACATCCGTATTTTTCACATCATACACGTTTCTGAGAGCCACTTTATTATTACACAAGTAACCGTCCCTCAATGGTAATGTTTTCTACAACACATCTGATTCCTAAGTACGCATGACAACCTTGAACTACAATCATGATAGACTCTGTAAGCACAGGGACTGGCTAGTCACTGCATCACCACACCAGTCTCAATGCTATAAGTTCCAGCGTATCTTTCACTTAAAACTGGGTCAGTCAGCATGCAAGCTGGAGGATACATCATGTGTGCAGTCAAATAAATTCCTCCAATGCTTCCAGCAAAGAGAAAATAAGATACCAGTACTGAAGAGGATGTAGAGGATTTCAGAGGAGAATAGAGAGAAGTGTGGCAATTTTGTGTCCTCTGGCAATTTGCTGGGAACTGCAGGAGGTCTTCTTGATTAGGAAGTATGTACAAAATTAGAAAGAGATAAGAGACTCATCTCCAGTGGCAGTTCTTCCCTCAGCCCAAGCACTGGATATGACAGGTGTAGGAGATAGCAGAAGCGGAGGATTCAACAGATTCCCCCCACCACCACCCCGCAACCCTTCCTCTGGGTAGAGAGAGAGAAGATAATCCTCAAAAAAATGAAGATCTATGAATAACACAAGCTGTCAATCTTTGGCCTGGGCTGATGATGGCATGGGAGTGATGTAAAAGTGAAACACTGAGAGACAAGTGGAGAAACAGTAAGAGTTAAGGAAATGGAATTGGAATTCTCTCAGTGAAATTGCTTTCTGCCATTTCTACTGAGTACCTTCCTTTTTTAGCACCAAATGCACATCCTTTCAAGACAGAATGTGAGAACTCTGGATTTGGGATGCAGATTCGGGTTTACATTTACGCCACGTTGCAGACGCCCTTATCCAGAACAGCATAAAAAAAAAGTGTTTTGAAGTCTCTATCAGGTTACTGGTACGGGGCCACCACCTGAACGATAGAGGCTGTAGATAAGACCCTAGCTGCTAGAGCCACTGGAAATATAGGATCTGTGAGGCAAGAAAGATAACAGACGGGAGAAGATGGATCAAAAAAATGCAATAGTGGTGTTGGCCAGGAAAACATGAGTCTTCACAGGTGCTGGAGACATTGGAGCAGCGACTGACTACATAAGCTTCTAGGAAAAGAGATGAAGTGATAGCTGTTCAAAATAATAATAAGAAGAAGCAGAAGAAGCTGAATATAAGATGAACTGGCTAGGAGGATAAATGCAGAAATGCTAATGGAAATTGGCCTGACCATTGCTCAACAGCAAATAAGCTAGTAAAGATAGCCTTAAAATGGCACATACACAGATACAGTACTGTAAATGTTCTTCGTTAGGAAGAAGTAAATGTTCTTCTTTGTTAGGAAGCTGGGATCAGAATGCAGGTTCAGCCCTGAAGCTTTCCAGGTAAAAGGCTCTGGAGCTTTAAGGGTTAAAACCCTTGTTAAAGAACCAGAAATGAGAGTCTGACAGTGCCAAAGGTGACCTTCAGGTTAGTAGAACAGAACACAGGTTTCTAGCCCTGCTCCTGGAGTACCCATGATTTATAGTGAGCTATATTTACATATTCATAAGGATATTGTGTGGTTTGTTGTAACTTTTAGGAGGTTTGGAGCAACTGATCGGAAGGTTGAGAGTTTAAATCCAGACACCATCAAACTGTCATGGTTGGATCTTTGAGCAAGCTTTGTTGTTACACCTCAACAGATCTGTTGTCTGTCAACAAGGGGGAAGAAAAGCTTAAATGTAAACGTATGTGAATAAGGGGCCCAAGCGCAAAAACCCTCATGGGTATAATTTAGGGAACTCAGAGCTCAGAGTAAAGCAGTTTCATAGAAATCTAGGAGATGTGCAGGGAAGTTATACCTGAAGAAATTCAGTGCAACACTGAGACTCCTGTTACTGCATCAGCCTTTCAATAACAGCCAAGAAAAGTTATTTTTAAGTCTCTAAGATGAAATGTAGGTAGGTGGTGACCGAGTACCTGCAGTTGCTGCAGTAGTCAAAACCGCCATGAAAACTTCTAGGACAGATCACGCAGAACATGTACTCTCAAGGTTCTTTAACTCTTTGATCGATCTTATCTTCTTTTATTTAACAAACTAAGACATGACAAATCTAAAGTTTCCCAGATGTTCCAGCCCTTAAAAACTCTCAAAGAAAGGTTAAAAGTCCTCCAAGCATTTCTTTCATCTCATCCACAGTATATTGATGGTTCATGGACATGTTTCCTGCCGTCATTACAATTCACCAGACCCTGTTATGTGCTCCACGTGTCCAACAATAGAAAGGGGATTCATTGATCTGTTAAATCCCTTCTCAGCTAAGCTCACCTTAACTCTGCACGCTTTGAAGGGCGATACCTTTAAGCCACCAAATAAAATCCCACACAACTGGTTTGTTCTGCAGACTATTGAGAGCATTCTCATGTTGACCCTTGGGAAAACATGGAAGCACTTTTTCATATTTGAAGCTAGAGATAAACACTGCAAATTTCTGCTGGATTTTACTACCCCAGTTATTCCATTATCTTTTCACTAGGGGGGTAAAATATATATAAGAAGACAAAGCCAGCTGCTGTAATCGGAAGCTGCGTTGTTTCTGCAGTACGGGTCATATAAAGAAGCCATATGGTTTCGAGAGCGAGCCAGATATAACCGCCTGGGAGGGGAGATGGAGATCAGTGCAGTGTGAGAGATAACGTGACGACAGGGACATCATCCGCTGAAACAAAACAACCCTCTCTTGCCAACACTCCTTTCTTAAACAGCTTCCATAAGGGAGAGCGACAGGGTGTCAGAAAGAGTTCCTGCCACCGCAGGCAATTGTGTAAAGGCAAACACTATGATGTGAAAGAAAGTAATGTTTCTTCTTACTGCTTCAAGCAGCCATTCTTGCACACACACAAAAGTTAACACACATGGAGCTCTCCTTATTGTGTTCCACTCCAACATGCACAGCTTAGCTCTGAATTATTTATGATTAGAGATCTGTTCACCCAGCTCCTCACCATTTTCATGCTTTTATGACGGAATTCCTAGGATCAGAAAGGAGTAGAATGTGTGTCAGTAGAAATTTTTCGGCACAACGCTCTTTAACTTGGTCTTAGCTCGGTTCTGACAAACCGAACTTCTACGTACGTTCTCTCTTGCTATGTCATATTGCAGTCAGTCATATCGTGTCAAAACACCACTCTCAGATCTTGCCGGATTCCAAGCTTCCTAGAGGTTCTAGCTCCAGATCAAACTCTCAGAAGGTGTAAAATGTTTCTTTCTTCATAGCCACAGTTTACTGATAGTCTGTGGATATGCTTCTTGCTGTCTGGACTACATTAAATGCAACTATAAATAGATAAAACAGCACATGTTCCCTTTCAATAAAAGCAATTTGCAGTAATGTACGAAGAGGAAAATACACCAGGACATGCTGTTGTTGTAAATTAAACAACTCTGGGGTGGTAACAGTAACTCAGGTTCATCACATCAACCTTGTCATTGATTATTTACCCAGAACAGCACATCCTGATGTTTACTATTCCTCACACAGACAAGGTTTATCCAGGTTTTTCCTCTTCAATCAGTCACTGCTTTAATGTTAACCACAGACATCCAGCAGAAAAAGATGAAGCAGCGGTAAACTGTCAATGTTTCATAAGATTCATTACACAAAATGTTGTGTAAAGGTGCTAATTACTTGTTGCATCATTATAAAGTCGTTTTGATAACAGGGATTTTTGTCTCCATTAGCAAAGTGCATTATTTAGACTGTTTCAATAAACACCAAGAATCTTGGCCTCCTTTCAAAACATGAGGAAAAGTAATGGTTGTAATCGTAAATGGTTCCATCAGGGTGATCTGTTTCGCACAATGCCAGTCAGCAGCTATTTGTGGCATGGCGAAGATTGAGTACGATCATCAAAATGCAGTCAGGCTGCTCGAGTCACTTCACTCCTCCAAGGAGAAGCTTCTCTCCGGAGTTCAGCTTTATAGGAAGTGACACGTTGTTTTGCACCGAGACGAAGCTGAATTGGCATGCGGTGGGTGTGGTTCAGAAGGAATAAGAAAGCTAAAATAACTGGTGCATGAGGTAGCTTAGTGGTTAAGGACTACTGATCGGACGGTTGTGTACAGTACTTGACTCCACCAAGCTGATTTAGCCGGACCCCTGGGCAAGGCCCTCAACCCTCACTTGCTCAGTTGTATAAAATGAGATTAAATAAAGTTGGTCTAGATAAGGGTGCCAGTGGTTAAGGGCTGGGCTACCAGTCACAAGGTTGTGGGTTCAAGCCCTGGAACAACCCAGCTGCAACTGTTGGGTTCTTGAGTATCACCTTTAACCCTCTCTGCTCTAGGGGTAGAGCATCAAGCAACACTTCTCAACAAGAGAGGACAATAATCTGTAACGGTCAACGATTGCCACGATGTGACAAAAAGGGAATTCCTGCGACCAGTAAAATGTTAACTCAAATTGATCCTATAACGTTTACTGTAGTGTTTTTGTCCCCTCTTTTAGCAAAGAAGCTTCTAGAGCTGTGGTACATCCCTGAAAGAAGTTAGTTCTTTCCATTCCTATTATCACTTATGTTGAAGCCACTATAAATAGTCCTGAAGGTTACTTTAGACTGGTAACATCAGCGCTGACACTGGAGACTCCTTCCAGAAATGCTTTAACGTGTATGTTTTCTGGGGATGAGTTGTTGCTACTGAAATGATAACGTAGTAGAGTGAGCGTATTAATATAAAGCTCCGATACTATAATCTATCGTTTTATCATACGTTATGATAGACCAGACCTTCCAAAATATTTTCCATTTTGTTTTAACTCATCTCAAGCCGATTTGTGACGCGTCTCCGTCTTCACATAGAAGATGAAAAGAAGAACAAAGTAAAGAAGAAACAAAAAAGAGAGAGAGAGTCTGAACCCTCTGTCTTAGAGCTCCCCATCTGAATAATCCCTGACTCGTCGAGAAGGGCCTGCTTTTTCTTTTTGCTTGGCATCATTTCACGCCTTAATAGACTGCTTTGAGAATAAATGAGGAGATTATACGACACGATCCAGTCTGGCAAACACAGTCCTGAGAAGCTGAGGTGTCGCTCCATTAATTGAAATAGGGCTGTTTTACGTCTTGGGCTCTGCCAAATGATGTTTGTGCTGAATAGCTGGTGCCAGCCGCTGCTTGCAGAGTTGCAGGTTCTTATCAGGAAAACGATGCCACTGCTGCTGATCCCTAAATGAGATTTCATCCGTGACTTCATGGATTAGACGAGTGAAGAGATTCAGTTGTCACGCATTATCTCGGCAGTGTGTAAACAGAGACGAAGCAGAAGCTGCGTGACAGTAGACTCACATGGCTCCATTTTTAAATATGAATAAATAAATAAATAAATAAAATAAACAAACAGAGATCCAGTACATAGAAAGAAGGTCCAAGCTTTAATACTGATAAATAACCGGTTTGATCTGAGGTCAAAGGTCCTCGATTATTCAAGTGCTCAAAAAATCACAACAATCCTTAATAAAATCCTGTCAGGTTTGCTATTGTCTGCTGTCTGCAAAATGTTAGCTGGGTGTTTTAACGTTCATCTATCTATCTATCTATCTATCTATCTATCTAGATTATCAAAATCTTGTCAATAACTTACATGTTATTCAAGATAACTAGCCAATATTAGCATTACTTTTAGGTTTAGCTCATTCTAGCTAACTGGCTAATGTCAAGGATAAATATTAAACTTTAATATTTTTAAGATAGTTTAAATCTTTAAATAGTTTAAACACTTTGTATTATGTTCATGTTCTGTAAAGCTGCCCATTGTTAAAAGCGTTATACAAATAAATCTGATTTGAAAAATTAAATTAAAAAAAATATTATTAGGAAAAAATCCTCTCAGAAATCTGTTCCAATTATCTCATAATTGCATATATGTATGCATATGTATGTGTGTGTGTGTGTGTGTTTTCTGAAGAATTCACCCAGGTTAGTCAGTTCTAGCTAGCTGGTTAAGTCAAAGCTAACTTTTTTTTTTTGAATACGACTCAAAAATCCTCTCAGCTCATTTACATACATACATATACAGTATACACACACACACACACACACACACACACACAGCCTCAATGAGACGTGTACATTTTCGCTGAATACACGCTTCCTGCAGTCTGCACACAGACCGTATTAAATCCACACACATCTTTTCCCTTCAAGAATTATCTTTAAATACCACATGCTACGTTTCACAGAACTTCATTCAACACTTCTGAATCGTTTACCGAAGATTGCAAACCCCGTGTAGAGCTAAGGTCACGTGAAAGACCATGAATTCTGTCAAGGTCAAGGATTTATCTTTAGCATTCAAGCTACTGCATGAACAGTCTGGCGCCATCGTTAGCGTTTAGATTTTAAGCTGAATATTATGACTAAACACAAGGCAGGATATACTTTTAAAACCCCAGCCATGTCCTCGAACCCTCGGACAAAGTGAACTGCGATTCATCTCCAACACCTCATTCACGATAATCCTTTTTTTTTCCATCATGTGCAAAGACATCCATTGATTTATATGTTAGTTACACAGCACAGGGTTTGCTTCAGACGTTAAGATACTGTCGGTCGGGTGACATGCGATTATTTTCTGTCCTGAATAAATCACAGAGGTTTAAATGTTGACCTTATGCTAAAGTTCATTTCTTTCTTCTTTTTTATTTGTTTGTTTCTATTTCAGACGTTTATAGAGTTATATTTTTTACTGATTTACTTTAAAGATGTTCACTTTTGGAGACATGATGTTACAGCATCTAGCACGGTTCAGGTTTTGTGATGAAGCGGATCTACATTTATCACTTGGAAGTTCATTATTTTTCCTATAAAACCTGAAATTCTTCATCTTGCACTACAGGAAGGGGCTAACATTTTATTACCTTTCTCTGCATGTACAATACATGTCATTGTTTATGTTTTGATCCCGTCTCCAGCTTCTGGTTTGTTACTCTACTGTGTTCATCTGTTCAGTGTTTAATCATTAATTAACTTGTCTAAAGTTACTTTCCTAAGTCTTTAAAAATGCTGTATTTTTATTTTAAATCATGTTATAGTATTTCCTGAATTTTGTTTGTTTTCCCATTTTCTTATTATGAATGAACCTTGTTTATTGTTGCCTGCCTGTCATTTTTCTTTGATTGTTGGACCGTCCTAATGAAAACACACAGTGACTTAATGCATTTGTGTTGTCTTTAAACGACACTGGAGACTCCTTCCATAAAAAGCTAAATAAAAGTCGAATCTGATTGGTCAGAAGGTACAACGTGATTTACGCGGAGCAGCCGCCTGTGTGTACTATAGCTTATTAGAATGAGCACACTGACCTTTATTTACACCAGCATTCCTGTGTCTTATTGGACGTTTTCAATCAATATAAAGAAAAAAAAATGTGACTTTGAGTCTGATCTAAACTGAGTCAGGGTGAGACGTGTGTTTTCCCCTTTTTTGCGATCCTTAGAATTTATGTTGTTGAAGATAACGGCTTAAGATTTTAGCCGCTTATGAACTTGGTGCATCTCAGAGAGCAGAAATGGGTTTGATCTCGACATTTACTTTGAAAAACTAACCATTCTTGGTACAATTCTGAGAGCATACTGCCCATAGTATGTTAGATAAAAAGAAAAACTTAAACACTACAAATTGGACCCATCATACATTTTTAATCAGTATAAACAAAAAACTAACAAAAAAATGACCTTTTCTGTGAAAATCTTGTTCCTAGTATTCTAGGGAATAAGAGAAATACTTCAACTACAAATTCTTAATCTCCTGAGTGTCTACTTTCATATGAGTTTCATATTAACACCACTGTGGAGTGAGACAAGAGGAAGACGTTCAGTCAACAGGAACACAAAAAAGAAAAAAAAAAAGGAAGAAATTCAACTCTTTTGGCCTCTGGGGAAAACGAGGTAATATAAACCTGTGATTTTCAGCTGCACTAATGTCAGAGCCGAACCATCTGACCAATCAGAACGAAGACGTCACCAGTGCCGGGGTTTAACGTTAAATATTTGTGAAAGTGTCTCATGCATGTTAATCTTGTTCAGTCAATTAGACACTTTGCAATTCAATACGAGTTTAAATGTCAAGCCTGTAATGCCAGGATTGCTGAGATGTGTTAAATACATAAAGCTCCAGCTTCAGCAAATACCTGACAATCCAATTTAGCGTTAGACTGTGCAAAGCACTGAGGGATAAAAATGAATGGAAAGAGAGAGAGAGAGAAGAGAGAGACAGAGGGAGGGAGGCTCGTGACACTTAAGGTGTTGTGAAGGTGAGGTGCCGCAGGTATCCAGCGAGAATGGCAGGTGATAAATACCCCTGCCACAACGTACCTCTCATTCACGCTCACATGTCCAGAGGAAACCATCTACATTGTGTTGTCATCAGACTTCACAGCATTCAGGACACTGCTCTACCTCCTCCTCCTCCTCCTCCTCCTCCTCCTCCTATAATACTGCTTCACCTTTAATTACAAACACCAGCCCTCCTGCTGTTCTCCTTGTCAATTAACCTTGCAAAAGAAAAAAACACCCCACCCTGTTAAGGATAATAAATAAATAAATAAAACTCTTCTCCTCGCATTTTTCAAGCCCATTTACCAATGTCCTGGAGCTATTGTTTTCTTCCTCTCTTTATTTATTTATTTTCTTACAACACACACAGGAAGTGCCGCTGAACAAGACATCCATCACCTTGACAGAGAAAACAAATTACACGCTGAACAGAACTTTAATGCATCACCCTGGCTAATGGTGTCGAGCCCGGCTCTGGCAGGGAAAGCTTGACTCTCAGGTGTCACTATCGCAGCCGCTAATGCCTGTCTATCCACGGCGACCACAAATAACAGACCTGCAGTAACATCCTGAAGTAATATCATCAAACGTGTCTCCTCATGACTCCCAAACACATCGCGGGTCTGCGATACGAGCGGTGGTTTTAACACAATAAGTGAATTTTTATTGTGTTTTTTTTTTCTTTTATGCACACACACACACACACACAAAATCAGTGAGTATTTTCTGGAAAATAGTATGAAGCTAAAAAGATCAGAAGAACAGCAAGAAGTTCAGGTTTAGTAATTAGGTTCCTCAAGGGATCTTTAGACAGGATTGGAAATGTTCTGTTTCTTTGTTGACAATACCTA
The DNA here is from genome assembly GCA_028566695.1 of Bagroides melapterus. Taxonomy (NCBI): domain Eukaryota; kingdom Metazoa; phylum Chordata; class Actinopteri; order Siluriformes; family Bagridae; genus Bagroides; species Bagroides melapterus. Next base: position 21,338,290 of record JAOTRN010000051.1, read on the forward strand.
ACTGTTCTCTCCTCTCTCTCTCTCTCTTTCTCTCTCTCTCTCGAGCAACACATGCCACCCTTGAGCTGCCAGTGATCCAGACCCCTCTCCATTCCGCTTCCGGTTGATGATTGGTGAATTGGGACACTTCCACACTGCCATGAAGACACTCCAGCTGTTTCTGAGGACTTGTGTCTACAGTTCCTACACACACAAT
>JAOTRN010000051.1:21338585-21350718 GCA_028566695.1 Bagroides melapterus
GGTTTCTTCCTATTACCATCTCAGGGAGTTTTTCCTTGCCACCGTCGCCCTCGGCTTGTTCATCAGGGACAAACTGACTCACTCCTCTCACTTTCCAGAATTATCTTTGATTGTGTACAGCTGCTTTGTGACAATGACCATTGTAAAAAGAGCTATACAAATAAAATTGAATTGTTTCTGGGGAAAAGCAAACCAAGGAATTCTTGGAACATTCTACCAAGCACCATATTTTGGCATATTACAAAAGCCGAGGGTTTTTTCTCTCCCCAAAATGTGTGCCAAAAGCACCACTATGTTAACATTTAGAGAAAAGCCCAGTGTGACGCTACTCAATATACAGCTTCACCCTTTTTTAGTAGTACAGCTCATTCAGAAAAAAGTGAAGTGAAAGATATTTTTTTGCTTTCAGTTGCAGTAATCAGGACCGGAGCTGAGGTAAAAAGATAATCCAAAATAATCAGGACAGGAGCTGAGGTAAAAAGATAATCCAAGATAATCAGGACCGGAGCTGAGGTAAAAAGATAATCCAAAATAATCAGGACAGGAGCTGAGGTAAAAGGTTCTTTGAGACTAGTGAAGGCATGACTGGACCCTGCCTGACCCAACTAGACAGTTCCTGGTGGAAATGGAAGGCATTTGACCTTGGCGTTGGTGTTTCCCTCTCCCAAAGAGACCACAGGGACAAGAAACCGGAAGTGCAATAGGACGTGCCGGAAGCTTTTCTTCCAGTTTTATAGCATTTGTAATAGAACTTACATCTGCTTTATCTGCAAAAAGTAGAACGTTCTAGCTTTCAGGTGTCTCCTCAGTCATTTTAGTCCATTTATGGAACGGTACATCAAAAATGTTCCAGCAATATCCCCAAAGTGCATACATGATCATATTTCCAGCTATATCTACAGACTTGATCCTTATTCAGAGGATCTGTGTAAGCTAGGTGGAGTTTGGTTAATGATTCTCCCTGAGAGAACCGTTGCGAAGCTCTGCAAAGTCAAAATTCAGCAAAGGTTCTTCAAGGGTTTTTGAATGGTTAATAGTTCTACACTCAGAAAGCTTTCCTAAAAAGTCTAGAAATCTGTTACCCTCTTGCTTTTTATGCTACACCTTTTTAGAGCTGATAGCAAATAATAAAAAAACTATATTTCAGTCTGTGTTTCTTTCCTTCATTCAGGCTTAAATGAAGAAGGTTTAAAGGTTCTGGACCAGACACTCTAAAGAAACCCCGTCTTGGCTGCATCTCCTAAGCAAGGCCCTTAACCCTCTCTGCTCCAGCTCCACTGTATCATGCCTGACCCTGTGCTCTGACCCTAACTACCTATACTGGGATATTAGACGCCTTTATTTTTCACATCTACATTACAGCACAGTGAAATTCTTTCTTCAGATATCCCAACTTTTTGAGGTTGAGGTTAGAGCACAGGATCAGACATGTCACAGCACCCCAGAGTAGAGAGGGTTAAAAGCCTTGCACAAGGGCCCAACAGTGACAGCTTGGCAGTGCTGGGGTTTGAACCCTGATCCTCAGATCAACAACCCAGAGCCTTAACCACTTGAGCCCCTTCATATGCAATATAACTGTACTGTAATGTAGATGTGGCAAAACTATAGACGACTTCATCGAAAGGCTACATTTCACGTCTTGTGATTTGTCTGCACATCTAATTCCTCAAGAGCTACAACAAAACACGACTATTATAAATTCACAATTGCAGCACCACAACATGCTTCTTCCACTTACACCTAGCAAGCGATTAGCGCCCCCTAGAACTCACATATCAACACATTAATGAATCCAATCATCCGTGATTCTCTAACAGGTACGAAAAACAGATTTACAGTTGAATTCTGGGGTCGGTATCCTTCCTGATTAGCCCCGCCCCTTCCTTTCCTTATTTGTATCTCTACGAAAAAGTTAAAAGCAAAATTATCTGATTTATTTAAACAGGCGTGATGTTATTTTTTGTTTCTTAATATTCATTCTGGTTTGAAAGACTTTTTTTCTTGTTTGCATTTCATCAGAATAAACAACAAACATCTCACTAATTTCATCAAAACCATACCAGAAGGACAGAACCGTTTACTTTTCATCAGGGTGATTTCAGATAAAGTTGCTTTCCCTTAATATCGTCCGATATTATTGCCCATCGTTGCTCTCTAAATCTAAACTCAATCCTTTTTCCAACTCGGTCCACTCAATCCTCTTTCACTTTCCCCCCAAGTACCCTTGGCGTGATCTGTAAGTATGATCTATATGCACTTTGCCTCGTGTCTTTGAGCGCAGAATCGTGTGTGGATGAATTGTTCGGTCTTCTCGAAAGCCTATAAAAGTGTAATTACATGGCCCGGGCCTTGGTGACGGTGCATGGTGCAGGTGACAGCTATGAGGAGAGTGAAGAGGGAGAAGAAAAATAAATAAAAAAAAAAAAAAAAGGAGGCAGGACGGATTATTGTCAGCACACCGCGGCCGCCGTTTGCCACTCTGGCTGCTGTCGCCTCAGCAGGGTCACCTTGAATGCGAGCGCTACAATTTTACCAGTCATTAAACTCTTAATCCCGGCTCAATGTGCACTTCTTTTGCCATCGCTCAAAACTGACGAGGCTGTCATACCGCATCGCTCGAGCCGTGGCACTGTGTCCCCAAAACACACAAAAGACAGATACATTTAGAGAGAGAGACACAGCAGAGGGGAGGATTCTGGTGCAAGTAAAAAAATATAATAATTTAAAAAAATCTAATAAATGTAAATAAATTTAAATAAATATATGATTTAATGCAGAAAGCTTTCATACCTTTCAATGACTATTCATTCCATCGGCTCATTTAAACCTCAGATATAACTTCAGACTAAAGAACGATTCAGAGGATCTGTGTAAAGATCGGTGGAGTTCCTGGTTCTTCTTATTCTTTGAGGAAATAAAGGTTCTTCAAGGGTTTTTTTCATGGTTAAAACGTTTTGCTTCCCTCATGTAAATTCAATTTATGTTTGTATTTATCTCTAATGAACGAGTCTGAGGTGACTGTGGTGAAGAAAAACTCCCTGAGATGAAGAGGAAGAAACGTTGAGAGGAACCAGACTGAAAAGTGAACCTCATCCTCATTTAGGTGACACTGGAGGGTGTGATTATAAATGATTATAAACACCAGAGACTCTTATTATGAAGAATGAGTAATGAATCATAAGGAAATAACAAACATAGTAGAACTTTATTTAATAATCTACACAAAATCTATACTTACACAGAACTAATTCATCATAAATGTGCTTTACGCAAGCTAGACATCACTTCATCAAGTATGTAACCCTCTAATCAATAATTAAAAAAAGTAAGGGGTGTAAATCCCCTTTATTCACTTTTCATTCCTCCCTTTCAACTGGCTTTTTATTTTTATTCTATTTGAATTACAGCATTCCAACTTTTTTTCAACTTCCACTTTTTTTTAACTAAAGCACTTTGGTCTGCTTTTAAATGTTTGAAATGTGCTATTTAAATAAATGTTTATTATTTCTATCTGCCGTAACTGATCTGTAAAATCTTACGTGAAATCTATCAATTAATAGAACTTCTACTGATGAGGAGACTTCAAAATCAAAAATTTAATTCCGGGTTGCCAAATCTTTCCTTCTGTGAAAGTAGCGTGAATTTGGAATGCAAACATTTCAGATGCTTTTAAAGAAATATTTGGTTATATTTCCAATGAAGTTGCACATTTTTGTAGTGATTAAAGAAATCAAGCATCTATATTTAAGTCTATATTTTCTCTGAAATTCATTTATTCGGCATACACCACAAGTACCTGGGATTTAAAGGTGTTGGTCTAGACGTTGTGATGTTCATATTCAGGACGTTGAACCCAGAACAAGCTCTGAATACGAGGAACTTGACTCGTATCTCAGACTTCTTTAGAATAAGGGCCTACAAGACAGTTTTCTTTCTACTTAAAATTCCACACACATTTTTTCCAACTGGCCAGAGCTTACATACTCAGCAATGTGTTTTCATTTCAGTCCAGACAAAGCGAGCGTGATAAATTGGACAATAAACGCTCTAATACAATACAACACGATACAATACAACAGACATGAATGGAAGGTGGCTTGTGTTTGGTGAAGTCGAGTGAAAGTGAGAACAAACAGAAACTCCGAACAAGAAGAAACACAGCAGCATCACTGACATCTCATCTTCTCCACTTCTCATCTCCGTGACCACTCTTAAGATTCAGCTGAGCATCAAGTTCCCACAGCAGGTTCTACAGCAGAAAAAAAGTGCTCTTTTTTGGTTTATTTTTCCGGGTCCTTGATTAGGTCCCTGAGGTATCTTATCATAGACTGGCAGTTTTTAAGGATCAGTAAGATTTAAATTAAAAATGTTCATGTGTTCCTCAAGGGTCCTTTAGATAAAGGATTCTCAGAATGGTGACTGGTGCAACACTCACTCAAAAGAAAAAAAAAAAGATTACTGCTTTAATACTTATAGGGGAAAAAAAACACTCTCTGTTCATTACAGGATACATTAAATACAAGAATTAGCAACTTTCTGGTGTTCGTTTACATTCATACATTCAAAACACACACATTTATAGAAATTAGAAAACTACTAAAAACATTCTTTGGGGTTGTATAGAAAAAAAAATGTCTTCAAGGGTCTACACTCAGAACAAAATAAGTTTGAGGTTCTACATTCTGGAATAAATGAAATTTGAGGTTCTAGACTCAAAAAGGGTTTAAAAGGTTCAATACATTTAGAAATAAAAGAGTTTAAACGTTATGTACACTGAAATAAAATGGGCGTGAGGTTCTAGACTAAAAAGAGTTTAGAGGTTCTAGACTCTCAGAAAAAAAAAAAAAAAGAGTTTAGAGGTCAACAAAATGGCTTTGATGATCTAGACCCTTAGAAAAAAAGAGTGTAGAGGGGGAAAAAAAAAAGAGTTTAGAGATTCTACACAATCATTAAAAATTTAGTTCCTAAGATTTGTACTCTTAGAATGAAATGGTTTAAAAGATCTGAAAAAAAAGGTATAGAAGTTCTACATTCTCAAAAAAAGAAGGTTTGAGGTTCTATACTCGAGAAAAAAGGTTTATGTTCTAGACTCTTACATCAAAAATGGATTTGAGATTCTAGACCCTTAGAAAAAGAAAAGGTTTAGAGGATGTTCACTCTTAGAACAAAAGAATTTAGAGGTTCTACACTCTAAATCTTTTTTTTTGAAGGTTCTTCACTCTTACAAGGAAATGGTTTTGAGTTCCTCCATTGTTAAATAAAAAAGACTTTAGAGCTTCTACACTGTTAGAAAAAAAGAGTTTATAGGTTTTATACTTTTAGAACAAAATAATTTTGTGGTTCTAGACCCTGCATTGAAAAAAGGGTTTAAAGGTTCTACACCCTTAATAAAGCACTCTTAGCTATGTGAAGGATGCTATGTTAAAAAATTGGGTGGAAATATTGGAATATTTGTGCGTCATGTTTATTTTACACAATCATCTGGATTTATATTTATATCTGGAATCATCTGTTTATATTATTTGATTCCAGACGATCTCCAGCTAATTCAGTTTTATATATTTATATAAAGTTGTGCAGATGTGAAGAGCTGGATCTGAGATCTCCACTAAAGCCATGATAAAGCTCCTTAAGGAAATGATTCAAACTTTATCAGTTATCTCCATCGATCAGTGGGGCTGCTGATGGTCTGAAATTAACTCACCATTACATCCTATTAGTGTGGGAATCAAGGTCTAATGGGTTAATTATGTAAAATACAGGCACTGGGAGTAATGGATGATCAGGAATATATTCAGACAGAAATATTTATAAAAATTCTACACTGCAAAAAAAATCTATAGAGACACAGAACACTCAGGGACGAGTGTACTGGAGATGAACGGGGACAGATACAAACTTATTCAGTTATGTAATTCTCTAATCATACAATTAAATAAATAAATAAATAGAAAAATAATAATAAAAAATAGCGACTAGTCATAATAATAATAATAAAAATAATAATAAAATTTAATAAATAAAAATTTGTTTATTTAAAAGAAAATAAATGAATGAAATTAAAAAATAAGTTAAATAAAGTAATAATAATAATATTATTATTATTATTATTATTATTATTATTATTATTATTAATAATAATAATAATACTAATAAAAAGAAGAAGAATATTTTTATTAAAATAAATAATACAATTAAAAATTCCTCAACCTGTCTGCCAACCATTACATCTGATTCGTTTTTTAAAGAATGGCTTGTCTATAAAAAGAGAAAAAATTCATTATATCAGCTATAAATGGTCGATCCTTCACCAGACTCACTGTTTTTCTTTCTCCATCATATTTTTCTGACCTTAAAACCTTTTTTCTTGTTGGAAATCCTTCTCCAGCTTTACCTCCCACATCAGTAATTGTTTCCTCACGGAAACGTTCACCGTTTTTCGAATGTCATGCTTTTATTATTGTTGGCTTACTATTGTTGACTACAGAAACGATAACATACTGACCGTTAACCGACACCTACTGACCAATAGGAATGGAGCGTTTGACAGCAGTGTGGTATAAAGAGACGAGTTTTAAATCTGCGCAGTTTATGCCATGTGACTTTATTATAATAAATGTGCTCAATAAAAAAGGTATTTATTTGGCTGAAATGTCAAATGTTGATCAATTGCTGCTATGAAATATCGATTTTGTTCACATTGAACTGTTTAATACAAACAGACTGCATACTGAAGTGTCATATAAACTCACAGTGTTTGCAGTTTCATGCTGCTGAGGTATAATTTTCCACAGAAACGTATAAAGTGAACTCCTCCTGTATATTACATCACCCCGCACCCCACACTCTCCTTTCCAGCAAGTCAACAAGGCCGTCATCCTCCATCTTAAGCTCTCCTGCTGCTTAGACGAGGGTTTAATTATGCATTAGCGATACACTTTGCTTTTCCTCTTTGCTTCGCTCGTGCACGGAGCAGAAATATGCAATCATCTTTCCTGTTGTACTTCTACCTTCGCATGTCTGTATTAGTGAATTTCAGCTTTAAAGTTGCATAAGCTGCTTTAAACTATTAAAACTTTCTCCAGCTGAAAAACCAAGTCTCTAAACTCGATATCACACAGGAACACACACTCCTCGCTAGCCACTATACGGCTCCGATCATGAAAGGTCTACGTTTTATTTTTATTTTCCATTAAAGAAATTCCAAATAGCAGCTTGTCCATCCTTAGCTCCATACCGTAGACATTCCCCAGCTTAAAAATAAAACAAGACAGAAGCTCAAGGAAAAACAAGAAGGATGTTGTCATCCTTGCGCCATCACTAGCTACCTCACCAGCTGTGATAATGATGTATAATTTAACCCAAGAATGCATTTCTGTGCTCCACAGGCCTCGAGCCACTCCTCCCCACAGCCATGCATTATTCAAGCTAATGGTGACCCTGAAATAGAAAAAAAAAACCTTCTGATCTCTTAAAAGTTTCATTGCTTAGAGACCATTGTGGGTAGAAGTAAGTGCTCAGAGTGGGACCTCGCCTGGAGAAGTGCACAGAAAGCAGCGTGTCAGCTCTGATTGAAAGTGAAAGATGACTGTTTCTGGACTGGAGAGCGTCAGCTCTTCTAACCACCGCAGACAAATTCTGATTGGTTGAAAAACTGCTGGTAATTCCTCGAGGGATCTGTTTCTCCTGGTTGGACTGTGACCTGTGCAGGATGAGGAACATTTCATTTGAATATCAAGACACTATTAAACACCGTTTAGAGTTAGATGTGAATAGATTTCAAATCCAGTATTTTAGAGCATTAGCCCTTATCGTTATGGACACCAACATGACACAATATCAGATCATGTCCAGGAAAAGGATTTTGTATGATTCCTAGATAGGATTCAATTAAACAGACCCTAGGACCCAATACACTCTGTTTGTACTCAAAAAAGTAGACATCGGACCATCACACCCATATGTGGCTCTTTCCTTAACTGTTATCACAAAGTTTGAACCTACAACCTGTAGATTGTCACTGTAATCTGTGGCTTTACATTTTCCCCCAGGAGGTTTGAAGAGGTAGGAGATTTTCTAGCATGACAATGGCCCCATGCACAACGCCCCTGATCCAGAAAGACATTAATGCCGTTTGGCAGACACCCTTAACCACTTTATCCTTTAAAGTCTCTACCCATGAATATATCAACACTGGCTTCATTCACTCACTAGGTTACAGATTAAGGATACCACCAATTTAAACTGTTGGGACCCCACCAACAGGAAACGTAAGCACTAGGTCAAGTGTTTCATGAAGAGGTAGGTCTTCACCACTGTGCCAGGACAGAAAAGAGTTTGGCCCAAAAGTGCTAGCTGATCTGAGGGTGCGAGGTGCAGTGTCGATGCTTACCTACGAAGCCAATAATAGACCAGCACCTTCTTACCTAAAAGTTAAGAGGCTTGAATCTTTTTCAGCATGCAAAGCCAAAGCCGAAAATGGACCAACATCCTAGAAAAGCCAGCCAGGGTGCCAGACCAGCAAAGCCGAAAATGGACCGGCACGCTCTTATCTCAAAGAGGCAGTGGACGGAGCACAGCAGTGGGGTGGTGTGTGAGAACCGAGACACGGTGTAGAGGTTACGTTTGGAAGAACTCGAGTGTCCCCACTGATCACCGACAAGCTGCACATCAGACCTTCTTACTTAACATCATTAATGGTGAATGATCCCAAATTCCCACAACCACGCTCCAACATGTAGTGAAAAGCCTTCATAGAAAAGAAGAGCGAAGCTTTTTATAAAAGGCGAAGGGGAATCGATGGAATGAGATGTTCATAAAGCATCATAAAGCACCTATAAGAGTGAAGGTCAGGTGTCTACAAATATTTGGTCATATAGTGTACGTCTTGGATATGAACCCATAGGAGATGGGTCTAGCTTTACATTAGCAGCTTAACTCTTTTTCTTCCCTAACCGTAAATTTTACACAAATCTAAATATTGCACAAATGAGGAAACAAAAATTCATTCATTTGGAAAAGGAAGGAATTTGTTCAAGGTCATGGATATTTGAATGGCACTTTTTGGACCAACCAAATATTCAGGAATGATTCTGTAGGAACGTCTCCATTAGTTAGTAAAAGTTTCTGATTAACATCTTAAATATTTGACTAGCTCACTGTCAGACTTCTTTAAGACTCTATGGGATTGTGGAATTTCTGGAATTTTTGGCAATCCAACACCATATTAGTCCTGGTCCAGAAAATACGTCGACATACGGAATCACAGCTATAAAGCCATCTCATGAGCTGGTGCTTCATGCTGGAACCTGTGGGGTAGCACCAGTTACACAGTAGGGGCAGTTTGGCTGCAGTGTGACAGGATGAAACATCTGCACCAAAACTGTACAAAACTGAAGAACTGCGCCTCAAACCACGTACTTGCTTAGGCAGCACTTCACGCAAACCTTCAGACCTTCAGGACTTGATGACTTTCTGTTTCCAAAATACTTGACCACAGCATTTTTCTAACTTTCAGACCGACCCAAAATAAAAAAAAATAAATAAAAATATAAAAAAAAAATAAAAATCTCTGTAATTGTAGAGGGATGTGACTATTTTTATGCGACGATTCAAGTTTATTTTTTACAGACTGTCCATAAAATTAATAAATAAATAAATAAAGGTTGACTTTGCAGTATCATTTTCTTTTCTGTTATGCTGTCTAAGCAGTGTCTCAGCACTTTAGATATCCGTTATTCTGTGTGTGTGTGTGTGTGTGATGGACAGTGTGAAAGAGAGGCGGAAGAGGCGGTTAATGGGAAGGCTAAGGTGGCAGATCCTTAGGCAGTAAAATTTACCTGTTCCCATCCATCAAACCTCGCTGTCATACAAGGAGCCTAAAATATCCCATAAAACACTGTTATCGTTAGACGGACCTTCCGAGGCAATTAGACGGTAACTTCATTAGTGTAAGTGTGACTGGAATATAGCCATTAAACCCCGGACTGTATATAGAGTCGATTCAGAAAGTTTTATGATGATATTTCATTTTCTATATAAATGTCCTCTCTTTGACGCTCTTTATCTTTCTCACTTTCGCTTAATATCAGATGAAATGAATTCCTAAAGTTATCTTAAAATCTCAACGGAACAGCCAGGCGTATGCTGTAATAACCTGCCGTAACCGCCTTAGTGTTCGGTGTAACTGCCATTGAGACAGCTTACTCGCTCATTTCTGTGATGTGTTTAACAGCTACAACTGCATTGGATATTTATCTATGACATGTTTATGAAGTGGTTATGTCAGTCTTATAATGCAATGTTCAAGTGATCTTAAAGCAACTTTCTTAGCCATATCTGTAATGTTCTTAGACCTACCACAAGAAACTTTCTTGGCAAACAGCATATGACATTTATCTGACATGTTTATGAAGTGATTATGACAGTCTTATAACACAGGGTTTAGGCTAAGCTGTTTTTTTGTTTGTTTGTTTGTTTGTTTGTTTTTTGCTTCATTGCTCCAAGTCTCAAGCTGTACATGTATAAACCTCTGATGTGTGCTAGCATGCTAATGTAGTTTTTATGGATGTGTAGCCATGCACGCGTTTACAGGCGCGCTGCATTCGGTGCTACCTTAATGTCTTCTCATAAGAAAAGTTATTACCACATGTGAAACCGTCAGTCTCGGTAGGGTGCTCTGTGGAGTTGTTACCACGCTCGTGAAGAAGGGAGCAAATAATTGAATTCACCATCGTTGCCAGGCCTGGGTGGGAGATATTATAGTGAAGATCTGCTGAAAGGTGCAGACAAACTGGGATTCCACTCGTATCACCGACGCATAATAAAGAGCCAAGAGGGCGGATGTGGCTTGGCGACACCGCAAAAGAAAAAAACGCTCCCGAATCCAATTCCACGTGAGCAGCGAGTTGTGAGAAATATTAATTATGTCTCGACTCTACCTGCACGTTAAATCCAGGCTACTGGACCCTGGACTCTCAGTCATGCTTGAACAGACGACCGTGCATGGAGGATTTCCTAAGCGTAGCCGCTCTCCTGTATATTACTCTTCCAGGAGCAGTCGAGCCTCAGTTAGATGCTTTCTTGCTTACGTGAACGTGTGTGTGTGTGTGTGAGAGAGAGAGTGTGTGGGTGGGAAATTACACTCCTGACACTTCAGTTCTCTACATATCATATTGCCGGGATACCATTACGGTGCCACACGGGTCTTCTGCTCTATACATTCATTAGAACTTGACTACACATCTGCGGGACCATAATAGACCTTGATACGTCTCACTTTTCTCTCGGTAGGTTGCCGTTTTGGTTCCACCTTCCTGCTGATTCCGAGTCGACGTGCAAGAAACATCTCCAGGAATGGGAATGGAACAGGGGGAACATCAGAAAGCTAAAATCAGTAAATCCTGATCTTTGAGCCTCTGTAATATACAGAATATTAGAACATGACCGAGGGGACTGTTTATTTCTTTTCTACAGGTTTCTTCTCTCACAGCATGTCGAGGCTTCTTTCTTGTATTTTCTTTTTAATCTAAAAACAAATAAATAAATAAATAAATAAATAAATAATGTTTTGTTCCATGAAACAGATTTAGTGTGAGTTTACAGTTTCCATTTATTTATCTCTAGAGGAACTTACAGGTATACATTTAAACTGTAAGTCCTGAACGTACACGTTTCCGTAAAGCCGCTTTGTGACGATATCCGTTGTTAAAAGCGTTATATAAATAGAATTAAATTGAATCTAGTTCCGGTTTAAAACATCCAAAACATTTCTGAATTTATTTCAGATTCATGTCAGGTGACTTGCCGGTCATTTCAGTACGTAGCAGGTACGGTTGATCCAGGAGCACGGTGCTACACAAACTAGCTCATGACTACCTAAAGTGTTTGTGCAGAAGAAGAATTCATTGTTCTGGATAAATACACACAACAAAGCGTTGTATTCTAGTGTGCCGTCCCATCTCGGAGGTGTTTTCTGGATCCATGACACTGCGCACAACGTCGCTACAGTATGTGAAATGTCTATTCGATATGGAACATACAACTTCTGTGCAGTTCTGTATGGTGTTTATTCACTTGTAGCTCAGTTGCTTGTGGGAGCTTGTGAGTTCAAATCCAAGAGCCATCAAAATGC
>JAOTRN010000051.1:21377532-21388459 GCA_028566695.1 Bagroides melapterus
AGAGCAGAATTTTACGCTAGCACACTACTTCGGAGCAGTGTTTAAGTAACGGCTAGTCGTCATTCTGACAAACGTGACGCTCCGACGTAGCGCAGGTGATGAAGAGCAGGAAAAAAGAGAGGTAAAAGTTAGAGGTGAAGCTGATGTGTGAGTTTTAACGACCGCTTTAATTATTCGATCAAGCAAAATTTCGCAATATGCAATTCGATTTTTAGGAAGTTGTCTCAAATTGCCTTAAAATTAAATCATCAAAAATATCAAGACATATATCTCCTTTTAAAAGATTACTTACAAATTATTATTATTATTATTATTATTATTATTATTATTATATAAAAGTTTAGCACTACAAATACAAAGCTATGGCATTATTATTATATGAGGAATCTATTTACAGTGTTAAAGGTACATTTAGGCAACACTAAGATGACTTTTGTAATGTTTCAGATAAGCTGTACTACATGACACAGTCTGTTGTACTGTATGATGCAGTCAGGTGTACCGTATGACGCAGTCAGGTGTACCGTATGACGCAGTCAGGTGTACCGTATGATGCAGTCAGGTGTACCGTATGACGCAGTCAGGTGTACCGTATGACGCAGTCAGGTGTACCGTAGGATGCAGTCAGGTGTACCGTATGACGCAGTCAGGTGTACCGTATGACGCAGTCAGGTGTACCGTAGGATGCAGTCAGGTGTACCGTATGATGCAGTCAGGTGTACCGTATGATGCAGTCAGGTGTACCAATGAAGTGGTTATCAGTACCACATGTTGCGGTCAGGTGTACCATATGACATGGTGATCTGTACTACGTGTTGTGCTTTTAATGGATTACGTTAGCATGAGGCCATTAGCTGTACCACATGATGCAGTCAGGTGTTCAACATGAGGCAGTTACAGTAGGTATACTCCATGAGGCATGAGTTGCACCCCATGAGTCGGTTAGCTCTACCACATGAGGCAGTCAAGCATGCCATATAATGTGGTGAGCTGTACACAATGAGTCAGTTAGTTGTACAGCGTGAGGCAGTTAGCCGTACCCCGTGAGGCAGTAAGCCGGACCCCCTGAGGCAGTTAGCCGGACCCTGTGAGGTGGTTAGCAGTACCCCATGTTAAACCTGAGTCTAAAAGCCAATAAGTCAGTAAGAAGCTAGTCTAGCAATCAAACACAGAACAAACCATTTCCTGTCACTATCACCCACAAGGTGCAGGTGTTATGTAGCCTTATTATGTAGCCTTATTAACACGAGTGAACTATTGTCAGGAACAAGAGTGTTGTTAGTTGGGACTGCACTTTGAATAAATAAAAACAACTGAATTTATTTACCCTTTCATAAAATAACAGGGTAATAAAAAAAATAAATTACAGACATTGAAACAACCCGAATGAATAGAACCTCAACCTCAACAATGTTATTTTCCAATGACGAGGCACTTTCTGTGCTCCAGACGAATCAATTCCACAAGCAAGTCCGTGGGAAAAAATAATGATTGACGTGAAGGAAAAGACCGTCACACAAATTGTCTTCCTCGTTTTCACCGCGCCTCGACGAATCAGGAATAAGCCGAGCTCTTCCAGGCCCCTCCCCTACCTGGGATCCACACTTCCCCGGGCCTGACACTTCAGTAGCACTTTTGATCACGCTGAAATCGAATGAGCATAATGAGGCAGTCAATATGTAATTTATGACCCCATAACCAGCTGGAAATATGGCTTGTGTGGGATAAGGAGCCGAGAGCAGCACTCAGACTGGAGTCAGACGCCCATTAATGAAATATTTCTGCTCTCTCCTTCTCTCACGCTCACTGAAAATAGGATCGCTTTTCATGTTCGGAAGTGAAATGCTCCTCGCCTGCTTCGGCTGATTGGACTCGATAACTCAGAGTGGGAAGTTTCTCCAGGCTTGACTATTGACGGAGTCTGAATTTTTCTTCCTGCCTTAACAATGCAATATTATAACCTGGATAAAAAGTGACAATAAATGAATGGTTTAAAAAAAAATAAATAAATAAAAAAATTTAAAAAAAACAGGATGCATTTGGACCCACGGCTATGCTTACTCTAGACGGGCAACGAATTGCAACAGCAACAATGTCGTATTCATCCCACTGCTCACGTCAGCTCAGACGCGCTGGAGGTTCGGGAAGCAGTTTCATCAGAATGCCGCATTCCCTCCACCTCTCAAGCCCCACCGACAGGGTGACAGCACTCCGGCTTTTTCCAAAGACCTGGGGACTGTTATAGAACAGCACGGGTGAAGTACCGATAAGACGGAAATGACATCATTGTGTCGTAATGTTCTGCTCTTCTAAATCTGGAGTCATTCATTTCAATCCTGTACATACGCTGTGATGAAACTGTCCGTTTATTACAACAAGGTCACGTAAAAAACTAACATCCAAACACTTTCTTCACAAAGCTCACTCAGACAAACCTGCTACAGGTTCAATCCTGGATCCCACACAGATGCGACACGTCTGTCTTCTCTTCACACCTTTTTTTGTTGAATAATTCACTAGTTTATGTTAACTGGTGTCTGTGTTTATTTTATTTATTTAATTTTATTTATTTGTTTTTTGTGTAATTGCTTTTATTTTAGACATAATAGAGAGTGCCAAGTTCACCAACAAATATCAGGTATGAATAAAAATAAAATAATTATTTTAAAAATAAAATAATGCAGTAAAAGGAAGAATTGATAAAACTTCCTTTAAAGAGTTGTCATAGATTTTGTGCCAGGGTCCATCCTGTAGATTTGGTAGCAGGTCCAGGGTGTAGAGATTTGGTAGCAGCTCCATCGTGTAGATTTGGTAGCAGCTCCATCCTGTAGAGATTTGGTAGCAGGTCCAGGGTGTAGATATTTGGTAGCAGGTCCATCCTTTAGATTTGGTAGCAGGTCCATCCTGTAGATTTGGTAGCAGCTCCATCCTGTAGTTTGGTGCCAGGGTCCATCCTGTAGATTTGGTAGCAGGTCCAGGGTGTAGATATTTGGTAGCAGGTCCATCCTTTAGATTTGGTAGCAGGTCCATCCGGTAGAGATTTGGTAGCAGGTCCAGGGTGTAGATTGGTGTCAGGGTCCATCCTGTAGAGATTTGGTAGCAGGTCCTGGGTGTAGATTGGTGCCAGGGTCCATCCTGTAGATTTGGTAGCAGGTCCATCCTCTGGTGACCCCGACTGTATTCTACACTTCGCCATCTTAAGTCAATAAAGCAGCAGTTTTAGGTCTTACATCCTAACAGAACTCAGCAATGCATTAAAGTTCACGTGTCGAGAGCCCATATGTCTGATGAAAAGCACATCTGAAGCAGAGCACCCTTGGCATATTGCATGGAATCGATCGGCCGTGATTGATTCTTCACAGGGAATTTGACACGGGTCAATCCGGCATTAAAGATTTATGTGGAGTGGCGGTGAGCTGTGGTGAGCGGCGGAGAGTGGGAGGAATGGAGAAATCCATTTATTAACTGGAATAACTGGAGTATAACAGTAAATAACACGCAGGTATGTGTTAACAGGATAAAGGTCATAAGGGAGAGGGACAGAGAGAGAGACAGAGAGAGAGACAGAGAGAGAGAGAGAGACAGAGGGAGGGAGATTACACTCACTGGAGGTCAGAAGGATGACAAGTACAACAAACTCCTTATTTAAACAGACGTCAAATCTGCATGGGTTCTATATATATTCTGAGTAGAATAGAGTTGAGTAGAGTAGATTAGAGATAAATAAACTATTTATCTCCATCAGGAAACAAGATCAATACAAGACAAATTACACAAACTCACAAAACCTTCAAAGACAAAACAAAAAAAGAATCATTGTAAACGTGTCAAAAAATATCTTTTTGGAAGGAAGGAGTCTCCAGCGTCAGAGCTTATAGAAAATCGGGACTACGACGACAAGCTGATTTATATTTCACTTATTATTAACTTTAAGAGGAAAGGGAAAAAAAGAAGCTTGTGAAGGAATGGAATTTTTTTTTTATCTAGTTAGTTCGTGATCTTGCTGCTGTGGTAAAAAAGACATTCTAAAAAAAGAATTATTTAAGATGGATGAGAGTAACTCACACCTTACAGCTCGAGAAGGCCACTGAACTTCGCTAAGCTCTGCGAGTATGAGCAGAACAAGTAAGGTAGTATAAATATTTTGCTAAAAGAAATTATAAAAAGAGGTTTTTTTTATTAAATTTTTTTCACGCTATGTCTCATGGCAAAGTGATGTGACGATCAAGACGATGCCAGCAGGCCAGGCTGAGATCTCACTGTCCTTCAGGTCCACATGCTCAGAGATTTATTGAGGGACGTTCAGATCATAACGATGAGTAAGCGTGCGAGATGGACAGCAGAGTGTCGGCACCGAGAACATTTGGAAGACCGACAGAAGTGTGATCAGAGCCACGTCATTAATCAGGAGAAGAGTCCACGCTAACAGCTAACAGCTCGGCAACCGACGTCCTGGAAAAAAGCATTTCCTTTTCTAATTTGGAGAGCCTCCAACAGAAACCTTAAAAAAGCCGATGGGGGTCGACTCAGAAGATACCAGTGAAGGTTAGACTGTAGGTTTGCTCTTGTTGTTTAACTACACAAGAGAAATTTAAAAAAAAAAAAAAAAGAAGAAAATAAAAGAAGAAAATCTCTCACTGGAGTTGTTTATTTATATAAATTAGTATGAATGTTTAGAATTTTACATCATTACACCAAACTCAAGAAATTGTATTTAATGTTTTCAGCCAATAAAGTTTGATTTTTTTTTTTCTTCAACATGTCAATCAGTAATAAATTAACAAGCACATTCACAGATACACAGTAGAACTGATTCACACTTAGTCATGCCAACAAAACTCCAGAGAAAATGTCAGAACGATGTGGAAATGGTGAGAGAGAGCCAGGTCAGAAATTTCCCAGTAATTCAGATCAGTCATTGCAGCTCATCACCTAAAATCCAACACATGCATCTTCTCGTCACGTGATTTCGTGGGGTGCCAATACTTCTGTCCTGATCAGCTAGTTTTACATCTTTAATATATAGAATTGTTTTGAAATCACTTAATAGTAATAATTTCAGCATTAGACTGGTGTGTAACTGAAATGAATTAGATCCAAATATTACATCACTGATCTGATCTTAATCTGATCGAACAAAAGACAAACAAAAATTTATACAAACTAGGGATCAAAACATCAGATAAAACATTTACTCTCATTTTTATGAATGTTTTCTGCTCTGATCTGTGGAGGATTTGTGAATTCATTTCTATGTGCAGAACTTTCTGACTTGTGAATAAAGTTTTGATGTGTGAATGAATTTGTGATTTTGTAAATAAATGTTTTATTTGTGAATCGTTTTGCGATTTGTGAATAAATTTGTAGATAAAATTGATTTGTGAATCAATTTGTCATTCATAAAAAAAAATTGTGAATAAAATTATGCCTTGTGAATAACTTAGTGAATGAAATTATGGTTTGTGAATGAAATTAAGATTTATGAATACATTTGTGAATCAAATTAGGATTTAATTGTGAATAAATGTGAGACTTTTTATATTTTTATTTTTAATAGATTTGCAAATAGATTTGTGAATGAAATTCTGATTTGTGAATAGATTTGTGAATGAAATTCTGATTTGTGAATGAAATTCTGATTTGTGAATGGATTTGTGAATGAAATTCTAATTTGTGAATGGATTTGTGAATGAAATTCTGATTTGTGAATAGATTTGTGAATGAAATTCTGATTTGTGAATAGATTTGTGAATAAATTTACACATCAATAAGCAGGTTTTAGCTTCATTTCATGTTGTGTAAAAATCGTAAAAAAAAGACTTTGTGCTCACTCACGTGACTCATTTTCATATGCACCTTTAGATCCCTTTACGACACCAAGCAGCCAGATGTTTCTCGACCAGTGTCAGATTTCTCACTCCAATACAATACAAGACCATTTAAACAAACCAGAAGAAATTGGATTTGTCCCTGATCCAGATGTTCTTCATTCACACTTCAACTGGATTGATGGACATCTGAGACTGGGGACTTGGAGCTCTTTCTTCTATGATATTATATAAAAAATATTCTATTGCTACTCGTTGAAGGACATCTGGGGAAAAATAAACAATCATCAGCTGTGAAGCAAAAAATGTGAGGAATAGGTCATAAATAATCAATCATTCTTGTTTGTTTTGCATTAGACCCCACAGCTCAAACCTTCTGGATGATATCATTCTATTTGGACATGACCATTTTAAAGTAGACGACCAGCTGGTTTAAATTTTACAAACAAGAACTGACCGAGTTGATAAAAAAGCAAGTGGGTAAAAACAAAACAAGACAAATACATAAATATTTAAATACTTTATATATACACCATCAGCAAATACTGCCCCTAGTGGTCTGGTCAAGTTACAGACAGCAACAAAGATGAAGAGTGAAAGTTTTACAAATTCAAAAATTCAATCAAATTTCAGATCAATCAGACTTTGTCCTTTCTCAAAATTTCTCCTTGAATTCAACTCTGCACCATATCCCTCACGTATCTCTCACGTACCCCTCGTGTATCTCTCACGTATCCCTCACGTATCTCTCGCGTATCCCTCATCCCTCACATATCCCTCACGTATCCCTCATCCCTCACATATCCCTCATGTATCTCTCACGTATCCCTCACATATCCCTCACGTATCTCTCATGTATCCCTTATGTATCTCTCACATATCCCTCACGTATCTCATATGTATCTCTCACGTATCTCATACGTATCCCTCAACCGTTCCACACACTGGCTGTAGGTCACAGGGTTTCTGAGGAACAGTTACGTGAACTTAATCCAGCTCCATCACCTACATATGACCTCAGCACGGTTTCCGGTATATTCTAGGTAATGCTTTTTCAGCTCTTTTCAGCTTCACCTTGTGAAAACCCATTTCTTTTTTCTTTTTGTTTTTTATTATTATTTAAAGGGCAACATGTTTTTACTAATAATCAAGCATCACATTCTTCTCAGTAGTCTGAGACCAGCTTTTTTGAAAGCATGCAAATAATCTGAGCACTGGTTTCCCAAAAGTAGGTCTAATTATGCAAATTATGACAAATTTGAGTGGGTGGAGCTAAACGATCCAAAAACACAGTTTTGTCTGGAAAACATTTAACAGAAGACCTACTTCTCAAAGAACTCTACTTGCTTTTCTGTGCTTAAACATGAATAGTGTTTTTTGAGTTTTTTTTTAAAGTTGGAGGACCCAAGAAATAAATTTTGTTTGTTTGTTGATGAAAGACTTATGGTTTATGAGCAACAACCACAACATAAAAATCTGGATGGGGGTGGAGCTGGATGGGGGTGGGGAGTTGGAGTACTCCAGCTTTCCTTCATATTTAATGTTTCTATGATTTATGGTCTTTGCTCTTAATCCCGTGTTATTGAATAATCAAAATACTTCTAATGAAAAGACTCTAATAATAAAAGATTCTGACATCTTTGGTGCTCGGCCTCCTAATAACTGAGTGAAGGACTGAAGGATGAACCTCTAGAGTGGAGATACATAATAAACTGGAGTGATGTAGCTGAGACCAGGGGCGTCGCTAGCAAATTTCTAGGCCCTGTGAAAGAATACGAGGTTGGGCTCTCTACCGCACCCATTCCACACCAATAAATAAGTCCTCTGGGGGGCCCTGAAAGAGTGTGGGTCCTTAAAAAAAAAACACCCTAAATTCCCCACCATAGCAGCGCCCCCTGGCTGAGACTGAGGTACTGTCAGAACCAGGATTCACACACGTTCACACACTGACCTTTTTTTTTTTACGGATCTGAAAATATAAAGCCCTAAACGTATCTGAGGAAACGTATCTATATAATAAACTCTACACTAATAACATCTGTAATACATTTAACTCGCACGAAAACACTTCAAGGTCAAAGAATTCCTTCCTGTGAATCCCATTACGGTTTCAGACATCACCACCAGCAGGGACGTCGATATCCGTGTTCTCACGAGAGCCCTACAGCGAACCGAAGCCAGTTTATGATAGATGGGACTTTGTGGAGAAAAATAAACAGGTAGAGACGGTTATTGTCTCCTGACGGGCGCTCTTAATTTATTCCTAACCCTACGTGTGTGTGTGTGTGTGTGTGTGTGTGTGTGTGCGCCCAATCGATCCCGCTGAACTTGAAGTCGTTGTAAATAAATTATTTAGTGAAATCCCTACAATCTGAGCAGAAAAAGGAAAATAAATATTGAAAAGCAGGGTTTCGTTTAGTGCTTGCATGCAGGAGTTCATCAGCGAGTTGATGTGAATAGAACGTGACGGCTGCCTGGTGCTGCGCCGCTGTGATAATGTTGGAGTGGACTGCACATGTTGCCAACTCCGAGCTCGCTGTGTGTGTGTGTGTGTGTGTTTGTGTGTGTTTGTGTGCTGGACTTTGGTGTTTATTTCTGAGAGGTTCTCTCTTTCAGAGAGCAGAAGCATTCCCTCTCCTCTCCTCTTCTCTTCTCTCCTCTTCTCTTCATCGCCACCTAATCCTCCACACACAGCTGTTGGGGTAAGATTAACAGCCTGCTCCCAAACACACCGATAACCAGGGGTTTGATCGAGGCGGCATCATGGCCAACACGAAGAAATAAAAGGAAAGAAACGCACGCTGGTTTGTTTTGTTGTTTGTCGTTTATTGGCACGCTTTAAAGCTTTGTCTCGTACCGAAGATACCATTTCAGTGAGTCCGTGTAGGAAGGACGAAAAAAAGGGACTGAAACTGGGAGCTTGTTAGGAAAGGGCAGGCTTTGGTTTTGTTTGTGGTTTCATCACTTGTCTGAGCGAGAGCGTGACGATGAACCGGTTAAATAGAGTTGTGCTTTCGAAATAAATATTATTACTGAAATTCCACTTTACTTTAGAACGTTTAAGATTCTGTGTTTTATTAAATCAGCTGATGTACTGTACATGTCTATAGCAGGCAGTAGCTGGGACATTAAACACTTCACTTTTTAAAGATCAAGGTACATAAAATTTCTTAATATGCTACGTTTAAAATTCTAGAATCATATCGAATTACTTTATTTCCATAATTAACATCATTGAAAGTGATTTTGTTTTTGTTTCCAGCTTCACGTTACCGCTCTGGATACTATTTATGTTGGACGTCCAATGTACTTTATCCAATTTTTCTAGGGTCTCTAATCCTAACCCAAAATTCAATTATAAAACTTAATAAATATAATATCTACTCTCCAGATAATAATCTATTCTCCATCCAATCATTTCAACATATAATCATGTAGTTAGTCTCAGGTCTAATCTGTTTTTCATTTCGATTTCAATTCTTATTCATTTAGCGCTTTTAACAAAGGACATTGTCTCAAAGCAGCTTTAAAGAACATAAATATAGACCAAAAAAGATCCAAAATTTATATTAGACATATTTCAAGAAAGGAAATAAAATTTCAGGGGTACGTGAAGGGGTACCTATGAAAGTAAAAACAGAGTTAACTCAGGACAGTCACACTGTTTTGCCACTCTTCTACATCTAAATGTATTCTTATTTTTTATTATTTTTACACTATTTCTAAACTATTTTATACTGTATTTTTCTACTTCTTACATCATGGACAGCAGTAAATCCTTTCACTACATGTTGTACCACCTTTGGTAGCTAGCCGCTAGTCGCTAGTCAGTGGACCGACGAGCTTGGTTCAGCTACATCCTTAACACAAAGGCATGTGACTGGAGAGATCTGGAGCCTGGAGAGTTGATTTTTGTTAGAACTTATTTTGAAACTGGGATCATTTTGTTTTCCTTTTCTATCTGTGACACCAGTTTATATATAGCACATGGTCAAGTTTAATGAATTTGCAGTAGCGCATGACCGAGCAGCACATAAATCAAAGCAGGAAATATGCAAAACAGTACTTTAGTTCGGCTACATCACGCCGCAGGTACGTCTGCATACGAAGACCAGCGAATGTCAGTTAGTGAAAAATTAAGAGAGAGAGAGAGAGAGAGAAAAAGAGAGAGGGAGAGAAAATATCGAACTGGTTTGATGGTTATGGCTCGAGTACTGTGACTGATTAATTGTGTTTCCACTGAGGTCAGTTATATTACCTGTGCTGTGATAAATGGTAACGCAGTACATCGTTTGTTCTCACATCACTTCTGCTAAACAACAATTAATCAAAAGAGGTTCATAAGCAGCAGCTTTAACAAATTACTATGACTCAGGTTCAAAAAAACAAAACAAAAAAAAACAAGCATTTAAACACCCAGAACTTGTGTTTAACCAAATACATCACTACTGTAGCTACTGAAGAAAACAAAGGTCTCAGTGCAGTGAAGAGAAATATTAAAAACCTGATAAACAGATGATGAGGACAAGAGAGAAATATATCTTACAGGACCGAGAGAGAGAGAGAGAGAGAGAGAGAGAGAGAGAGAGAGAGAGAGAGAGAGAGAGGGAATTGGGGACGATGGGGATGTGCTGCCAGTGTTGTTTTGGCTCTGGACAGGAAACCCAGGCTGACAGATGGACTCTGGAGTATTGACCAGAGTGGATCTTCTTGTCATGGGCTTGGCACTGATGAAGTCGAACCACAAGGAGAACAAATGAGGAGGACAAAGAGATGGTACAGTACATACCAGGAGCTGTAGAGACTACTGGGGACACTAATAATATTACTCAACGTGATCCGGGGTTTCCTCAAGGTTCTCCAGGTTTCCTCAAGGATCTGTGTTTTCATCCTGAGGACCAAAGATGTGCATTGTTGGGGCATTCCTGAAGATATGAAAATCAATCCCACATGTTCCTGTGAGAATTCAACCATGGCACTGAAACCAAACAGGACTTGAGCATCTGATCCGACTCGGCTAGTTTAGAGGTGGCAGATAACTAACACAGATCCAGTCTGGTGTTCGGACACTAACGAGACAAATAAGAGAAAAAACAAAG
>JAOTRN010000051.1:21441336-21452643 GCA_028566695.1 Bagroides melapterus
GAGAGAGAGAGAGAGAAATCTCCATGTTGTGATGATAAACTGTTCTGTATACCATCTCTCTGTCAGTCTTATGAGGAAGAGCTGTTTAATTTGACATGTATAAGCCAGATGAAGCCATCAGTGTGTACACACACACACACACACACACACACACACACACACACACACACACAAACACACACACACGCCTAAATGTCCATTTGTAGCATTAATAACAGGAGAACTTTACTCTTTACAAATTGGGCTGTAACGCGTATCAGACGTGTGCCAGCTGTATTAAACTCCGGTTTGTTTTCGATTGCTATTGCTCAGCGCTTTCTGCCTCTAATATCCATCACAGGTCCATTTATTTCTGAGAGAGAGAGAGAGAGAGAGACTGTTTAATGGATGTCTGTGAGCAATTTCTATTATAAATCCAAGAAATCATCTAAAGACAAATTAAGGGATGCTTTTGCACTAGATTTATTCTTCTTCTGCCGTAGCTACATTGACATGTAACAGAACTTTTACACTGCACTTTATCTCGAATACAAGCTTTTACTACAAGAGAAAAAAATGCTGGCTTACAGTAAGAAAAAACAAATCAGTGGATTTCTACAAGACTGTCGATACAAGACTGGGATTAAAAGAAAATAACTCAGACGCAGGAATGGGGGGGGGGGGGTTGAGGCACATGGCAGTATTCAGATTATAATCTCATTGATGTAATATAGTCAGTAAGATGTTAGAACCCAACAGTGTGAGGTCAGACAGTCAGAGATCAAACTTTAAACCCATTTCTGACCACTAGATTGTGTGATGTCGAGCGAGCGTGATCGGCAGGGATCTGGGAGAGTTGGTAAAATAAAGATTTACTTTAATATAGCTGTTTAAAAAAATGATTCATAATTTGTACATAAAATATTTATCATTTATTTATTCTGTCGTTTAACTACAATTTCACATAAAACTCATTTATTTGTTTCAGTTCTTATCAGTGTTTGATCAGAGACCCGGGCTGCTCCCTCTGCCCTTCCTTACCCCACCCAATCTGTCCGTATCCACCTCCTTCCTGCGTCCCTCCTCCCTCATCCGTCCCTCCTTCCGTCCATCCTTCAATCCCCCTGTACCTCCTTCCTTTCTTCCGTCCATGCATCCGTCCAGCCCTACCTACTTCCACCTCCCTCCCTTTTTCCTCCTGTCTGTCCATGTCTCCTTCTCCCCTTCCTCCCGTCCTTCTTTCCTCCAGTCCCTCCTTCCTCCCATCCATCATTTTTCCTTTCCTACTTAGAAACAAGGTGCAATTAAATCCATCCTAGAAAACGATAAAACCAGGGACTCTTTAAATCTCTTTAATAGTAATTTAGTTTGTACATATTCATTTAAAATAATCTGTGGATTTTAGCCTATGGATATTTAAAGCCTGGTGATGAACACTAGGATGGTAAGATCTATCTTTTCCTGAAATACTTGAACTAGATTCAGAGGTCTGTCTGCTGTCACATGCAGTCAAAGGCAGTTCGGGCAATTCTCAGTACTACAGCTAAGTCTCGTACAAACAGCTACGTCACCTTGACTGTGTGTCATCTTCCAGATGGTGGAGAAGAAAGAAAACGCGAGGGAAATACAGAGGCTGCTGAGCAGATGGGACAAAACAGACAACATCCAGCCATGTTACAGCAGATTAGCTGCTTTTACAACACTGGGCACTTACCACATCACACCTACAGCATAGCGCAGTGGGCTGAAGATGATCAACTACTGAGCTTCAGCAAGAAGCTTAAAGACAAATTAAAGAAAAATTCACCGTGTTGTTCAGTAACAGAGACTTGTAAGGTAGATAATTGTGAAACCCCAATCCATTTAAAATAAAAAAAGGCAAACTTTTAAAAGCCTAGGAAGCTAAACAGAGGACAAATACCAGACTCTCAGATATCACCGGTTCTTTACAGAGTTCTTCACTAATCTCGATCACCTGCATGCAGAGAATCAGACCAAAAATGCAGGATCAAGTGAAAGCACAGCTTTAATTAACAAAAGTAAAAATACAAAAAGATAATTAGACAGAACAAATACAACATGAGTAACAAAACATCACTAACACGGGAACCTGAAAACATCTGAGTGTACTGTGAAGAGAAAAAAAAAACAATGAGTGACTAAGACAGAGAGAAAAGGGCTATAGAGGTATACAGAGAGCAAAATATTAGGGGTAAATGAGGACTGGGCGATATGGCGAGAATACGGAAGAATAGGAAGGGTGTGGCACAACTCACGTGGGGAATATTAAAGAGAAAAGCTTCCCTCCTTCCTCCCTCCCATCCTTCTGTCCCAACCTACCTCCCTCTTTCTGCCCTCGTTCCGCCCCACAAACTTCCTCCAATCAGTCCATCCGCCCCTCCCTCCTGTCACGGTCTCACCTTTCAAGAAGACCCCATTAATAAACAGTTTTTTGTTAAAAATAAAAAGATATTGTAAGTCCATACTGCAGGTCTACCATGTGTAAGCAGTTACTATGGAAACAAAGTCGATGAACACATTAACTTAAACTTGTGCTGTGCAGTTAAACTTGTGTCAGAGCGGATTTTATAGAAAATTAATCAACAGATACAGCCTAACCAGCAGGGGCACCTCAGAGAGCAAGAGCGAGAGCTGGAAGGAAGAAAAAAGGGAAAAAGAAAAAAGAGAGAGATTGAGAGAGTCTTAATCAGGGTCCTGTAGAGAGCGGACATCTGGCAGGACAGCTGTTTACAGCGTGGCAGTAATTCCTTATCCCGCCGAGTTCAGATAAATCAGAGGTGATGCGGCTTCACAGGATCTGCACGAGCTCAGGGGATCCTGCTTTGGTCGAACAGAGAACCACCAGGAATAAAACACACCCTGCTGAAGCACGTGTTCACGTGTGCATGTGTGTGCGCTCGAGATCAGGAATGTGACATGTTCACACCTACACAAGATGGAGATGTTGGTTTGCTTATATAATATTAAGGATGCTGTAGTTCAACAAAATCAATGCTATGTTTCCGAAGAACGATTTAGCAATTTATTCTGCAAGGGATTAGAGCATCCAGTAATTTAAAATATTAAAAAAAAAAAAAAAAAAAAAAAAAAAAAAAAAAAAAAAAAAGGTCCAGAGGTTACAGATGTTTCCTACAGGGTGCCTTTCCAACTTTAACTGGCATTGAACGTGTTCAGTCAACCTTTAAATATCGTATATTTTATAAAAACAATTTTGTCTTAAGTAATAAAGATAAATTTTACTCAATCTGAACAATGACATGAGCAGACAAAGGAGAAAAAAAAATGAAGGCCGTCATATATTGTTATTTTAATGATGCTCACAATTTTCATTCATTTGAGAGGGAATTAATCTGAGAATTTGGAGGAAACTTACAAAAATTACACGATGGACGTTTTGGAAGGTTTGATGCATGGAGAAAAAAATATGTTACATCACTGCTTTCCAGACAAACATCTGGGTTTGTGCACGTGTGTGTGTGTATGTAAACAATTTTCAACACAGATTTTGAACCGAACTATATATATTAAAAAAATAAATAAAAATCCTAAATGTTCAGATTTCAAAAATACTCACAATAGGTCTGAATGTTTTTGAAACATTGTGAATTTTTATTTATTTTTTTTAAATAAACTATTCCTGCAATCTAATTAAGAAAGAACTTCAAGCTCACATATGAAGAACAAAAAAAACAGGGAGGGTTGGTGCAGGTTTCACACAGCTCAATTGTATATTATACCACTTGGATCAGATTTCATAAATATCTATACTTTTCCCAGACTACAAACCATTAGGCATGTTTCACAGCAGGCATCAAGTTCTTAAGGTGACGAGCACGTTTGGTTTACACGTTTGGTCCATGTTTCCAGACATGTTGAAATTCCGACATACTTAACTCCGAGAGATTTCCTAATGTGACACTCAGCTGAACGGAATCTCTGCATTCATCTGAGCTATAGGAATCTGTCCAGAATCTTCAGAGATACAGAAGCAACCCAGTGCATGAGAAAGTATTCCTCCTTTAATATATTTCACGTAGCCTCCTTTAGGCAGGGACAGCGTTAAAGTTTTAAAATGGATTTAATGATGTTCAATGTCTAGGATATCTTTGGGGCAAAGTTTTTGGAAAAATTATTATTATTATTTTTTAAAATAGCTCTTCTTGGTTTTATAAAACCCAGGATTTTATTATTTTTTTCCCCCCTCAAACCATGATACTTTAACTTAACATGAACTTTTTAAAGGGGGCGTGGTCTGCTTGATACGGTGTGTTTAGGAATGTTTTCAAAATCTGGATTTTTTTTCCCCACAGGAAGAGGTATTTTAATTGAGATCACACCACACCAACATTCAACCAATTATAATGGCACCAGAACTAATTAAGGCATTTCAAAACAGGGAGATAATTTGATTCAATTAAAACTTATGCTTATGTCGTCTTTTTTTTTTAAATGACACCAATTTTTTTTTCCTCCAGATCAATACTGTCTAGTCAAGATATCAAATCCAAAATCACTTATTCAAGTTTCAAGTATATATTCAATATGTGGCAATAGAAAGCAAGAAAGGTCAATACTTACATACATTACACAGATTAATCACTAATACATTAGAATTAAAAATATTGCTCAAAATATTCCTGATTAGATTTGAAGACCCTTGAAACATGTCCTACAGTAGACAGACGCCATATACTAAAGATCCAGTTTTCTGCCTAACCGTCATAAGAGAACAATGTGCACTGACTGAAACACAGACAAACCCTGAGCTGGAGCCACAGAGGATCTGGTCATCTAGCTAACGTTAGCAGTGCCTTAAATATCAAATTGATTCAAAACATCCATCTCAGAAACCCTGTCAGATCAGATCATGATAGATTCCTGGATAGCATTAGTAAGAAATAGTATTCAAACTTAAAAATATGCCTAAAGAATTTAGAAATATGACATATGATTCTGACTTCAAATCTTTCTGAAATATTGACAGATTTGATCATGTTAGCTATTTTTTTTAGCATTAGCAATAAAGATCATAAAGATCAAGTAAAAATTATGAACATGGCCTAAAATAATGTGCTTAGCTTAGCAAATGTTAACTAATTTAATTAGTTGGTTAGCATTTGCATTAAAGAGCATTAACCTTTAAAAAAACATTAATTTTGAAAACATTATAAATCCTACTAAGGCATCACATGCCACATAGAGCACTAGTGACTCATTTTCAAAAAACACTTAAGAACTCTGTCGGTTTAGTGTTTTTATGCTAGCTAGCAGGCAAGATCAATAAAATTACCACCACCAAGTCTGGTTAGATTTGTAAATGTTACTTTAGCTGGTTAGCATTAAGTCTATTAATAATCATTTAAAAGTCTTCTTAGGGTAGCTCTTGTAGTTCTAATCAATTAGCCTTAATATTTTTTTTTTTTATATTAGTTATTTTAGAGTAACTTTTAAACTCATGGACTGGTTTTAAGTGAATCATTAACTATCGTTCATGTTTTTGGCTCACTTTTCTTTGCCATGGTGCGTGTTTATTTATTTACATGTTTGGGATGCTTGACTACAGAAAAATCCCTCCACAGCCAAGCCGTCTTCAACTGGGCTCCTCAGCAAGACCCTGATCAGTTATATAAAAATCTATTCAAGTAAATTAGTGAAGTTAGTAGGAAGTTACACTAACACCAGGGAAGTTCGAGATCTTAATACAGTAAAAAACAAAAGCACATTAAATAAACCTCAATTTATCACAATTTACAAAATTGTGTGTTTTTAGTGCGGTTTGTCATCGTGTCCCGTCCCCTTGACTCTGGATTACGTCTTTTTGGCATGCGCCACGCTCGAATCTCATTAATCACGCCTGTTTTGCTTGAACGAAGGCTGAAAGTCAAAGTGTTGCTCCATTTCTCACCGTCTACCATCACAACAAGTGCAGAATTAACCTTCAGTTCCCGTCTACCACGAGTTGGCAAGTGGAGAACTTCTCAAATTGTTTTCTGCTGTAGCTCACTGGATGAATGGCTTGCCATGTATGTGTATGTGTGTGTGTTAGTTATATGGCCCAGCTATAAATAAGCCTGGCCGCAGGGGAAGGAGGAGGGAGCGAGCTTGGGGGCTGACAGCAGAGGGCAACGTGGCCTTGTCTCCCCAGGAGACGCCAATTAAGAGTGGACCAAAACTCCGAGCTCACGACTTCACTGCAGCTCGCTCACAGGTTGAGAAATGAGACGTGACGGGGCGCATGCAGGGGATCTCAAAAGTTAACTCCGAGTAAACACCAGCCCTCGGCGAAAGACGCGCCACTATTCGTTTGCGGATTTGTCGACGCCGACGTCACCAACGATCCGTTAAAAGGTAACGAACGCAAGTTAAGACCGATCCCAAACTTGATCCCAGTAACGGCTGAAAGAAACAGTTTAACTATATTCACCGGCCACTTTAATAGAAACATCTGTATATTTGAATATCTAAATCAGGTATAGGCAGTGCAACATATACAAATCTCAAATTCTTCAGTTAATATCCAGATGAAACATGAGGACAAGGGAAAAGAAATAATCTCACCATTTTTTGACCTGTTGTCATTAGCAGTAAAGATCATGAATAAAGCAAAAACATGACTTAAAATAATGCTCCAAGTTCTTAATCAGTGTAGCTCATGTTAGCTAGTCAGTTATTAGAAAAAACTAACATCTAATAAACTCTCAAAGAGATTATAATAAAAATAATAGGTTTCTAAATGTAGCTTTATATTAGCTAGTTGATCAGAGTTAGCAGTAAAATATAAACATCCTGTCAGTTTATCTAACTGGTTCATATTAAGACATTATAAATAATTTAAGGATAAATTCCCTGTCAGGTCACCTCAGATTAGCTTACTGACTAGCATTTGTAGTAATTATTACAAATATTTAAGAATCGCTTTGTTTTAATATATAAATTTGCTATTATTAGCTAGCTGGATACTGGATAAATGACAGTGAGAAGAAAAACATCTCAAAACACGTCAAAAGTGGAAAAAAGAGGCTGGCTGATTAGAACAGCAGAGGCTCATTTCCCCTCAGCCAAGGAGTGGAAGATGAGGATAGGGTTAGGATTAGATTAGACCAACAGTTTAATCCTCCGATCTGTATTAATAATTTTTATAAATGTGACGTCATCTACTACTTTCGGCTTTTCCCGTTAGGGGGAGTCATCTGTTTCCACCTACCTATCCTCGGCATCCTCTACTCTCGCGCCAGTTAACTTCATATAAATGTGACGTCATATAATGACATTCTTATGCTGTTTGTTTTTAGTATAATTCTTAGCATAAATATGGAGCACAGACAGTTTAGTGGTCTAGAAATCACGTATGATGCACAATAGTTTAGAAGAACGTGACCACCAACTCGGACACAAATGAACCTCAAACAAACGAAATTTCTAGTGCATGTTTTCTCAAACAAAGCCAAGCTCCAAATCATCCAGCGGTACACACGTGGAACTACACGAAAAACTCATCAGCAGAGTCACACAATGCAGCATTGGTTCAGAAGATCCAGAATGACTGCTCAGACGTGTTTACCACACAGAGCCGTGTGGGAGTTAAACACACACACACACTCACCCTGACCTTGTGCGTCCACCAGAGTGAAGAAGAGGATCCACAGCAGAGGAAGAGTGATGAGGTCAGAAGGTCCGTCTCGTATCGCAGCACACCTCGGGCTGTCCGAGACCACGGCCATGACACCATCGGACGCTGGAATACAGACAGATAGAAAGTTTTATTTTAAACAATAAATAATCACTTACATTCATACAGTATGTAAAACGGAAGCGCTTTATTTGACATAAATGCCTACATGTGTTAGGAAACAAAATGAAAACACAATTGCATCTGAACGTTCAAACTTCTAAATCGTCAAAACAAATTAATCTTCCGTCCTCTAATGTCTCGGGTAGTCAGATTAGTGTAAATAAAAACGTTACATCCTGGCGTAACATACACAAACACGTAGACGCTTCTAACTTAGATGAAGTGCCTCACCCTGTAGCCACACCCACTTGCCCAAGTCTCAGCCAATCACACCACACCTGCCATCTAATCGTACACACCTGTTACTGATGAACTCGTTACTCTCTGTAGGTTAGCGCGAACATTTTAAACTGTCCGTCCATCCATCCATCCATCTATTTATTTACTTATTCGTTTATTCTCTCTCTCTATCTTATTCGCTCGCTCTCTATCTTTGTTACTCCCTCACTCACTCCCTCACTCTTCCTTTTACCCGTGCTCTCTCTCTTTTTCTCTCTCTCCTAACCCATTTCCCCTGGTTTATTCCCCCCTTTTTTCCCCACACTTCTCTCTTTATCATTATACCGCAGTTCTGTTGATTTCTGCTGATTCAACAGAGAATTTTGATTTATTTTCTACTGGAACAGTTTTAACACTTGCTTTGATTTTATCTACAGAAACACATCATTACTCTAGGACACAATATTGGGACCTTTGGCCATGCTGGGATTTGATCTAATAACCTTCTGATCAGTAGTTTGAAGACTTTATCATTTCTGTAGTAACAGATTTTCTCACATGGACCATTTTATAATCAACAGTCATGGAAGGAGTCTCCACTGTCAGGGCTTTGTATCAGTTACTATGTTTTTCCTCAATAAGAAAATCATCAGGATCAGGAACGTTGTGTATTTATTTATTTATTTAGTCTTTTTAATTAAGAGATAAGTCAGAGGCTGATGAAAGAATGACTCTTTATAATTGTTATAAGAGAACAGGAACTAATTTATTTCAGTGTTTTGTTCATTTACTACATAAATAAATAATAAAACATTCAATCCAGGATATGCTTTTATAGGAATCTATGCTGTGAATTAATTAATCATGACAAAAAAGGAATTCATTGTATGTGGTATAAAGTAGTTTAATTAAGCTTTGTATCTGCTTAAACAGTGTCTTTAACACGTCCCACATATGAAGTCCATATAAAGAGATGGATATAATATAGACTCATTTCTAATTGTATACAATTTTAAAATAAAAGTCTTGATTTTTAATCATTCTTTTCTTCAGTGGATCTTTTTTTTTTTTCCATTAATTTGTTTATCAGACCTAAGACACTGGACTTGATGAAGCCAGCCTCCTTTAGCTCTGAGATTATTCTTGTGAACAACAAAGTGATCTTTCAGACTGCAGTTTAATCTAAAACAGAGCACAAGTTCACATGAAACATCAGTAACATTGAAGCTGTGATGTGGAACAGGAAGTGCAGCTCTGTGACTTCCTGGTGCGAGTTCGGTTCGTTTCCTGTGAACGTGAACTCGTCCCGTGCTGGGGTCTGCACTCGTTCAGGAAGTAAAGTAAACTGTGTGTGTGTTAACCGATGACATGATGACATCATTAGTTGTAGGACACTGAAGAGACGTCTGAATCGCCTTAGCACCACGGTAATAATGATGACACGAACAACATAGTGAGTCGATACAGATGTGTTCACGTTTTTGATGATGTAAGATGAACTCAAATGCACCGGAGTTCGATAGAACCGGAGTCTGAAACCAAAGCGACACTTTGGAACCGTCACGCGTGGATTCAGACGTCAGAAAACATACCCAGTGTAAAAAAAAAAAAAAAACCCTAAATTAAAACCTTCAATATTAAAATCATCGCAGCCTCGCTCATGTACACTTGTATAGAAAGTCCGTGTAAAAGAGCCGAGCGTGATTTAATCCTCTGAGTGTGTTGTTATTAAAGACTCCTCTCTGTTCGGTCAGCCTCACTCATTTAATATAAAGCTTTTATCAACCAACAATTCATCAAAATCTATTGATGTATTTTTGTAGCCCAGCATTCAGGTCATTATATTTATGGAGTTATTATAGCACGTAATGAAGTATTATTATTATCTCTGGGATACAAGTGAATAAAAATAGCCCTGGAGTTAGAGAGAGCAGTTTAAAACAAGGACTTGGAAAAATATATTGGTGGGTAAAATGTAGAGGTTTAATAATTCATGACAGTGTTCAGTGCATTACTTTCACTTATATATCGATTTTACTTAAACACAGGGCCAAAAAATAAATATAAGTAGAAGTCACTCTGGCAGAGAGAGAGAGAGAGAGAGAGAGAGAGAGGAGAGAAAAGGAGAGAAAAGGGGAGAAGAGCAAGAGGACAGAAGAGAAGAGTGGAGAAGAGAAGAGACAAGACAAGATGAAATGAGAAAAGAGACGAGACAAGATGAGGGGAGAAGAGAACAGACAAGATGAGAAGAGAAGAGAAGAGAAGAGAAGAGAAGAGAAGAGAAAAGGAGATAAGGAGAGAAAAGGAGAGAAGAGCAAGAGGACACACAAGAAGAGACAAGAAGAGAAGAGAGGTGAAGAGACAAGACGAAATGAGAAAAGATGAGATGAGAGAAGAGAACGGACAAGATGAGACTAGATGAGAAGAGAAGAGAAGAGAAACGGAGAGAAAAGGAGAGAAGAGTGGTGAAGAGAAGAGACAAGACGAAATGAGAAAAGAGACGAGACAAGATGAGGGGAGAAGAGAACAGACAAGATGAGAAGAGAAGAGAAGAGAAGAGAAGAGAAAAGGAGAGAAAAGGAGAGAAGAGCAAGAGGACAGACAAGAAGAGAAGAGAGGTGAAGAGACAAGACGAAATGAGAAAAGATGAGATGAGAGAAGAGAACAGACAAGATGAGAAGAGAAGAGAAGAGAAACGGAGAGAAAAGTGGTGAAGAGAAGAGACAAGACGAAATGAGAAAAGAGACGAGACAAGATGAGAAGAGATGAGGAGAGAAGAGAACAGACAAGATGAGACTAGATGAGAAGAGAAAAGAAGAGAAGAGACAAATTTGAAGAGGAAAGAAATAAGAAGGGAAGAGAAAAGAAGAGAAGAGGATTTTTGACCTGAAAAGTTTTTTATTTTTATTATTTTTTGTATATTTTATTATTAGTTTCCTTTTCATTTTGTTCACACTGATTAAATGACGGAGTGTGATGTAATTGTAGGATAGAGCTGTACAGTGTGAGCCGTACTGAAACAGACAGAACTCGAATCAGCTCGTAATCAACATGTTCAACTCATCTACATCAATAACTTTACAGTTATCTACTATAACAGTATCGACTGAATGAATCAGTAACTGTTCCTGCGCAGATCTTTAGCTCCGGTGACGAAGATGCTGATCATCAAAAGAGAGCTCGAACTTCTTTTACAATTCTGCAGTGATGTCGTTTCTCCATCAGTAAATTAGGTTGTAAATGTAGGAGGTAGGAGATACACGTGGAGTCCTTCAGCGGAACACACACACACACAC
>JAOTRN010000051.1:21528332-21544765 GCA_028566695.1 Bagroides melapterus
TCCTCACCACAGTCACCTCAGACTTGTTCATTAGAGATAAATACAAAGACGTTTAAATAGAAGTCTGATATTAATCTTAAACTTTTGTATAATAATAAATATTTTGTACAATATCTGTTATGTTCTGTAAAGCTACTTTGAGACAATGTCCATTGTTAAAAGCGCTATACAAATAAAATTTGAATTGAATTGACATTTAAGATTGAGGAATAACCTTTTTTTTTTGGTTATTCCCCAATAACTATCAGACTAAATAAAGCCCTAAACAAGCAGTTACTGATACAATAACAAATGGATTTGTTCAGACCGTTTCTCATATCTCCTGCTTGTTCCATTGTACTACGATCCTGATGCGCTCGTTAATTCTCAGAAGATGTCCTATGATCCCTGGCATGTGACGGTCCTATGACCACCTTTTTTGCTGATGAATCATCAGTAGAACAGATGAGAACGGTCAGTTAGTCATCAACTGTGGTGGTGTTTCCAGTAGACACTATTCTGTTAGTGTGTCTTACATCAACCATTAGAATAAATAATAATCCAGAAGTTTAATTCCAGGTATCAGTAGAGCCAGTTGAGCGAGATTCAATTCAGACATTCTGGGATATTCATGTTAAAAAAAAAAATTAATTAAAAATAAAAAAATTCATTCATGATCATGAATATCTCAGAGGATTCTGTGAGTAATAAGAAATAACGTTCCTACAGGACCGTGGTGCTACATAAAACAATACAGAGTTAGGATTAAAAAGTAAGTTAGCATAGCCATTTAAAGTGCATAGCGTACAAACTAGAAAAGTAACTAGTAAAAACTACTAAAAATGTCAGATAATTCTAATCAAAATCTAAAACGTTAATGCCAGAGTCTTCACATATATGAAAAATCACGATTTTCGTTTCGTTCATCATCGACCAATTCAAACCTTAAACATGCCTGATTTGTTCATAACTTCATCTAACTCAACATAACGACTATTAATTCTGATGGATGTAAAAGATCGCTTTTAGAAATCTTGGTTCTTATTCTTTGAATGCTGACTCAGAGGTTTTCAGAACACAGTTACTAAAATGCAGAACTAGCCAGGTCACACCTCATTGCTAAAACATCGCTGTTACATTCAGAGTGAATGTGAAAGAGGAACTCAGCTGAGTCTTCTGATCATTGGAAATGAATAAGCTCGTTTCTTTTACCACAAAGAGAACTTAAAAAAAAAAAAAACATTTAGCCATGAGATATTATACAAGAAGACTTGTTATTTTACCTCAGATATAGACAAAACTTGTACAACTCTAAAACACTTTACTGACAAAAATGAAATGTTTCTGGCTTTGAAGCTAATCAAACGTAGCAATGTTTTAGCTCACAAAAGAGAAATTGTGTGTAAAAATATGATAATTTACAAAAGGTGTGACTTGTTTCGAATAGCATAAATGTAGGGATTTGTGTGTATTGTATTTCATTTTATTTTGTATAATCAGATAGTTTATTATAGAAGTGCAGGTGAGTATTTTAACACAACTGTTTCAACTGTACATCTCATGAAAAACATGAAATTAGTCATCATTAATTCCTCTAATTTGATGCTGGATTATTGGCGTAATGGATGTGGACAGATGGAGTTTGTTAGTCATCAGTTGTAGTGTTGTTGGTGTCATTAACAACATTAATTAAAAAAAAAACATTTGGCATTTAATTATAGGCACCAATACTGTCCAGATAGATGAGGTGAAAGGTCATGATAACAGAAAGATTAATATTCTGAGCTGAATCACTCCAATTCCCTTCAATCTAATATGAGGCAATTGTTTTTCATGTTCTTTTAAATGAAATTCCACAATTTTAGAAAGGTTTAAGCAAAACAAGCTTCTTCTTTCTCTTATAAGATAAATAAAACTGTTATGATTCATAAGGTTTAGCTATCAGTAGTGGGATTAGGACTGGAATGTCTTGTCAGTGGGTTATAATTGGAATCCCAGAGGATGTCTATCATTTTATAGCCGTTATATCGTTATAATAAAGCTCTGGAAAAGTCCATAGAAATAAGTGATATAGAAATTAGTGTATGTTATAACTGTGTCATAGAAAAAAGCATAAAATAAGATTTTTCCTTTGGATCTGATAATTTGCTGTGAAATGCAGTGAAATTTAGAAACACGATGAACTGTGATTTAACTGGAGCTAGCAAGTAGCACGTAAGCTTTTAATAACTAGCGGCACATTTCTTAAAAGTGTTTAAAGACCTTCTCTTTTAGCATAAAAAAGAGAAGTAAAATAATGAATAATAATAAATAAACATTAGGTACCAATAGTGTGTGATAAAAATGTGTCATTTATAACTTATATTTATAATATTAATTATAATTTATAACTTAATATTCATAACTGTTGTTATCCAATCAAAATTTTCTCAATGAAAATCCACAAAATTTCAGATATTTAAATTTTTTTATAATTTTTTTTTTTTTTTTTTTAGAAAATACGCAGATCTACAATAACGTGTGCTTTTGCACCTCAACTCAGCACAACTGCAAGACTTGTCACAACTGTACCTAGTTGACAGACTTTTACCTTTTCACTTCCTTTTTCCCCCATAATCGCTTTCAACTTTTCTCTGTAATTCTAAACAAAGTCTTAGAGTTACACACCAACATACGTAAATTCTACTGTATATTCTCTTCTTTGTTCTTTATACATTTTTTATTTTATTATCTTTGTTTCTGCCTAGTCTAATCTAGTCTGTCTGTTGATTGCCTGACTTTATTACAAATTTTGGAGCTGTTTCACGAACTGTTTTAATAAAATGAAGTGTTTCTGTAGAGCTTTACTGATTTAAAAACATCTGGATGTCTGGACACTAAGATTTAAAATGTATAACCGAGTAAAAAAAAAAAAAGAAAAGAAAAAGCCAGATTGTCTCGAGGCCAGTTTCTCTTCCTTTTACCTCAGATAATACTGAACGTGAGGTGATTTATAAGTCATAATAGGAGCCACAAAACAGAATGAAACAATGATGTTGTTAATAATAAATTCCAGCTATAGATTATCTTAAATACATGAACACAAAAGTTCAGAGAACAAGTTATTTCAGAAAAATAAATGTGTGTGTGGCCACAGCCAAGGCCATGAGTCCATGACAAGATGCCCATTCAGCAATTCTGTGCATTCAATTTTACACAATCGCTCGTTTACTCTCATATAAGAAGAAAATGGAGTTTAAAATGTCAGTGTAGTAATTGTTGTGTAGCTGAGATGAAATAAAATTTCACATCATACACTTGGGATAACCCTCACATTCGTGCAGCTATAATGTGAGACAAACGTGTGATAGTAAAGTGATGAAGTTGAACTCTTAAGATTCTTAAGATTCTTTTAAGATTCAAGTTTATGTACAGTACACATCAGACATTAGACTGAAGAAGAAGTCTGATCTTTGTGACTTGAACCGTTGCATTGTTTTTGGTGCCCGATGAGCTAGTTTGAATATTCCACAAACTTCTGATCTCCTGGAATTTGGAACCTGATGTTTTTTAATTTTATTTAAATTACATACACCTCAAGGTTTGATGTCCACACAGAGACCACATAATGTGTAGTTATTAAAGACATGCTTAAATCACAAACACCACTTGCTTTGTTTATTAAACACTTTATTAAACACTTTATGAAACGCTGATCTACAACTCATGCTTGGCTTCTCCAGCGGATCGGGGCTGTGTAGTAGCTGATGTGAAGAAATCAACTTGCTTTGTTTGAACTGATTGAGTCTGACCCCTTTTTACAAGAATATTTAAAGAAACGTGGTAAAGGTGCAGTAAGCTCTCTAACTTGTCCTGCTAGCCACACAGCTAGCCTTCAAGAACATCTAAAAATACCAAACTCTTTTTTTTTCACTATATTCCTTGTGCATGTCATTCTTTGAAACTTGTAGGTGTCAACATCATACAGTAGATGCTTGATGTGAGGTCACTTCCTTTTTTGATTTATTTATATGTTAATAATTGCATTCAAATTAGTCTGACGCTTCTCAGTTTGGCACTAGATGGAGCTGTAGGCCAACTCCCCCAAACGCTCTCCATGAACAATGCAATGCTTTTAGAGAAGCTCTTGAAAAAATTGCTAGAGACTGCGATGAGAAGGCAGACACTTAAAAAAGGCGTCATGTACTTAGCAACCGCTGTTGATCTTCTGCAGTTATTAAATTATTTTGTTGGCACACTTCGGGACATTTCGGGTCTTATAAACATGATGTCTGTCGCACGTGAAAGAGAAAGCAGTTTGGTGACAAATCCTCTGATGACAACGTTTATTGACACGAGTCAGAGATTTATAGAAGGTCGAGACATACTGTATATGTCATCAGCCTTTCCCAACGAGTTGATGCCTATAGAGAAGCCTATGATCTTCTACAAAGACTGTGCTGAAAGTGATTATCATGTAACGGTTGATAAACTTCCCTCCATGTATCCACGAGATCTAGACAAAGCCTTCATTCAGTTCAGACATTTTAGCAAAGAGAAGCCCATTATTGATCAATGGACAACATTAAGACAACATTTAATAATGTTTTTGTTTCATGAGACTATTTTTAAACTTGCAAATATCTAACTGTGAAGCAGAAAGTCTTTATCTACTTTAAACTGAGTGAAAAATGAAGTTAGGACAACAACGAGACATCAATATGTCAGTTTGTATGGTCAAAATCCAGAAAGAGGACATTATAATGTATTTGAGTGTGTGTGTGCATGATATCACTGCTGTCCTTTTAGAGAGTGTTTTGGTTCTGAATCAACAAAACAAGGAAAGTACACCAGTGAGCAGGTGTCTGTTAAAAATCTATTAATGACAGTCAGTGCTAAATATATGACAACAAAGAGTTAACTTTTCAGGTTCTACTTTACAAAAGCAGTTTGATTTTGTTTGTTTCTTTAAATGATTAAGAAAGCTTTTCATTTTTTTTTATTTGTGTGTGATATCATTTTAAACGTATTTGTTCAGTACATCAAGACAAGCAATATAGCAAAACACCAGCGGACAGGTTCCTGCTAACATCTACTGATCTACCGTTGACAAATCTCATTAAGAAATACTTGATAAAGGGTTCTGTGATCTTTTCATTTTCTCCAAAGACTATGAATTTTCACGGATGTTTCAGTTGTTTCAATTAAATGATAAAGAGTCAACAATCTTCATATTCTTTTGCTTTTATTTTGGTGTGTTTGTTGTCCGGGGGCACTATGAACTGTATGCAGGGAGAAAACACTGGAGAGCAGGACAGATGGGAGATCTAGACAGCTAGCATTTACTTTTAGCCTAGCATGGACTCTTGCCCTGCTTCCACTGCTTGTATGTGACTGAATAATCGTGAGCCAGAGCTCGCTGTTTTGCACAGAACACAAGTGTATAAATGTTGTACTTATATTTTGTATTGTCTGTTTGCACCAGGTTGCACACGATGCACTTTATTTGGCTAGGCACCATGATCCTGGAGAAATGTTTCAGTGGTTGAAATGACAATAAAAGCTTCTTGACTTGAATTGACCTTTTCCTCATGCCCAAATTTATAATCTTCCAGTGTCAAATGCATAATGTTTATGTTAGCAGATACTCCCTGCTCACTCTTCCTTTTTTTGGGAACAAATTGAGTGGTATTTAAAAAGATTTTAAAAATCATGATGTTGCATGGGTCCTGACACATGACAGAGCAGTGTGGGGTGTGCTTTTTCCCAGGAGGCGATTTACATTTACATTTATGGCATTAAGCAGACGCCCTTATCCAGAGCAACTTACATTCATAACTCATTTTATACAATTGAGGGTTAAGGGCCTTGCTCAGGGGCCCAGCTGTGGTAGCTTGGTAGAGCAGGGATTTGAACTCACAACCTTCTGACTGTTAGACCGATTTCGTTCCCTGGTGCCTCAGTGGAAGGAGAAGTCTCCCCCTCCATCTGATTTGCCCTTAGGTAGGACACACAAAAAATAAATTACAGTTGGTTGAGATAATTTTTGCCCATTTTCAGGGTGTTTTCATTTCTAGTCAGACAAACAAACACACATAGACACTTCCCCATATGTACTGGTGTGCAGGTGACCCTACTGACCACCTGAAAAAGCAAAAAATGTGGTTTATGGCTGACATGGAGGTAATTGAGGAGTTCAACAGTAATTCGAGCAGCCATGTGGTCTGTGGGCATTAGACTTTATATTACCTCCTGTGGAAGCCCATTATGGTTCCAGTTTATCAGTACACTTACTGTCTATTTTAATAGCAACACCTGTACAACTGTTTATGAGCAGAAACTCTGTTGTGTATGAAAATCCCAGGAGATCAGTAGTTTCTGAAATGCTCAAACCAGCCTATCTGGCAAGCAACAATATCATGGTTAAAGCAACAGAGATCACAAATTTTCCCAATTCTGGTGTTTGATGTGAACATTAACTGAAGCTCTTGACCGGTTTATGCATGATCATATACATTGTGCTGTTGCATAAATAATTAGCAAGTGTACAGGTGCATTAAATGGTTAAACCTTCACAAATGTTACCTTGATATACCAAATATACTGACAATATATAGAATAATATAAACTTAGTCAGAGGAAAATGTGGTTATGAGGTAACTGAAATATCCTATTTTATGTTTGGAATATTTCCTTATCCCTTTTTTTACTTCCGTATTTTCCGTAGGTCAGTTTTTGTGTTAGCCAATAAGGAACATTTAAAGAAACCTATAAGATTTCACAGGGGGTGATAAAAAGAGGAGAAAACAAATCGCTGTGTATAGAAACTGGGTGTGGTTGGAAACTGTGGTTGGTTTGTTTCTAAACTATATGTGAAGTGAATAATGAGCTGTCGTAGCATAATGCATGGGACTTTGAGCTCACATTAGCAGCAAAGCTAGGTAATATGTTAAGCCAGCCTTTCTGCCCAAGTCGGAGACAGACTTGCTAGGTAGGGTTAATGTAGACACATCCCAAACGTGATAATCTAGTAGTCCCATCACCAATTCACCTCCCATGCAAAGCATGACTTCTCAATAGTGTTATAAAAATGTTATCACACTCAAGACAAAGAGTACTGAGTGGTTTGCTTACATATACTGTAATATGTTCCATACGTCATAATCCAACAGTATTATTCTGGATTGTATTTTTTTTTACAAGCCTGGTTGGCCAGTCTCCTCTGTTAGCTTGGTACATTACCCATTGTTGACCCTGAGTCACCCATAGGCCCACCCCAGGACTGTAACAGTAACCAAGATTTAGAGATCTGTTTAAATTTTATAAGGTTTTCTCACAACACAAGCACCCATATGGTCAGTGATCTAATCTGAATTGACTAGGGCTCTGCACACCCTGGTTGTTTCCTCTCTAAGCAGATTTGCTGTCCTAAGTAAAAGGAAAATCAGAGCAGTGCAGAGAACTTACAAGAGAAAAAACCTATATTGTAGTTTAAGCAAAATCATAAAACATATTATTAGATTAGTATTTAATAAATAATTTTGGAATAGATGCAAAAGTAAAATAAATTACATTTCTGGCCCATGTTTTCAAATGCAATTCATATGCTTTCACATAAAATTTTTTAAATGATGCCTCTCCAAATCCCACACAGACACAAACCTTAGATAATTCCTCACACAGTCCCTTGTAACCAAGAGTCAGGGGAATTTGAAAAACATTTGACCTGCGGGATTAACATGCAAGGATACAAATATTTTAGGCCACCGTCTGGACGCCTGTGTAGTGATGAGGAACTCCATCACCTCGGATGTGCTCAGTCTGTGGGTTTTTGTGAAATATTTAAATTATTTGTAATTATACTTTCTATTATCAGCTTGCTCTGGGTAAGAAAGCATAGCTATCATAAAACAAAACAGTTTGCCTGTGTTAAATATTTTGACCCCTCTTTTGTTATATTATTACTATTTTCCAGGCCTTGAAGCTGCAATGGAGGGGGACACAGCTCTTAGTAATTTAAATGTGACTCGATTTATGACAATTCTGACCATGGAATC
Organism: Bagroides melapterus; assembly: GCA_028566695.1. NCBI lineage: Eukaryota > Metazoa > Chordata > Actinopteri > Siluriformes > Bagridae > Bagroides > Bagroides melapterus. The sequence goes on from JAOTRN010000051.1 coordinate 21,536,348, forward strand.
ATTAGGCATAGCACCATCTAATATTTTAACTGCATTTATCTTTGGGATTATCATATACTGCTTAGTTTTATGCTTCCACTCCATGCTCCTTGTGACTATTGTTTTAAATCGGAATCTGCATGAACCGATGTATATACTGCTGTTTAATTTGTCCATATGTGACCTAATGGGAGCTACAGCTTTTTACCCTCAGCTGGTTGGTAGTATACTGTCTCAGGGTAGAGAAATCTCTTACGCTGCTTGTGTCTTACAAGGCCTTCTTCTTCACCTCTATGGGACAGGATCTCTTTTATTTCTCACAGTTATGTCTTATGACAGATACATTGCTATTTGTAAACCATTGAGATACCGCAGTCTGATGACACAAGGTACCTTGGTGAAATTCATTTGCATGGCCTGGTCCATAGATTTTGCTATGATTGGGGCTTTATTTGTGCTCACAATAAGGCATGAAATCTGCAAGACACACATAGTAGACCCATACTGTGATAATCCCTCTTTAATGAAGCTAACTTGTGAGGATACCAGAGTGGTTAACTACTATGGCCTGCTTATTATAGCTCTTGTACAAGGCTTTTCTATACTGATGGTATCATTTACATATATCAAAATTCTAATCACCTGTCTTTCTACCAAACAGGCAAAATCTATTAGTAAGGCAATGCAAACCTGTGCAACACATTTAGTTGTTTTCCTGAGTTTTGAGGTCAATATATTCTTACTGTTGGTTTCTCACAGGTTAGAAGCAGTATCTCCACATTTAAGAAGGGCCTTTGGTGCTGCAATTATAATTATTCCTCCGATTTTTAACCCTCTCATTTATGGGTTGAAAACAAAGGAAATACGACAAACAGTGTTTAAGTTTTTTTCAAAAAAGGTTTCTGGTATCTAACAGGAAACTAATCTAAAATTATATGGATATTTTTCTACAGTTCACCACATAAACAAACAAAACAAATAGTCTGCAAGGTTATTACGCATATTAATTATGAATATTCAAGATTTTGCAGTATTTCTATTTTGCTATTTAAATTTAATCATATTTGTGATATTGACCAAAAGGTCAGTGAGTATTATTATTTTCTTTAAAACAAGACTCTGAAATGCATGTAAATATTTTTATGATCCTACCATTCACATGAATTACTGCTTGTATAATGTGCAAATAATATTTGTCACTCATATTTGAACATTATTTCCTAATTAAATTGACTTTTGAATGTACAGTTGTCCACTATTTGATATATGCTGCTATATTTCTTCATCATATCTAATTGTGACTTAAATTTACTACCAGGCTAATGGAATAAAAACAAACTATAATAAAGTTAAACTAATACAAAATTATGTACTGTATGTAGGTAATGTACCAAGGTTTGATAATACATTCACCACATCATATAACACTGTGTCTATTGATGATTTCACATGGCAGGGTTGAAACACGAAGGCGGATGCAGATGGAGCAAGTTTTATTTAAACAATCCAAAATACAAGGTGAACAAAAAACTAATAAACAGGCAGAGGATGGCAAACAGTAAATGAACATGACCACTCAGGGGCGAGAACATGGGAAAACTCAGGGAAGAAAAACTGAGGACAAGATCATGAGAGCAAAACATCAAATGGGCTATGGATATACTGGGAATGGAAAACAGGAAACAAGGCTTGGCACAGTGAAATTGTGAGGACATGACACTGATACTTTGCATCAGACACAACATACAAGGGTTTAAATACATTGACAAATCATCTAGAAAACATAGAACAGGTCCAATAATCCAATTATGCCATTATGGTAACATAATGGTGATTCTGTTCCTGTGGGCCAAATGTACAATTTCAGGTAAAAGCTTTCATCTCTCATGCCACATCTCTGGACTTCTCCACTCAGTACAGTGAAATTAAATATCTCTCTTTGTGGAAGAATAACAATAACAGAAGGATAACAAAGAATAAAGGATAAAAATAAATAAATATAAGTATAAATATAGATTTTCCTGATGGCACTGTTCAAGTAAGATGTAAAGAAATAGCAGCTCTGTTAGTGCTCTTAACAATATTGTAGTGTGCACAAGACTGATCTGACAAGCTTTGATTTACATTTACAGCATTTGGCAAACGCCCTTTTACAGAGCGACGTATAAAAGTTCTTTGAAGTCTCTCATTGAATACATTAATTCTGGCTCACTGACTCAGTGCTAGCTCAAGTATTTCATGAAGAGGTACAGTAGGTCTTCAACCGTCGTTTGAAGATGGCCAATGACTCAGCTGTTCGGCAATCTAGGGGAAGTTCATTTCACCACCATGGTGCCAGAGCAGAAAAGAGTCTTGATGTATACCTATATCTTACCGTTTGAATATGACGCATGCAGCTATCAGAAGCCAGGGTAGAGAACGCAGCAATGGAGTGGTATACGAGAACCTAGGCAGGTTGAAAACAAGTCGTGGCTAATTGGGCCCAATTTCTACATTTTCACTTAGGGGTGTACTCACTTTTGTTGCCAGCAGTTTAGACTTTAATGGCTGTGTGTTGAGTTATTTTGAGGAGACAGCAAATGTACATGCCTATACAAGCTGTACACTCACTACTTTACATTGTAACAAAGTGTAATTTCTTCAGTGTTGCCACATGAAAAGATATAATAAAAAATGTAAGGGTTGTATTCACTTCTGCGAGATAATGTATATGTATGTAAAATTAAAAATAAAATTCAAAATAAGCAGCTGAATCTATGTACAGATATCAATAAAAATATAATTCAAAATAAGCAACTACAATATTGCCTCAGCAAGGAACATAGGCTTGCAACAGCACCTTGTTGGTTGGTGCAAGATATGGGAGGTCACCATGATGGCTTTAGCATGGAACAGGGTCTGAAACAGGGCTCAGAACCTGGCTATGGAGACAACAATGGCTCAGGAACAAATGGAACAGGACTTTGAACAGTGTTGGAACAGTGCTTGAAACCTGGCCTAAAACAGGGCTTGGAGCTCAGTGTTAAAAGCCATCCCTGTTGGCCTCTAGAGAGAGCTCTGCATTGCAGGCTGCCCTGTTGGCCTCATCTCGGAACATGGCTTGGACCTCTGGTTGGATGTCATCCCACTGGCATCTGAAGAAGGCTTTGTGCTGGGGGCCACCGCATAGGCCTCATCATGAAACAGGGCTGAGACCACTGAATTGGGTGCCATCCCATTGGCCTCTAGAGAGAGATCTGTGCTGGAGGTGGCCTTGTTAGCTTCATTGTAGAATGGGGCTTGGTAGTCTGCCTTGTTGGCCTCATTGTGGATCTGCATTGGATACCATCCTGTTAGATTGGAACAGCGTTTGGGACAGGAACAGGGTTTGGCCGCATTAGCCTCAACAGGCTTGCAACTGGGTCTGTCTTGTTGTTTGAGGCCATACCATCAGCCTCAAACATTACAGGCTGTGCTATCTGCCTCATCTTGGAATGGATCTAAAACTTTGGAACAAGGTGCCTACAATGGCGAGCTTGGTCAGTGAGCATGGACAATAGGAACTCCAGCCAAAGTTACTCTGTCGGCTTGTGGCTGGCATTATCATGTTGCCATTGCTACAACCATGATAAAGTGAGGGATTCTGTCACGTGGTGGGGTTGAAACATGGAGGCAGATGCAGGTGGAGCAGGTTTTATTAAAACAAGTAGCAGACGATCTAAATCAAGGCAAAGTCAAAATTCAATAAACAGACAGAACTTACGTGATTAGTAAACAGACATTAACAAGCAGGAGCGAGAACACAGAACTCTGGCTACACAGGAAATAAGAAACAGGAAACAGTAAACAGGGCCTCATATTGCAAAATTAATTTGCAATATGAATTAACTTGTGTGTCGCCCCAAAGACGGGACACACAAGGGTTTAAATACATGGACAAATCATAGGGGAAAACCCAGACAAGTGGGAAAATCCAATGACAGGACAGGGGCAGCTACAAGACCTGAATCAAAACAAAGACACATGGCAAAGTAAATAATTGGAGAACATATATAGTAATGCATGTCACTTGGGCAAGCTATCCCATTGGTAAAGAATTTGGACTATTATCATGAACAATCTAAGGCCCTTGACACAGTACTTCAGCTCCTTCACTGGTGCCACAACTGGTGACCCTGCACAGACTCTCCTCTAGACTTATTTATGCATAGTTAGCCTAGCCTCAACCATATGAAATCAGACAGTTGTGCCAGGATTACTCTTTAAATCTGCTACCCACAGTCCCTATACCCCAGACAACTGAGGATTCTGAGTTACTGCCATCAAGACAACAAGGTTTATTCAAATCCTGAAACAGATCACACTGAGTACTTTATAAATCAGAAACTAACAACCTTCAAGATCCAAATCAGTCTACTTTAAAAGAAGCACTCTCCAAAGAAGCTGACTGGAAAAGCATTAACAATGTCTGTTATATATTTAGGTGAGACATACTGATGGGATCAATGAATCGCATCTGCTTCATGCAGACTCTCAAAAGTAGATTAGACTCTCCCATGAAGATCAGTCTTTGATCCTTTTCTGTTCTTCCTCTATACTCATGTTTACTGAAATCATATACTCACATACTGTTTCAGAGGCCACTGATTCAGAATGCAGCTGTGATACTTATTTCCCACCAAGTTCCCACATCACCCAATTGTTGTGTTCTCCATTCTGGATCCCTGTAACTGCTCATTTTAGGTTATAAACATTAATCGCTCTCTGAAATGTCCAAAACAGGCCAGCCAACACCCCCATAAAAGCACGTCTTATTCTGAACCGTGTCAGGGACTGAATACTCAGCTTTTACTGAGACATTTAATGGGTATCTCTAAAAAATGCTTTTCCTTTTTTTCCTTTTTCTTTTTCCCTAAGCCACTGACAGGTGCAAAACTCAGAGGATTCCTCACACAACTACAGTACTTTAAACACAATTGACCTGTGGGAAAAACATTGCACTCAGAGATATAAATATTTGAGGTCTCTGCATAGATGCCCGACTGATAATAATGACTTGCCATTTCCTTAGATACATTCAGTTTGCTGAATATTGTTAACTAATGCTGAAGTGGTTACACAGATTTAGTCAGCAACATACCAGCTTCATCTTGGTAAGGCAACAAATAATAACACAAAACAAACTGCCTGTGTTAAATACTTGACCCATATTTTGTTTTTATTTTTTCAGCCTTGTAGTTACAATGGATGGACGCTCACTTCTTATTCATTCAAATTTAACACGTTTCATGACAATTCTGACAATGGAATTGTTGGATATACCACCACCCAGTGCTTTTACTATATTCATTTTTGGGATCATCACATATTGTTTAATTTTGTTTCTTCACTCTATGTTACTTGTGACTATTGCTGTAACAAGAGATTTGCATAAGCCTATGTACATACTGATCTTCAATTTGTCCTTATGTGATATATTTGCAACTACAGCGTTTTACCCTCAGCTGGTTTGTAGTATCTTGTCTCAGACTAGAGAAATCTCCTACCCTGCTTGTGCCTTGCAAGGATTTCTTTTACACTTCTGTGGGTCTGTATCAATTTTATTGCTTACTGTAATGGCATATGACAGATACATTGCCATTTGCAAGCCTTTAAGATACCACAATCTGATGACACAAGATACTGTGGTGAAACTTATTTTTATGGTCTGGTCATTAAGTTTTTCTATTATTGTGATTTTACTTACACTCACAATAAGCAAAGAAATCTGCCGGACAAATATAGTGGACACATACTGTAATAATCCTTCTTTACTGAAGCTAAGCTGTGAGGATACAACAATAAATAACTATTATGGCCTGTTTACTATAGCTCTTGTTCAAGGCCCTTCAATACTCATAGTATCATTAACATATATCAAAATCCTAATTACTTGTCTTTCTACAAAACAGGCAAAATCTACAAGTAAGGCAATGCAAACATGTGGGACACATTTAGTTGTTTTTCTGAGTTTTGAGGTCAACACATTCTTACTACTGATTTCTCACAGGTTAGAATCAGTATCTCCACACTTACGAAGAGCCTTTGGTGTTTCAATTATTATCTTCCCTCCAATTCTTAATCCTCTAATTTATGGGCTGAATACAAGGGAAATTCGAAAACCAATTATTAAGTTCTTAAAAAGAAAGATTTCTTTTAGCTAACAGGAACTGAACTAAGCAAATCCATATTCTTCTCAATATTCCTATATTAATAATTAATAATAAAATATAAAACAATTATACTGACATTATTTGTAACTATGCTCTATGTTTCTATGCCTTATTTGTTACCTTTAACACTTATTCAGTTAATTCTGTGCTGTCTATATCATGAATCAGGTATATACTGTTTATTATACACCAACCAACTACAGGAAACATGTTCATGATGACGAGTTTACTTTTTTTTTTTTACATGTGCTGTCTTATAAACTAGCAGATTGCGATTGGAATCATGCAATTGAGATGTCCATGAACAAAAAGTATAAATATTTCAGTTTATTCAAGGGCTTTCAATCACCCATGCTGTTATATCAGTATTAACAAACTATAGTTATTGAAACATTATTTATTACAGTGCAGCAAATTAAATTGTTTGTCAGTACAGCCCTAGAAAGTTTACAATTATTTGATGATGAGTATGTTATTGGTTTGAACTGTTTTTCTTCATTATTTGTAAAGATTTTTTTTTTTTTTTTTGTTTAACTTTTAACTTATTCACTTATAGGGTTTTGCTTTAAATAAAAGTCTTCAGGGTCTTAAACACTGTATACAGAGCTTATCTATATCCATGTATTGTTCTCCAACTTCTGTATCCTAAGACTGAAGGTACTGTCTACAGTTGTTGTACAGAATATAAATAAATACATGCCATTATATGTTGCAGCAGATCTTGCTATGGGTTTCTATGTTCTTTGCATTAATGGCATAATTATAAAGAGAGAACTTAAATAAGTAAGCAGACAAGTACATAGATGAGCTTCTTTTACTTCTGGTATGCTACATGTGTAGATATATTCAGGCTGTGAATGCTTAAGAAAGGATATATAATTTTTGTCCTATGGTGGAAAGGGTTAAGGATTTGGGGTTTTGATCAGTATCAGTAGAAATAAGAGTGTGTCTGTCTTAAATTATGTCTGTGGTGAAAAGAGAAAGTGGTTAAAACAGTGAAAAATGCAGAAAACAAGCAAAACTTGGTCAGAGCAGTTCATACATATAAGCTGTTCTTTGTGTTGTTCTACAATTCTTCAGATCTATAATGATCTAGACCACCTCACAATACCTCATCCCATTCATGATATCCATTATAAACAACTTTTACACCTTTTCATGTACAGACTGCATTCAAGACAGCAAGGCTTATACCTATCTTGAAAAGGTCCACACTAGATACCTCAGTCATCAGCATATGTAGAATATAACAGAATACATAAACTACATGCATACTTACATATATATATATATATATATATATATATATATATATATATATACACACACAGATCAGGCAACATTATGACCACTGACAGGTGAAGTGAATGGATGGGTGCGTGTGCGTCACTTACCTGGCAAACACATGGCACCAGGATGCCCTATGGGAAAAAGGCAACCTGGCAGAGCAGTGTGATGCTTTGGGAAATGTTCTGCTGGGAAACCTTGGGTCCTGCCATCCATGTGGATGTTACTTTGACATGTACCACTTACCTTAGTAGACCATGCACACACTTTCATGGAATCGGTATTCCCTGGTGGGAACCACCACTGGTCCATGTGCACACACTGGGAAGCTACCTGGGGACCAACAACACAGTAGAGAAACTAAGGGACAATTTCATCTGGTCCAGGATGGAGCCTGAAGTCTGGACCCAGTGTGTTTTTTTCCCCAGGTCTTCGAATGAGAGGAGTACTTGTTCCTCTACGTCAGCAAGAAGTTAAGTGCACACGAAAGACAATATGGTGCAGTCAAAAAGAAACCCTCATAATCAAAAGGGCCATTGTGGAACTCTGATACTACCTGGCTGGTCGGCACTACATTCTAGTGGCTATACAAGCCCCCTTCCAGTGGAGGGTAAAGACTAAAGAATTTACTGTCAGAGTAACTATGTGGTTCTTGTCGCTACTTGATTTCTTGTTCCAGGTCCAACAAAGATCAAGGGCCCAACATGCGGATGGCCTGTTGTGGGCCTAGCAGGCAGAAGTAATAGATTCGGAGCTAAGGGAAAGCATTTGTCTTGGATTTGTCTAATCTCCTACACTTGTTTTTTATTCGCCATAAGCCACTGTTAGCTGAAAAGCTCAGAGGATCACACTCACCCCCACAGTCCAATGTAACTGTAGTGAACATCAATATTCATGAGAGAACACTGATGTAAATTAGTGTATTCCACTTAATTTTTATTTTTACATTCTATTGAGCATC
>JAOTRN010000051.1:21544865-21555610 GCA_028566695.1 Bagroides melapterus
AATCTGCAGGACAAATATAGTGGACACGTACTGCAATAATCCTTCTTTAATGAAGTTAATCTGTGAGGATACAAGAGTAATTAACTATTATGGCCTGTTTACTATAGCTCTTGTTCAAGGCCCTTCAATATTCATAGTATCATTAACATATATCAAAATCCTAATTACTTGTCGTTCTACAAAGCAGGCAAAATGTATAAGTAAGGCAATGCAAACATGTGGGACACATTTAGTAGTTTTTCTTAGTTTTGAGGTCAATACATTCTTACTACTGGTTTCTCACAGGTTAGACTCAGTATCTCCACACTTACGAAGGGCCTTTGGTGCTTCAATTATCATCTTCCCTCCAATTCTTAATCCGCTAATTTATGGGCTGAATACAGCTGAAATTCGACAAACAATTTTTAAATTCTTACAAAGAAAGATTTCTTTAAGATAACAGAAAACTAAAAGCAAACATATAGTCTTTTGCAATGTACCAAATAAGTTATCATAACTAGATTAATTCAAAATAATTAGAATAACTAGCCTTTTTACTGTGCTAAAATTAAATTACATCTGAAATTACACACTGATATACCATCATAATATATATGAATATTTTTAAATTCTATTCTTGTTATTCAAAAATATTTTAGCTATATTACCATAAAGATATTAGAATAAGTATGCTGATGAAATGTTAGAGCTTATATTTACTGTAATAATAATTTGCTGTAATAAAAATAATTTGGCTGAACAAATTTAGTAAAAGACAAAACCAGAATGGTCAATCTCCTAAATAATGGACTGCACAGTTATGAATACAAGTATTATATTCAGAGTCAAATTCAACTAACTTCCCAAGTTAGTGGCGCTGTTTCTCCAGTACACTACTGTAGCTTCTCTTTAAGAGGGAAAGGTACAGTTCATTCTTGCCTACTGATATCTGAGACTACATTTAGGCAACACTGTGAATGGGTAACAATGTGGACTTTTGAGAAAATGGACATACCTGCTTTATTGCACAGAAATTTTACAGTGTCTGTAGTTTTAATCTGCCAACATGGAAATATTTTTCATATAATTTTCTGATATATATGTGCACAGGGCTCTGTTCACTTAACTGAAATTGGCAAGTCTCTGTAGGGAAGTGTCCAATGTTCATGTTTAGTTTTGTGTAAATGTACTAGGATTTATGTCCTTAACACACAGTATAGTCAAACATATTTGTTATATTTAACAGTGCCAGGTAATGAATGCAGTCTAACATCAGGAGGTAATTATATCTAAAACCTGTATGTATAAATAGCTCAAAATGGTAGATATATAGTTAATTGTATCCATGGGTAAATATATCATATGGTATCAACATGGAATGTTCTGAACTGGCATATGACCAATATAATCTTTCATTCAATACACAAAAGAGAATTCACTGCATACAAGAAGCCATCTTTTTATCACTTCTATTGCTTTTTTCTTATATTTATCTGCCTGGAGAGAAGTTAATTCTAGTACATCCAATTTTACATCAGATTAAAGATTTTGTACTCTATATTACAGTGTTTTTTATTGAAACTTCCAATACATTATTGGAATTCCGCATAAAGTTTCTTTTTTTTCCCCCCAGTGTGATTCTTTTGGAAATGTGTGTGATTGTAGTTATATAGATAATTATATTTGTAGATTAATTTTAGGCTATGTGAAAGAACATTTCCTTGAATGGAGATGTGTTAATCACATAATTTACACATAACATACCATAATCTTGAGAATCGTGAAATGTTGTTAATTTATTATACGAAGAATGCACAATGAGTGTACAACTTTTACAATCTAGATTTTTTAAAATAATAATATTGTTTTTGTGGTAATCCAGCAACAGGGTTTTAAGGTATTGCAAGTCTCCAAGTACTGCCTGTATAATACATATCACAAAAGTATGCTACTTTTAACTTTTTTTTTACCCAAATAAATAGATAAAGAAAATGTCTATTTCATATGCTCAGTCTTTTGTGTGTTTTTTCAGTTGATTAAAGGTTGAGCTTTATTTTTTTTTTAAAAAAAGTTTTTTTATTGAAACCTGCCAAAATTCCCCGTACATTTTCACAAATTGTCCCTTAAATTACAACAAGGTTTTATGCAAACTTTGTCTTTTGATATCCCAATGCAAAAAATCTTTTGCAAATCTCTCAGTAAGTTAGAAGCTTTCTTGCAAGCTTTGTAAAAATAATTAAAAAATAATAATTCTATTGCAAATACTAATATGTCTATTACTGTTTGTCATATCTATATTTGTCTTCTGTAATATACTAAATTTGAATGCAGGCAGGTAGATAGTAATACATTTTACTTGGACAGTGATAAGCTCAGTAGTTAAGAATCTGGGCTTCCGATAAATATCAATCTCCCACTGGCCCCTGAGTTAGGCCATTACTGCCAGTCAGGTAGTAGTGCAGTTCCTCAATGGCCCACTTGATTGGATCTCCTTATTCCAGCATATTGCAGAAAATTTCTTTTTGGTAGGGATCAGCTTCTGACTGAGTTTCCAACACATTTGTGTGCAAAAGGAAGGGAAGAATGAAGTTGGGGTTCTGCAAGACCAGCAAGTTGGTGAGGGCCTTGTGTTTCTGAAACTCCCGTTCCATCATGCTGGTCTTCCGGCTGACCCTTCTTTGTGAGATCTGAGTGCAGGGAGGCTACAGAGAAGTTAGGAATGAACTGGAGATAATACCCAGCCAACCCCAGAAAGGCACATAACTTGATAATGAGTCAAGTTACTCTCAAAATGCCTTCATTTTCGTCTCCTATTGCTTGAGTAGGCCCAGGCCAATGTGGTACCTCAGGTACCGTGCCTTGCTCAGCCCCAGATGGAACTTGCATGGGTTGGCCACCAGCCCAGCCAGCCGGTATTTACATTTACATTTAGATCATTTGGCAGACGCCCGTATCCAGAGCAACGTACAAAAGTACATACATACATACATAATGTACGTACAACGTACATTAGCTCAGATTCAGAATGTTGCAAGACTAAAGATACTAATAGCCTAAAACACTGTTCAGTACAATATAAACAAACATGTGAGACACATTTAGTTTTTCTGAGTTTTGAGGTCAACACATTCTTACTACTGGTTTCTCACAGGTTAGAAGCAGTATCTCCACACTTACGAAGGGCCTTTGGTGTTTCAATTGTTATTTTTCCGCCGATTCTTAATCTAAGCTAATTTATGGGTTAAAAACAAGGGAAATTCAACAAACAATGCTGAAATTTTTTACAAAGCAAGATTTCTTCTTCTAGCTAAAAGAAAGACAAACTAGTATCTAGACATAATAGTACCTACACATGCCCTTCTTTTAACCTACTTATCTTAGTACATTAAGATAAACAAAACAATTTGTCTGAAATGTATTAATATAGCAGTTATTCAGTCAATTACATTTATTAAATAATAAATCTGTATACATTTCCTTATAAAAATGAAACATGAACAAAATAATTTGCCTGTCGAATGTCTTAACCCACTATTTGGTTTCAACTCTTGAAAATACAATGTGGAAGACATCAATTAATAATTAAAACTTTGCACATTTTATAACAATTCTGACCAAAATTCATTATATTATGAAAGTCAGTGTTAATACAGTACAGATTTTGAACATTATTTCCTGATATTGCTGAAAATGAACTTGATTGAAGTGATTGATTATTTGAATGTATCACTGCCTAACACTTTTTCTTTATTTACATCTTTTCCATTTGTAAAGTTCACTTTATTTCACTACTATAATTCAGGATATTTTTAAATCATGATCAAGAACAACCTAGAGGGAATACTTTTTTCTCTTGGATGGATGCTTTTGTACTGAAAGACATCATGTTTTATACAGAAATTCAAAATGCATGATGTCTATGTTGCATGAATAAATGTCAATTCTTAATAAAGTTCCAATAAAAAAGATGTCAAAAAAGACATCTCCTACGTCCTTTTCATCAATCAATAAAGAAGCAGAAACCTAGAGTTATTCTGTATTTGTTTCCATGTATTCTGGTTAGTGGTGGTTTAGGGGTTAGTTATGTGGGAACTCTGAGAGGCTTTAACCCTCATTTCCTTCAGGGGCACCATATCAATCTATTTTATACATGGAAAAAATTGTTAGCACCATGTGCGTCGCTGGACCCCTTTTATTGGAGTACCACGCCAGTTAAATTTTCATTCTCTGATGAGGAAGATTACAATAAATAAAGAAATAGTAGAGCAGTCTGAAAATAGGCTTTAATATTTTGTAAATGGCATCTCTGCCTAATTTGAATAATTTAAATCAATAAAGCTGATTGATAATGTTGCTAAAGCAAAATATTTCCTCATGTGGCAGTCCCCAGATCTCTCAAACAGGCCCTATGCTCCCAACCGTATCAGCATTCTAAGCTCAACTGAATGCAGAGGCTAATATAGTGGTCTTCCAGTCCCAATAACAGACCAAGCTGTATGCCAAGGATAATGTGGCTTCCAAGACCTTGTTTCAATTGTGTTCCCTAATGAGTCCGATGTGGCAAACTTCCACATCCTGTTGCATGACAAGCTTCCTGTACAGGCCGTGTCCTTCCAGGCCTGCTTCCCAGCCATGTCCACAAGCTGGTGTGGTGGCCTCCCAAGTCAAGCTGACTGCCGAGGCCTCCCAGATCCTTCTGCAATCAAAGATTGTCCACCCTTTGACAAACAGGCCACCGACTACCTGCCTGCTAAACTATTGTCCAAACTAGTAGCTTGAGAGTACATTTTGCCTACAAGAGCAGGACCCCAAAAAGGTATAGGCTCCGAAATTGAGTCCTTTAGACGGGATTTGTCTAGGTCAATTTGCTGATCTGTGCTGAATATTCTTTGCCAATACAAAACAGATCAGAATTCAATTAGGTCTTGGCAATATGGGTCAAGGCCTAATTGAATGGCCATATGGGTCCCACAGTGCCGTACTTAATTATGTGTCCACTTTGTCCAAACCTCTTAAGGGAGTTTTTGTTTCCTTCAATGATAATAATGAATTACTCCCAAATCTAGTTGTTCTTAAGAAATAAATGAACTACTGAAATACAATTCATCTTGAATATAGAAAAAAAAGAAGAATATAGTTGTTGAACTATACAGTTTGTGTAAAATAAATAAAATATGACAATAACGCATTATCTAGTCATTTAATAAAAATTCTGTTTACGTTTACTAAGAACTACATCATTAATAAATAAATGCTTTTTGATACGGACATGTTGATGTTATGATGTTAACTGTAATATAGTTTTATGTTTTGTTTGAAATGACAACCATCTCAGACATAAACAGTAACATATCCCAAAGGCACTATTAGCAACAGTGTTCATTAGGTAAACAAGCTACTTATTAATGGGGAAGTCTCAGAGGATTAATTACTACATACAAGGGCTTGTAGGATATCATTAGCCGAATCCCCATACATATGATTAATGAAAGGATTTGTGTTCCAAGACATAATGGCCTAAAGCTGTGTCCCAGAGGTGTGGCAGTGTTTTGATTTGAAGATGTTCATACACAACACAGAGAGAACAACAACAATCAACTCTATAATGTTCAACCTTCGTTACTATTTTATCCAAACTGCATTGAAACCAAATAGAAGAATAGAAGCTTCTTATTTTTTGTCACATCTGCATCACAGCACAGTGAAATTCTTTCTTCGCATATCCCAACTTGTTGGAGTTTGTGGTCTGAGCACAGTGTTAGCCAAGATACAGCACTTCTGGAGCAGAGAGTGTTAAGGGCCTTGCTCAACAGATCAACAGTGGCAGCCTGGCAGAGCTGGGGCTTGATCCTTCTTACAGGAGAACAATATCTTTGAAGAATTTCAGTCAGGTTTCAGGCCCCATCTTAGCACAGAAACTGCACTTAAAGTCACTAATGACTTAGCTTCTTAGCTTCTGATCAAGACTGCATGTCACTATTAGTTCTACTCGATCTTAGCACTGCATTTGACATTATAGATCACAACATTCTAATAGACCGCTTACAAAATTACACAGGAATTCAGGGACAGGCTTTAAACTGGTTTAGATCCTACCTGTCTGATAGACACCATTTTTTAGATTTAAATGAGGAACTATCCAGGTTATACCCATTTAATTATGGAATCGCTCAAGGATCAGTTTTAGGACCTCTGCTTTTCTCAATATACATTCTTACCTTGGGAAACATCATTACGCAGTTATAGATCTCATCAAAACCAGACGAAATATCTAAATTGTCCAGGTTAACCGACTGTGTTAAAGATATAAGAGACTGATGACCTGTAATTTTCTAATGTTAAATTCTGAAGACTTAAATATTACTTATCGCTCCAAAAACCAGAACACAGAAGCTCTCACAATTCAACATCCAGTTAGAGGGATGTTCTGTTACTACTAGCTCCACAGTGAGGGACCTGGGTGTTATATTAGACAGTAACATGTCTTTTGATAATCATATTGCCCATATTACAAAGACAGCCTTCTTCCACATTAGAAACATTGCTAAGCTTAGAAACATCCTGTCTTTATCTGCTGCATGACCTCCAGACTGGATTACTGTAATGCATTACTGGGTGGTTGTAGTGCATCCTCAATAAATAGGCTACAGTTAGTCCAAAATGCAGCTGCTAGCGTTCTTACAAGGTCGAGAAAATATGACCATATAACTCCAATTCTATCTTCTCTATACTGTCTACCTGATAAGTTTTGAATCAATTACAAAGTGCTGTTACTTATATACAAGGCTCTAAATGGTTTAGCTCCATGTATCTAACCAGTCTTCTAACACGCTACACTCCGTCATGTTCCCTAAGATCACGAAACTTAGGACTTCTGGTAGTTCCCAGAATATCAAAGTCTACTAAAGGTGGGAGAGCGTTTTCTTATTTAGCTCCCAAACTCTGGAACAGTCTTCCTGATAGTGTTCGTGGCTCAGACACAGTCTGTCAGTTTAAATGTAGATTAAAGACACATCTATTTAGTCAGGCGTATACATAATACATAACCTTGTGCTACACAATAAAATCCAATACTGGTCAACACTATAAACAGCTGCTACGCTAATCCCGCTCCACTGTTTCTCTTTTTCTACTCATCCCGAGACATCCTGAGATCACTCCAACTCCAGCTGTGTTGCGCTTCATGAAGATTTCAGAGCTTCACTGAGATGAGGCCACCCATGCTATGATCCTGGGGCATCTGGAGAAGTACCTGCCCCAGTTGGATTCCGCTTCTTGAATTTTTAGGCCTTTCAAAAGAACACACCATCAAGGACAACAACCTGCTAACTTGTCGGACAGTAGATTCTATAATTAATCCAGTGTCACCCTAATGAGGATGAGGTTCCCTTTTGAGTCTGGTTCCTCTCAATGATCCTTCTTCTTCCATCGAAGGGAGTTTTTCCTTGCCACTGTCGCCAGAGCCACCTCAGGCTTACTCAATGAGGATAAATACAAACACACTAAATAAATAGCTATTAATTTTGATTTACTAATTTTTGTATAATTTCCTAGTATTTTGTTACAACTGTTTTTTTATGCTTACGTTCTGTAAAGCTGCTTTGAGACGATGTCCACTGTTAAAAGCGCTATGTAAATAAAATTGAATTGAATTGAATTAAATATAGTGGTTGAATTGTAAAATGTGTAATTTTTGTGGATGTTTGTTCAGGAAAAGGGGTAAAGAATAAGGTACAATTTGTGCTCATATGTGGGAATAGGAGTGAGACCTGATTTGTCTTGTTTGTGTAACCGTACAGTATCTACCTCAAGGTTTGCGATGCTTTTCTGCTCAGCACGGTTGTAAAGAGTGAGTGACTAAAGATTTCCCGTCAAACTCAGACAGGTCTGTTATTCTCCTCTGAACTCTCTTATCAACAGGTTTCAACTTATAAACTCTTTGCACACAGGATTTTTTTTTATTCTGTTTAAACTCTATAGACCGTTATGAATAAAATTTCTGGAAGTTCCATCGGACAGGTTTTCCAACAAGACTGCCTTGTTTTTTTGATCTGATGTTAACGAGATTATCTGGCACTGACAACCATTCCACAATTATGTCACAGTCTGTTGTTCGTGTGAATGTTAATTGACGCTCTTGGCATGTACCTACATGATTTTATGCATTGTGGTGAGGTCACGTGATTGGATGATTAGCAAGTGTACAGGTATCTCGTTTTTAAAGTGGATTTCCATCAGACTTTCCATCCTTAAAAGAGTATAGATTAACAGGGTCTACAGAGCAGGATTCATAAGTTCCTACAAGGGTTCTAGGTTGGTTCTCTTTTTTCTGTGTGGTTCTGTGGTGGATCAAGAGGTTAAGGCTCTGGGTTGTTCATTAGAAGAACGGGGTTCAAGCCCCAGCACTTCCAAAGTGCCACTGTTGGGCCCTTGAGCAAGCGTCTTTACCTTCCCTGCTTCAAAGTTGCTGTATCATAGCTGCCTCTCTGCTCTGACTATAACCTCCAAAGTTGGGATCTGCGAAGAAAAGAATGCCACTGGGCTGTAACGTATATGTGGAGATCATAAAAGTTTCTATACCTAAGACCGTTAATGCTTCCACTTGTGAAACGTCCAGAGAATCCTTAAGGGTTTGAAAATGGAGTCTTTTTCTAAGAATGGACCATTGTTCATACATTTCATACTTCACTCATGGTATCAGATTAGCCATGATTCAGACTGGAATTTGCAGAGAATTAAGAAGTGGTTGAGGTCTTTTTAAGAAACTCCACCATCAAAACCATCTGGACTCACCTGCAACTTGTTCCTTGTTCCTAGGCTGGTGTTCCAAGGCACAAGTTCAAAATCCTGGTCATGGAGAATTCCCTGTCAAGTACAATTTAATCTTTTCCTTAATCTTCTTCATCTTTGGTCTGTTCCTGTTAGAGGTCTCCACAGAGAATCATCAGTTTCCATCTAACTCTATTCTCATCATCCTTTACTCTCACACCAATGAACTTCATGATCTCCTCTTTGGTCTTCCTCTCGTCCTCTTACCTGCAGCACCATCTCCAACATCCTTCTACAATAGAACTCCTCTCTACATGTCCAAACCATCTCAATCTAGTCTCTCTGACTTCGTCCTCAAAACACACAACCTGATCTGTTCCTCTGATGTGCTCCTTCCTGATCCTGTCCATCCTCATCACTCCTAAAGAGAACCTCAACATCCTCATCTCTGATACCTCCATCTCTGCCTCATGACTCTTCCTCACTGCTACAGTCACTAACCCATACATCATCACTACTCTCACTCCACTCTTCTACACCTTTCCTTTCATTCTTGCTGTCACACAACACTCCTGACACTCTTCTCCACCAACTCCATCCTGCCTTTACTGGCCTCCTTAACCTAACTAGCTAAATTCAACTTGAGACACATTGGTAATTAGCTGCTGATTGGATCAGGTGTGTTGGGAGCCAGGAACCATTGGAAACATTTGTTCCTAACTGGGCTTTCCAACACTCTACTTCACCAGCACTTTCTTGTCAGTGTATTCACCTGTTTTCCATTTTACATGTAGCATCACCTCTTAATTACACCTCATTAGTTTTTCACTAACACGCAAAGCTCCAAAATTTAAAACTCTGTATTGAACATTGTTGAGACTTATGGAAACACAAAACTTTGCTATATACTTTTAAGAAAATAACCCGTGTCAGAGTGACGTAGCCTAACACAAAGCAGATTTTACTTTTACCATTCTGACGATTATTTCAAATTTATTCGAGACAAAGATGAAACTTAACATCAAAACAGGGACATTATAATTGATGTTGGAAACTGTTTATTTGACTATTGATTAACAGAACAACACCTCAGATTATAATGGAAAACATTTGTGGACACCTGAACCTAACACTTCGTTGTGTTTGTAGAAAATAAATACTAGATTTAATCCCCCTTTGCTGTTATAATAACCGCCACAATTCAGGAAAGGCTCTCTATTAGATTTCTATCATCTGAATTTTTTTTTTTATTCATCCTAAAGGGGTTCAGTGGGATTGAGGTCTATACAGGAAATTTATATACGCTCCAACCTTAACACCCTATGACTTCATACATCGTGTACAGCAGCATCGTGATGTTACAGCATTAAAAGACGTTCTATACAATTGTGTGTTCTGAACTTTGTGGAAACTGTCTGGAAGAAATTTGTATTGTCCACACACACACACACACACACACACTCACACACAGACACACACTCACACTCACACCACACACTCACACCACACACTTAACCATTTAGTATATGGACTACAGAGTGTTTGTAGAATTGAAATGATCACTTCCATTTCTCAGTTCTGTCTGTTAAGACTGATCACTGATCTTGTCTTAGCTGCACTTTATATTCGTTACACAGATTTCTATTCAGAATGAACGAATGTTTTTTTTTTCTGTTATAGCTTTACCCTATAAGGTGTTGGAAGAGTCGGCTGGAGCGGTGTGTGTGTGTTCCTCCGGAGTGTGTGAGTCTTTTTGTTGTTCAGCCAACATGTCGGTTAACGTCATGGACAGAACAGGATTGTGTGTATCTGCTGCCACCTGGTGATCATAGCACAGAATTACTCATTCAGATCAATTCCATTCAATCCTGTTTGATTTGAATCAAGCTTTGTTATAGAATTTATGTTTATACCCAAACGAGCAAAGCCAGAGGTGATGGTGGTGGAACCAGACTCAAAAGTGAAGCCATTTTGTGATTATAAATCATTTCCCTTGT
>JAOTRN010000051.1:21557155-21572176 GCA_028566695.1 Bagroides melapterus
TTATTATTATTATTATTATTATTATTATTATTATTATTATTATTATAGATTAGGACACGGTCAAGCCTGAAAAGCAAAGCAGAAATCTTTAAGACATTACGCTCGTATCTGATCTTCCTTGTAAAAGATTTCAGGCACGTTCTCCTCGGTTTTCCGTCGCGATAGTCTCGCTGGTTTCACATAAACGGGTTCTCTCTTTGGAGGAAATGCAGTGTAGACATCAAACCAAACAGGTTTCTGAGATTCCTTGATGACTCCAGCACGCATGAGATCTCGAACCCTTGACAAGTGACAGAAAATAAGAAAAAGCGTTGAGGATAGAGCAAACATTTCAGCCATATTTGACCACACAGGCTGCTCAGGTACTTGTTCAGTCGTGTTCAGCACACCGCCACACTGCTGCGTTCCCTCCACTGGCTCCCGGTAGCTGAACACATCAGATTCAAAACACTGATGCTTTCCTACAAAGCCAAAAATGGACCAGCTCCATCTTACCTCAAAGCTCTTATCACTCCTCACACTGTACCTCACACCCTCAGAGCTACCAGCACTGCTCCACTGGTCCCACCATCTCTCAGGGTTAGAGGTAGATATACAGCATGACTCTTTTCTGTTCTGGCACCAAGGTGGTGGAATGAACTTCCTCTAGATGTCTAAACACCTGAGTCACTGAATATCTACAAACTACAGCTGAAGACCTTCTTCATGAAATACCTGAACTATCACTTTCTCCCCTGATTGATGTGTGTTTGTAAAAACTTTTGAACAGAGTTTTAGGCTCATAATAACTTTATGTCTCTAACCTAATGAACCAGAGTTAATATAATCAAAGATTAAAAGCACTTTTGTACATCACTCTGGGTAAGGTCATCTGCCAAATGGCATAAATGTAAATGTAAAACTTTCCATCGGACCGGTTTTCGACCAAGACTGCCTTGTTTTTTTGATCTGATGTTAACTCTGACCAGTGTCTCATTCCCTACCGAGGGAAGGTGTTAGATTAATCATTGGAAGGTTGTGAGTTTGAATCCCAGGACAAACAAGCTGCCTTGAGCAAGGCCCTTAACCCTCAATTGTTCAGCTGTATAAATATTAATATAAAATGTAAGTCACACTGGATAAAGGGAAATGTAAGTGCTGACAAAGGGCATCTACAGAACCCAAGAAACCTCAATGTTTTCAAAGCAATGAAAGAATTGCATATGATTTATTTATTTTGCAATCAATATAGATTTTCAATTGCCAATCCACCTAACGGCATGTTTTATAAGAGAATGGGAGGACATGCAAACAGACGGTTACAGTAAATACATTTATATAACTAGAATTATGATACGTATGTATATCTACAGTGTGACATCGTTTTAAAACAGATCATTAATATTTTTATAGGAACCGTGACTCGGTTATCACAAAAAACCCTAAATAAGGCAAACAGTCTACCTAAAGTAAAAAATAAACCTTTTTAACCCACATACGTACCGGGTAAAAACGGTTCCGACCTTCTCAAGTCGACTTCCGGCCATCTTGCGGTTTAGAAAATTTTTATTTATAGTTTTATTATATTTAATTTATATATTTAAAGAAATGAGAGTAAAGTAACAGGGGTCATGAGGAAACCCGTGTCTCTTCAGCTCACCGGAGGTTAATACTTCCCACCGATATTCATTAAAAACCCGCCCCCTGTCTAGGGATTGGATTGCACTATACGACATTCGACACATGAGTTGTGATTGGTCAATCATTTATACTAACACAAAATTCGTAGGATTTGTCCTTGAGTTATGATGAGATAAACCAATCATAAAACGGGAGGCGGGATTTGTTGGAAAACGGGTAGTGATAAAAGAACACCATCTGCATGGCACACGACTTCCTGAGACTAAACTACGGCATGTCATTACGGACAAACAGTATCTGTATTTGTATAACGCATATAAATGGACGAGGTTTAAAAAAACCAAATTGTTTAATATAGCATTTATATATTATTTCTAGTTTAGTTTTAGTTTCTAGCTTAGCTAAAATGCAAAAATTTTGCTGGATTTTTTTATTCTTGTGTATATGACAAATGCTAATTATCTGTAAATCACTAACCATAGCGAGATGCAGTTGATTTAACAAAACAGTACACAAAAATAATTGTGAATAAATACACTAATTCTATTTGTAATAGAACATGTCGGCTAACATATACTGTATAAACATTTCATGTTTATGTAGGGTGCCTTAACATTTGTTCCAAATTTTCCAGTTCCAGTTTTTGCAAAATTTGTATTACTGTAATTGGTGTGTGTAATTGGAATAAAGGTGATTTTAAACTTGAGGGTTGCCACCCGTTCCTTAAAATACGGAATCGTCCCTTATTTGAGAATTAAATAGCAAATACGGCGTTTGTCCCGTATTTTCAAGTTGTGCAGGCTGTGCAGCTACAGGTTATCCCACCCGCATTCTGTGAAGACTCGTGCTTTCTCTGATTGGGTAATACTCGCTGCTATCATCAGTATGATTAGATGGTTTAATACAGTCAGGTTCAGGCCAGGGTCAATCAGGGCCAAAGGGAGGGCAGGACTCTCTCGGCAGAGATGCTTGGCTGAGACAGAAGCGCTGGCAAGAGAGTCGATGGTGGGGCAGCTTCAAATTCATTTCCAAATGTTTCAGAGCTAAAACGTAAACGATTACAAAAATACAGACGAGAGTGGGAGCAATCATATACGTGGCTGGAAAGTGTCCGCAAAAATGAATATCAAGGCAAGTGCACTGTGTGTCGGTGAGTGTTTTCAGTGGCACATGGTGGTCTGTCGTATGGGCAACAGCAACATTATTGCAATGCAAGAGCTCAGAGAAATTGGCCCAAGACGTCTTTGCTCCAAAGGCAGTGGCTGATGTTATTGAAGTCTTAACGTCAGGTAAACCCCTCCCATTCTGCATACAGACAGATGCATCAAATAAAGGGAACAGGAAGATCTACCTTCAAGCAAAAACTCACACAGAAAAGAGATGACCAGTTCTATGGCTACTAGCATGATGCAGACAGGGCAAGGGCAGATTTCACAGCATTTCTCAACACGGCAATCTCATACATTGACAAATGGTTTGACTTTTCAGAGGACAAGTGGCTGTTCTCCCTGCAACCTCTTTCTCTGTACCATGGCATGCTTTCATTCAACGACACTGAGAAGATCGCTACTAAGCTCAACCTCATCCAAAAAGTCAACATGGATGAAATTTATGATGAATGCACCACAGCAAATATTATTCTGAAGGGCTTAGAGAAGGCTCAGTGGATGAATGGAAATCCAAAGACGTGGCTGCCAGGTGGGCGTCTCTCATTCAAACAGCTGACCTGCCTAACATGCTGTCCATCATCAGCCACATCTTAAGCATCCCAGCATCCACTGGTTATGTAGAAAGAATCTTTTCAAGAATGAGCAACAAATGGAGTGACAGCAGGAACAGGTGCTCTGTGGAGCTCATGAGGAGTGAGCTCTTGATCACTTGCAACTTTGAGCAGTCCTGTTCAGAGTTTTACTGTAACTGTTTGAAAGACAAACAGCTACTCAGTGCTCAGACAAGAAGTACACTTATAAAAGGAAGTAGGCCTGGCTTGCTCCAATACTGCATTATTGCTACTTCGAGTCTACTAATGTTTATGTTCATGGAAGATCCTTTGCAAAAATCTTCTGCACTTTAAAAGCATTTGTTAAATTTAGACTTAATAAGCTATGTATCAATTAATTTATATAAGCTAACAAAATATGGTTCAAGTAGTGCTGCCTTGGGCGTCCCTAATTTTTTTGTATAAAAGGTGGCAACCCTACTTTTCATAAAATTTGAAGCCGATCAGTTGAGGTTCACTTTAGCAGGTCTCTTAATTTTCCATTCATAACACATACTGTACATTTCTGTACAAATATTCAGTGACTTACATATAAATTCAGTCATATCCATCTTGAAAAACGATGCTCATAAAGGCACGTAAGCTTCTTCCAGTGAATTCGTTTTATTGTACAATTTCATTCGTACACATCGGTTAAATAATTAGTGGAAAATCAAAACAAAAGAAATTTCAATTTTCAAACTTTTTAAAGACACATTTACAAAATGTATACATAGAGAAAGTCATGAGTTCAGCAACACCAATCAATCCTAAAGGTTATATTTTATATCTTAATAAAGTACAAAAGATAGAAAAAAATGATAGAATTATTGTATTGAGAAATTAATTATTACATTGAATATTTCCATTATAATGCACACAATGCCAGAGACTGGTAGAAATAAAACGATTAAATATTACACACATACAATATGTATTACTGCTAGTCAGATCTCAACCAGTCATTTTTTGGATTTCTGATGCTGAAGCAACTCATGATGATCATATTCCTTTCATTTTAACACAGCTCTGCCTCTGCTGCTTGTTCCAGACCTAGGCTCCAAAGATGTCCTCATGGTACCTTTTATCACCCTAAAATAAAAGCATCGTCGTTACATTTACAAGCAAGTGATCATACTTCATGGTGAAATTTTAACAGACTGTTAAGGATTTAATGGATCAACCATCTGCCATGAGATAATGAGAGCTCACCTTCAGTTGGTCCAGATATTCTCCAGCCTGGGTGAGTGTTACACCCAGACGGCTAACCAGGATCTCTTTTATAGAATCTGCAACATCCCGGGCCATGGTCATGCTCCCACACACATACACATGTCCAGACTTCTTGATCAAAGCTTCCCAAACCTCTTCACTAAGCTGCTTCTTCAGAACGTCTTGAACATACACCTAGGAAGAAAAAATGAAAGGTTATGGCAACTGGGTATCAAATGCGTCAAAAGTATCACAGTCAGTACATTCAGGGTGCAAGCCTCTTTGGTTTAGCCTTCGCCTTGCTACAGCGATATTAAAGAAACTTAGGGTCAACCGTGATATAGCCCCCTGGAGTAGAGATGGTTAAGGGCCCATCTCAAGGACCCAACAGTGGCAGCTTGGTCCCTGCTGGGATTTGAACCCTGACCTTCTGATTATACCACACCCCTTTTTTTTCTCCTTACCTACTAGGATTTTTCTGGGTAAAAATGTTAGCACCTCTGAAGAAAGATTCAAAAGTTTCTATTTTCAAAAAGGAAATGACATACCTTGGGGTAACCGGGTTGGCGAGAGTACGCTGGAGTGATGCTCTTCAGAGTGCCATTGTCTCTCATGTCAAATGTCTCCTCTTTATAAAGATGATCTGTACCTGATCCACGACATCCAAACACCAGCATCATAGGGCTCTTCTGCAAACCTGCAATAAAAGTTTCAATTATGTATTTTTCCAAATCACTAAATCCAAATCACTAATGAATTATTATATTTCTTATTGCAGATTGGGTGTCCAAAACTGGATCTGAGTGTACCTGTCTTTTTCATGTCATGGAAGCGTTGCTGCCAGAAGCTGCGGAAGGGAGCGATGCCACTTCCAGCTCCGATTAGGATAGTTGGAACAGTGGGATCTGGAGGAAGGTGGAATCCGCCGGATCTGAAATCATAATCATAATCGCCAGGATAAGACAAGATGGCAAGAAGACATTTAGCTGGTACTTAAAGGTTACAACCGCATATCATTTCTGTATCCTTGTCACTGCAATCTAAAACTATATAGTGTAAATGAATTTAATACCTTAAAACAAGATGAGAAACCTTGTTTTCAGATCTACCTTCTTACTAGTTAATTGCTGATAGATATTTGTCCTCTATTTGATGGTGTGATTTGTAAAAATATTTGGTTACATACCCATGAATAAAGCAGGGAACTGTCTGTCCTTCTTTGAGGGTGTTGAGCCATGTGCTGCAGACACCATGATGAAGAGGACCCTTACCACCTGGTGAGAAAGTAGAACCAAAATAGGATGTTAAAATACAAAGTTGTTTTCACGGTCGTGTTGCTTAGAATGAGGCTCATTTTCAGTAGCTCTGTTCTACTTATGTTGCACATACAAGTTAATAGTACGTTATCCTTTACCTTGGGGGCGGTAGTTAACCACAGACACTGTAAGGTGAAGCTCTTGAGGGTAGAGATCAGGGGAGGAACTGACAGAGTAGAGACGGGGCTTCAGCAAGGGTAGCTGGCTGAGGAGGAAGGTCGCAGAGAGCTCCAGTGAAGGAAACTCCTCCAGAATCTCCAGGAAGTTTGGCTTGCAGAATTCTTTCCATTCTGAGTAACACTTGAAGTCCTGCAAAAAGTGTTGTAAAATATGTTTTATAGAGTAAGCAACCTTTATGAATTACACTTTAAGGTAAAGAAGCTGTTCCTCAACTAGGGAGTTAGCATACCGATGCCAGTTCTAGAAGGCGCTGATGGTCATCTTCCGACTTGGTCAACTGTGAGAGCTTCCGTAGGAAGCTTTGAGAAGGTGGAGTGGTGATATCCAGGAGGAATGTAAGAGCCTGTGTGACAGAGCATGCTGGGAGACGAGAATCTGTCTGCCATCCTTCACCTCCTACAGGACACCACATTGAAAATAGTATTTGAGAACTATATATCTCTCTAGAACCCTTGATTCTCAACTTATTAGTCATTTTAGGTACTTGGGTGGATAATTCTGCCAAACAAACTATCATATATACAAGGTTTACTAGTTTTTGAGTTGCTGTGCCTTGTCACTAGTCATCCCAGGATTTATCATGATATTTGATAGTAGTCTTGTAAATGTAGTAGATTGTTTACCAGGGCCAGACTCTGGCAGGTATTCAAGTTGGATAGTCTGACTGGCAGGAGGCGCAGTGGGGAGGTGCTTCAGAATGCCCATCACAAGCTCATTCGAATTCCCGGGGAACACGCCCACATGGTCACCAGCAGCATAATTTAAGATCTCTTTCCCATTGTCCACCTCCAGCTCCACCAGTAAAGTAGAGCGGCTGAAAACAAACAAAGGAACAAAGGAACAGTGAAAAACAGTGAAAAAACAATGATCTGGTACCATTCCAAAGCAAGGCAAGATGTGGAGACTGTAGAGTAAGTTGATTAAGAGCAGACCTTGACTCAGCACTCTGGAGATTCTTTCTCTTCTTCAGTTTCATGGGAAACACTGTTTTAGAGTGGAGCGCTGACAGGGCTGTAAAGACAAAACGTATTCTGTTCAGCACCATAAAGTATAAATAACAAATACAAGTAACTAATAAGTGAATTATTTAGATTTAATATCTCATCAATAATGATATGTAAGGTTTTTTCTGTTAGACAAGCTACCTGAAATGCGGTCTAGGGTGCTGCTGTCAGGTTGAACTCGGTATCTCTGTGCATCCCAGGTCTCTGTTAGGCGTTCAGATCCTGAAAGTTGGCCCTTAACACCAAATTCCTCACATGCAGCCTATTGGATGGAATACAGTTTTTAGAACTTTAGACAAAAACAACATGCTTACTTGACATTAGAGGTAGACAACGTCCCACCAACCTTGAACACGTTGCAAGCCCAGGCAGAGAAAGCTTCTTCCTGCCCATTGAGCTCATCCCCCTCTCCAATGGAAGTCACACGTTTGGCTCCCAGTTCTGCGAACTTGTTATCCACAGTATGGGCAAACGCACAAAACTGTGGATACATGCGAGAGCCAAGGCCAAAAACACAGTACCTGTGTTAAAAAAAAAGAAAAACATATTACTCAAACTTCTTGTTCATCAATTCTAAAGGTGTTTGTTGTTATAGTAACCAGATATACTCAAGACTCACCTCATGTTGTTTTGCAGCCTACTCAA
Organism: Bagroides melapterus; assembly: GCA_028566695.1. Taxonomy (NCBI): domain Eukaryota; kingdom Metazoa; phylum Chordata; class Actinopteri; order Siluriformes; family Bagridae; genus Bagroides; species Bagroides melapterus. The sequence goes on from JAOTRN010000051.1 coordinate 21,564,892, forward strand.
GTTCATGAGTTGCTTCTTGAAACTCTGAGAAAGAAGAAATCATGGTGTCAAGATGTTGTATACACAAGTTGTTTTTTTTTACCACTTTATTCTTCCCTCGTTGCACTGGATGCAGAATTTTTTAATTGCTTTTAATGAAACATCATTAAGCAACACAACACATACAGTACGTACACTTCCAATATACATACCTCTCCATTTCCTGGAGGGTCTCCATTGCCAAATGTGCTGGTAACGACCATCAAAAAACGCTCATTTTTAAGATCCTGAAAATTGTAGTCCTCCATGCAAAGTATCTGTATCAATAGAGAAATGTATGATTTCGGTGTTTATCTCACAGATACATAAATAGATAAATACATCTGCTCCATAGCATGAAAAGGGTAGATTTTTCTGGATAGTTTTCTTACTCTGGGATTGAAGGCACAGCTGAGCATTGACTTGAGCTTTTTGGCAAAGGTTTGTGATTTTCCAGTTTCAGTAGCAAAGAGGATGGTGCAAGGCACTCTCTTTTTCAAGGCAGACTGCATGAGTATTTGAGAGAACACAACTGCCCTGAAAAATCAAAATTAAAGCAAGGGATACATTAAAATATGAACATTGCAAAACAAGTCTTCAAACATGTACAGTAAATATTAAAATTCAAGATAGTGCGGTTGTCTTACTTTGTAAGTGCATTGAAGCTAATTTTTCGGCGTTTCTTTAGTCCTTTTGTCTCATCTTTCCAGACGTATGTTAACCAGGGATCAGGCTTCAAACAACAGAAATAGAAACAGCATGGTTAATACAATGTAGTGTTGGAACTTTTATAAGGACATGATATTCTACACTTTGGCTTCTAAAAGCTAGTCTGTTTTAGTACAATAATTGCTGTAATAACTATGGGTCATATTTAGAGTTGATGTTTGAGCATTTAATATCAAAATTGAGCACATAAGGTATTCCTAGATGTGACTACAGACTTTTACACATACTGAAGATTATGTGTAATTTCCCATATGGCATAAATAATGCCATAACGTTTGGACTTTTGTCACCATCTGTGAACTTCGACCTTTTTTTGCACTGTGCCTTTATCATGGCATTCACTTTTCTAGTAAGAGGTGCAGAGTGAATTCTACCTGGTAGTAGTAGAATGGGGACAGGATGTAGTTGATCATCTCCTGGTGGAACACAGGGGTCAGAGATCCAGACATAGGAGGAACCAGCCAGACCCAGTCAGCAGGACAGCCACCACGCAGGCGCAGTTCAGTCTCCATGTGCTTCATGAAGGACTCAGCAGCAGAGTGGTGGTCTGTGATGGTCACCTTATTTTTCTGCAACACAAGACGAGGAGGTACTCAGACAAGACCTACTACATACTACATTCATTTCTTCTACTGTATAGACACAGCACAAAATGATCAATACAAGAACTTTGTACCTGAAAACTGTGAATCACAGCAACATTGATGGCAACCAGAGCCTCATCCTTCCACAGTGATGAAAGATTGTGTGTGTCCAAACCCATACAACGTCCAACTTTCTGTAAAAGTAAGGCAGTAAAAATTGTTTTAAAGTATCCAAACCTAAACATCTGGACCATCTTACACCGAGTGAACTAGGTTTACCTCAAGAACGTTGTAGCGCTGAGTATCACAGAAGTCCCTCACACCAATCTCAGTGCCCATGTACCAGCCATTGAAAGGACATGCTGTGAACTCAATACCACCAATCTCCAGCAACATACCGGACACTGCTGGCAATGCATACCATCTGAGATTCAGATCTTTGAACCACTTATACCTGTGGAAAAAACCAACAGTTTCAATGCATGGGCTGTAAAATTAGAGTCTAAATGACTGTATGTTCATATCTATCAATCATATTAAAACTTGAATATGAATATGTATGCTTTACCAAAGATAAAGTATACACCAAAATCACTTACTGTGGATGCTCCATTTCAACCTCCAGGACCAACTCTGGGGGAATTTCAAATAGTTCAGGATCTTCCCCATTGGCTTGCAAGATCAGTGGCAGCACATCAAAGGACCCGTACTTTGGTGTCCATCCAAGTTGGACACAAATCTGTTAGAAAGCAGAGGTAAGATATATCAGAAACCACCGTGTTTGGTTGAGTTATGCATTATTAATATAAGCATATGGTTCAAGCATGAAATGGGAGCTGTGGATACCTCAGTGAACTCCACATTAGCAGGGTCTCCTATAATTTGTCCGTCCTCCATCTGATAGCCAGCGTATCTAACGAGCTGGCTGTTCCAAACTCGGAAATCATGGTGACCATCGGTTCTTTGAGGGAAGATGGTGATGGCGGACCTATTAAAAAAACAATCAAAAGAAAGAAAGTAAGTCACAGGCCTATATCATTATACAGAGCTCTGCATAACATGCTTTTAGAATTTATGCATGAAAGGATTCTCTAACATCAATTATCTAATTACTTAACTGATAATTATCTAACATTAATATTAATCATTGTTTGGTCACCAAGGTGGTACAACAGGATTTTTTTTGGACATGTTGTTATGAGAAAAGAATCGACCTATTATAATCATTATAAATGAAGTTTACCTCAAATTGCCTCCATTCGTGGCAAACTTCATGTGAGAGCACAAGAACTGGAACATTTCCTTAGCGGTCCTGCATTTACGGGCATCAAACACCTGAGGACAGAAGAATCTCATATTCCATATTGTATTCTATTTCACTTCTTAAATTTGCAGTTTATTCACAAAACATATATTTATTTAACCTGTAAATTGGACCACTGGATCCTCCCGATGCACCTCGGAGCGTTCCTCCAAGCCTGTTTGGCTCCAAATGCCAGCTCTTCAGGGGTGAGCTGATAAGTTCCAGTGGCATCGATCTCATTGGCTACCTCAGTAACACGGGCCAAGTGCTCATCTATTTTAGAGCTGCGTTAAACAAATACCGTCGGATTAATACTTGACTCAGATTAATTCATGTAACCTATCAAAAAGCACGCTGAAGTACGCTTACATTTTGAAGGATTTGTAGTATTGGTTGATGAAGTCGATGGCCTGCGTGAGGAGCTCGTTGGCAGAAGGTGGGGAAACGGGAGAAGAACGAGTTAAAGGCTTTGGGTTCATTATTGAGCCTTCGCACATTTTTGGTTTGCAGAGCTGATTCTGAAAAAATAAAAAAAACAAGACAACAGACAGTTAACAATAAATCTTGCTAAATTTCTTCAAATAATACATATATATATATATTTTTTTTTACATAATCAAAACATTTTTGCCTGTCTTTGGATTTTATAACATTAAACAGAATATTAATCATTTACACAATGAAATTCCTAGTGTTTTCTTAAAGAATATTATTATTTATTAGATTAAAACCTTCCCCCAATTCTTTCCACAGAAACAGATTATAGAGTATGTAATGACTAATGACATATTCACCTTGACAGCTCGGTGGTACAGAGTGTCTTGGTGGCTAGAACCATTCTGATAGTTTTTCATCTGTACTGACATCGGACATCGGCTGATTCTGTGTTCCCTCGTCTACAGAGGGGGAAAAAAAACATACTGTTATAGTTAAAAATAAATACAACAACTACTAATACTGTAATTACTACTAATGCTACTACTATTAATAAAAATAATAATAATTTTCAAACATAATTCAGGTTTTTAAAAATATTAATAAGAATAATTACAAGAAATAGAAATTATTACAATATCTTATGCATATAATTTATCACATTTTAGCTTCTTTGACTTTACTTGCCTTAGTCGTCTGGGTCAGGGGGAGCTCCTTCGTGCTATCGTGAATGATCTTTCCCATGATTTATTCAAATATAAAGTTTCCAAAACTGATAAATGATAAATCTGATATGTCTGTTGATGATAAACATTGGTTTATGTTAATTAAAAAAAAAAAAAAATACAAAATGAACTATTCTTGCTTTTATATCACGTTTAGCCTATTCAGAATTCAGCAGATAAAATAAAAAATAAAAAAAAAGAAAAGAAAATGAGCTTCTCACCGTTTTATCTGTGTGGCAGATTTTCTTTTTTCTTCAGCTTCTCGCAGTTGTTGTTGTTGTTATAGTTATAGTACAAGTTGTGGCAAATTCACACCTCATTCACATCAGGTGAAGATCCTTCTCTTTTTATAGGCTACACATTCTTCAGGTTTTGGGGCAGGTCACATTGTGTCTAAAAAAAAGTAGGAGGGGCTATGTTGTAATCATCTACGTTATCAGTGAGCTTTTTCAACACTTAGATAATTTCTTTTTTTTTTTTCCTGGAGGGGAAATACACATGTTCTATTTATAGACTTGTCCCTACTCTGTACTAGAATAACTGTAAATGAAACAAAAAAGAAAAAAAATACTGTTAAAGAAAACATTTTTCTGACTTTTTTATCAGATGCACATATATTTTTTTCTTTTCCTTTTATTTATTTATTGTTATTTTTTTTATTTACTTATACTCCTGGTAGGGGTTATGGCGGCAACAGACTAAAAAGGTCAGCCCAGATTTCCAGATTCTAGCTCCTCTGGGGGAATCTCCAGACATTCCCAATTTGGAAACACCTAAGATACCCTCGGGTCAGTGTGTCTTAGGTCTCTACAAGAGCCATAGTGAGGCAACAACAAGCACTTCCTATTCAGTGGTGTTACACTGAACTGTGACAGAACATCTAAAATCTTCACCATTCTGTATATGTAATTCTTCTTAAACAAGAATTATAAACCACATGTAAACATTTGTAACCCTTTCGGAAGTCCATTTTTAATCTAAAGCCTTTCTCATTCACCTTAAAGGAATTTGTGTCTAGTTTTTTTCATGCATAATCAACACCTGACATTTATATATAATAACCATCTGATGTTCCTGTGCCCCACCTATAATTATTTTATAACTGTAAAGGATGAACCAAAGGGCTGGTACATTGTGCCTGTTCCCAGCCTGTAGTTAACATATAGGCGTATCTGTACAGCTATGCTACACGAGCATCTTCAATAAACACCTCTCCCATGAACGTGGTCCAGCTTACTTTTCTTTAACATAATACATAGAAGCATTCTAGTACTTTAGTGAGCCACCCAACGACTGCTGAGCCAAATTCAAGAAAATCACAATCTAATCTATCCTCTATTAAAGAAAGGTTCTCACATCTGCCTTCACATCAACATCCTCTAGGAACCAGGAAGTTCATGTAACCAAAGCATGAGAAATAATGAACTTTCCCTTCCTACAAATACACAATTTTCCCAGTAATTAGATTAAAATAGTTCATGAAAAGCTTTATGCATGGTGGATTACTCATCTACATTCTTTCAAGAAATTTCTACTCAAGCTGAAATATCAACTCTCGTCATCTCAGTGTGGAGATACGTATATCTACTGAATCTACATGTGCTTTCCTCCTCTGTGTTGTTGAACATCTTCCAAGGTAAGACTTTACTCCTTAGAATTATTCAATTATCACTTTATGTATCTGATAAATAAATTCGATTATTTGAACGCTTTTCTATAACAGCAGTTCTGACAGTCGTTATTAATGCGCTAATTCAAATTTGTTGTTGTTTCTATAGTAAGGGATTGCACCGGGAATTGTGGGGTGGTCAAATATATTTAAAAAACTTGTTATATAAAAAAAATCAAAATAGAAACACAAATTGTTGCAGGTATGAGGAAACATTTATTCATGGAAGGAGCCTCCAGTGTCAGTGTTTTTCAGCATGTACAGAACAGTGGGGTTCAAAGTTTGTGGTTAATCAGTATACAGAAAAAAGAAGGGTGGTGAGGAAACTACTTTAATGTAAATGAAAAAAAAACATTTTAATTTTTTTTTTTAATAAAGTTTTTTATATAAATAAATTTGATGGTAAATTGCTGCAGCATGAGAGAAAAAAAAAGAATTCAGGACATGCTGTTACATTTATAGCATTTAGCAGAGACACTTATATAGAGCTACATACATTTTGATTTCATTTTAAATAATTGAGGGTTAAGGGCCATACTCAGGGGCCCAGCAGTGGTAGCTTGGTAGACTTGGGTTTTAAACTTACAACCTTTCATGTGGTACTGTAGTTCAACACCTTGAGCACTAGGCTTCCGCATACCACTGTTTTTGTTCTAATAATTACTGTACTGTAATTATTAACTTCTAATTAACTTCATGGTAGGAGCCATGAAGTGGTAATTCCTTTTATACCTTTTTTTTTTATTTTTAGAGATTATAAGAAGATAATATCACCTTGTGACTTGTACTTGTCTGTTTGCTGTCACATGGAAATAATGGCAATAAAGTGTTTTTTTTTGGATTTACTGGATTTAAGGTTTTAAATAAACAGAAATGGAAATAAAAATCCACATCAATCTGTCCCATTTTTTACATTATAGAGAAAATAATGAGATTATATAAAAATATATATACACTGTACGTTACTACACTGTACATAGCAATAAAACTCCTAATACATACAAAAAGAAGCATTATACAAGCAGACCCACATGAATAGGAACTTCCTTATACTTCTAATCATCACAAATTCTCTTCAGGTTGTATTGTTCATGTTCATGTTTTGTTTTGGGTAACGTCTGCTTCTTTCTTTTCTGCTGATGAATAGAAACCAAAAGAATGTGACAATGAAGGTGTGATGGTATGGTAAATATTCATCCCTGTGATCTATGTTTGACCCAGGATTAACAATGGTATTAATAATAGACTTATTCTACTGTGCATGCATAACAGGTTTATTTTACAGATACATAAAGGTCTATGTAATGATAGTAAGAAAGTTTTTTGGTCCTTCAAGGAAATTACATTTCCACAATAAAGACCAACAGACGATAAAATAAAATATAAGCGTACTTCCTGGCTGTTTTTAGATGACAGTAGAATTAACAAGAAAACTCGAGATTTTACCCCTTGTTCTCATCTTTTATGCCTATTTTAAGTGTATGTGGTGTAGTGTAGTGTAATGTACCATTCCAATTATTAATCTTAAAGCTAATCTTACCAATTTACGGTGAACTACATTCACATTACCACGTAATAGACACACACAGAACGGTACTACAACTGTACCTTTCATGGTTCCACCTCACTGACAAGGAAAGGTACAGGTTTGATTGTTTGTTTTTTTCTGAGCATGTTTCCTTTAAGGAAAGATGCATTGTCTTGTGCTTAGCGTTAAGAGAGATGCCAATCAAAAATGTATTACCTAATTTCCTGCAGAGATCCACAAGACTTTATAAGAAACGCACATCAATTTCAGGAAGAGTCATTTTCAGGAACTTAA
>JAOTRN010000051.1:21585006-21602355 GCA_028566695.1 Bagroides melapterus
CATGTAAATGATTGTTCAGTATCAGATATTACACATGAGAATGGTTGTATATCAAACCGTGTTACGTGAGCCGATACCAGATGACATCACATGCTCATTTGCATGTGCATTGAATTGTGATAGAAATAAACTCTGTTGTCCTGTTACAGAGTTTCAACAGCCACGCGGATGAGGACGACCCGGATCGAGTTCGTATGATCATCCAGCGAGCTATTTCTGATGCTGACTGGATTTTAAACAAGGTAAACGTCACTAGAGTCGTGAGGTACAAGCAAAGTTGTTCGATCGCTTGGGGGCGTTTAAAAAAGCCGTATTTTATGAAACAAGAGTTATAAACAGAGAGGGTCATTATGAAATAAAAGTTTTCTTTTTCTTTGAAGCTACTGATATATCAAATTTGATGGTCTTGCTGCTGTTGATTATTCTCATAAAATATAGTGATTTTTTTGTTCCTTATATATTATTATCAATATGTATTGGTTCATCTTTCTCCATTTCTTTCTTTCTTTCTTTTTGCAGTATACCAAAAATTCAGGATGAAACAAAACAAAACAACTCTGATCGAAGGTGATGCACTGCTTTAAAGCTCAAAGCTAAATTGTGTTTATTGCTATTACTGTCACAAATGTAGGCCAAGGTTCAACATGAATAAATGTAAGATTTCTGTACAGAAAAATAAATTCGTACTCACTGACGAGCTTCATATTTGTGTGAAATTGCAAAAACAAACCATTCAGTTGAACCGTGCTGTTAGCATACTGACCTCTAGACACTCCATTTAAATTTTCTGTATTTATTTCCATTGTGTACATTAAAACTAATAAAATTTATGAGCTCTGGTTTCGTCAGCACGGAATAATTTTATGGTTGTATGTATTACGTTTAATAATGAAATAATGAAATATGAAAAATAATAAAAAATGTGAATTTTTCCTCAGACACACACGGTCTATGTGATTTATTAAATAAAGTCATGAATAAGAACAATCTAGGTCTCAGATTTCAATTCTTCATTTTGTTTAATTAACATGACAACCTCTTAAACCTTTCTACATTTGCTCTATAGAGCAGTTGGACATTTATCAGCGACATTTAACTTTTCTATAAAAAAAAATGTAAAGTTTCTCTAAGGATTCTTTTTGGTACTTGGACCCCGTAATAGAAATAGTTAGAATTCCTTCAAGGATTCTTTTTGGTGCTTGGACCCTTTGAACTTTTGCAAATTCAGTGGATTTTGTTTTACTCTTTGAGGAAAATTTTTATTTCTCTGAAGAATCGACTTATTTTTACGTGTAACAATGTGAGCCTTTATGACCTTTTAAAATATTCACAAATTAAATACATGTATTTTCACGAGTTTATTATCTAAATGATTTGTTTATTTATTGTAAACATTTTATTGGCTTTATATCCCTTTTAAAACCTAAAGGTAATGACAGAAATATTCCTTTTGTGAGTAATTTTTCCCTTTAAACATTTTGATGTTATTACATAAACTAAATACCATTTCGAGGAGTTCTCTCAGCTCCTCATCCCCCTCTCCCCTGACCTCTCAAGAGTTTGGCACTTCTTTGGTGTTCCTTCAGCCCCAATCTGAAGCAGGTGCAGCATATAAAAGGAGCATAAAAATGTAATTTGCTCACAGTGCTGTATGCTGATGATGAGCTAACATCTAAAATCTAAGCAAGTAGAGGTTGTTTTATATGAATGTATAAATACTCTGGACGAATAGAAGAAGAAGAAGAAGAAGAAGAAGAAGGTTTTATTTTGTCTATTATTATAAAAATAATAATAACAATTCTTATTATTATTATGCATTTACATTTAGTTACTGACCTGCTAATTTCTCATAACAGTAGAAATAAGAGTAAAATTATGGGAAAGAAACTTTGTCAAGGTAAAGGAAAGGAGCCCCAGCAGACTCAGCTAAACAAGGTAACATTAGATAACTTTTTGCTAATATGAAGCACGGAACATTAACAAGGAAATAATCCAACTTACACAAAATGGATGTAAATGTTTTGGATCATCGTTAGCAGGCAGCACACAGGAGTGTCCGGAGTTCTGTAGAGCTCCATGTGCGTAATCTTCAAAACGGTTCACGATACCAAGACACGCTTTATCACAGAGCTGTCAAGGTGAGTCCAAATCCCTGAGACCAACCTATAGCCTTAAAAAAGTTCCACTTCTCCAGTTTACTATGTATTATTATAGAATGCTGTTGAATTTGTAATAATTTGATGATAAAATTAGTAATAGATGATAATATTTGAGTATTCACCACATGGTACTGTTTAGTACTATTTATATTTAGCTACAAATAATAATTCCTATAATAATGTAGATAATAATTTTCTATTTCTAATATTTTTCTATACAGTAAAATGTCTCAGTTACTATCTATTTCTGTTGAATACTGTATTTTTTTTTTGGTACTACTTACTAATATTTACTATTTAAAATTTGTATTATTTCACTTTGTTTTACTATATCATATCATTTACTATGGCACTTTTTAATACCAGTTTCTGTTTGCCATAAATTATGATAATTTTCTATTTCTATTTTCTTCTTATTATTATACTTTTTATCATTATTTACTCTAGCACTATTTACATTTGCTAGGCATAAACACAGTAGTGCTGTAGAGTATCACATGAATGATCAGTGATAGAAAATGTAATTAGACATTAATTACTAATACAAATTTCTATTTACTTTGGTCATCTTTAATTATATTTTCTATTTAATTCTGTACTATTTAGCACTATACTGTACTATTAACGAACTTATGGCACTAATTAGTACTCTTCAGTTCTTCTTACTATATATTACTATAGAATACTGTTTACTATGGTGCTATATAGTAGCAGGTAGCTTGATGGTTAGCATGTTAGCATGCCTCACACCTTCAGGGTTGGGGGCACGATTCCAAGCTTTGCCCTGGGTGTGGAGTTTGCATGTTCTCCCCTGTGCCTAGGGGGTCTACATCGGGTTCTCCATCTTCCTCCACTACTCCAAAAACATGCATTGTAGGCAGACTGGCATCTCTAAATCATCCCTAGTGTGTGCAGCTATGTAGGATGTCACATGTAATAGACTGGCATCCTGTTATTTGTCCCAAGTCTTCTGGGATAAGAGGTATATAGAATGGATAGAGAGACATAAGTACCATAGATTATAAAAAAGTTAATAAAATGATATTTAATTCTACACAGTGCAATGTATTAGGATGTTTTTATTATTATCATTGTTATTATAAACCCAGATAAAAGCCAATATCTAGTGTGTGAATCAATATAATTTTATTGCTTATGAAATACACTGTTAAGTCACACACATTCCTGTGTCACTCACTTATCTTTAGCCGATTAATCCCTTCTTAGACAAACTCTCCTGAGCTGTGACTGTTTGAAATTCCAGGGTCTGTGCTACAAGCCAAAAACGTGTGAGGGCTCCATAACGAACCCGAAGTCTCTAACTCGATCTCCTCCCATTTCCCCACCTTCCTCCAATGAGCTCCTCACTCAGGCTATTGACTTCATTAACCAGTACTACAAATCCTTTAAAAGGTAGACATTATATAAATGTGCATATTTACATTTAAGGAATTTTTAATCAAGGTTGCCAAGCTGAGCATTTTTTTCCAGCTCATGTGGATTATTTGTAATCACACCAGCTTGATTTAGCTGACAATCCTAATCGCAACTCATTTGTATTCATCGTTTAACACAGCTCTAAAATAGACGAGCACTTGGCCCGGGTTAATGAGGTTGCTCTAGAGATTGATGTCACCGGAACGTATCAGCTCACTAATGAAGAACTCGTGTTTGGAGCCAAGCAAGCTTGGAGGAACGCGCCCAGGTGCATTGGCAGAATTCAGTGGTCCAATTTGCAGGTTTGACACTTTTAAGGCTCATATTCAGCTTTCACGTTGATGATGGTTACACATATGACAGAATTCTCTCCTCTTTAGGTGTTCGATGCGCGGAAATGCAGGACAACTGAGGACATGTTCCAGTTTCTGTGTGCGCACCTTAAATTTGCCTCAAATGGAGGCAATGTGAGGTACGCAGAGTTTAATGATGATGCCTACTTTTATTATTTTTACTATTATTATTATTAGTAGTAGAATTATTATTATAGTTGTATATAATAACAAACAAGTCATGTTGCCAAAAATCAGAAAGATCCTTTGTCCTTTATGCACTTTCCCTTGTCTGAAAACGTATTCACTCTTACAAATCACAGATAATGGAGAATTACATCTTAAATAAACATCACCTAACATAAAACTGTAATATATCAACAATTCTATAGTCCCTCCGACAGTATTGGAACAGTAAAGCCATTGATAATGGATGAGAATTTTAGCTTTCAAATAAAAATAAATAAATAAAAATTAGAACACCATTGGTGAAAGACCACCCAATTTTGGCATGAACGATACTATTAGAACATACTGTAACAGACTTAAAGTTCTTTAAAGTAAATAACACAATCATTGGTTGCTGATCCTTTGCTTTCTATAAGCTGGCGACCCGCTGACATCATCAAACTGTTGCATTCTTCTTTTGTGATGCATTCCAGGTTTGTAGAGCTGCTTCTTTCAGGTGTCGTTTGTTTTTATGGAAGGTTTCTCCCTTCAGTTTCTTCTTCAGGAGATGAAATGATGCTCAACTGAGTTAAGGTCTGGTGATAGACTTGGCCAGTCTAAAGTTTTCCACTTGCCCTGATGAAGTCCTTTGTTGTGTTGGCAGTGTGTTTTGGGTCATTGTGTGATGACATTTCTCCCAATAAGACTGGATTCCTTTCTCAGACAGTATGCTTCTGTAGACTTCTGAATTCTTTCTGCTGCTACCATCATGAGCTCCTTCATCTGTAAAGATTAGTGAGAATTTTCCTCAAGCAGCCATTCAAGTCCAAGCCATGACGCTACCACCACCATGTTTCACAGATGAGCTTCTTTTAGATCATGATCTTGCAGATCCTTTCTTTCTCAACTTTGGCCTTCTCGTAGAGGTTAATATTATTTTCAGACATATGTGGCTCATCTCTGTATCTTTGTGAAATCCAGTCTGGTGTCTGATACTTACTTCTGATGAGTGATTTGCATCCCGTGGTTTGGTCTGTATCTTTCTGATTGTGTTATATGATTGTGATACCTCCACCCATGCTTGTAGATTTTGTTGGTGATGTCACTGACTGTTACTTTCTTAGGTTTTTCTTCACAAAATATTATTGTCATCAACTATTGTTGTTTTCCTTGACCAACCTGTTCTATATAACTGATTTACTTTTTTTTTTTTTAGCTACAAATTTGCTTGTAATTTTCCCATAGTTGGCACTCTGGTCTTCGTGTTGTTTTATCTTTTTTTTTTTTAATCAACAAAAGCAGACTTTACAGACTTTATCATGCTCATTTTCATTCCAACCTTTTTGAAGGTAGATTGTTTTGTTAAATAACATCCACTATACAAGTGAATGAGCTACTATTATTAAAAAAAACAATGCATCATAATGATCACATTAATATATGTGTCATTTGCTTTGCCGTTGACATATTCTGACCAATCAGATTAGAGAGTGAAACAGTTCTGTTTATTTGTTATTATTTTATTTACATTTATGGCATTTGGAAGATGACATTATCCAGAGCGATGTACAAACGTGCTTTGAAGTCTCATTTCATAGGTCATTTTATAGGTCAGCTATCACCGTGTTCCCTCAAAGAACCGATGGGCTGCATGATTTTCGAGTTTGGAACAGTCAGCTCATTAGATACGCTGGCTATCAGATGGCGGACGGACGATTTATAGGAGACCCTGCTAATGTGGAGTTCACTGAGGTATCCACAAATCACATATCATCTACTGACAATTAACTGCTGTTCATTCACAGCAGCACTTTTTTTCATGGCATTCTTAAAAATAGGCTAATTTCTGCCTTTTTTTAATTGAAATCACTGCCTTCCTACAGATTTGTGTCCGACTTGGATGGACACCAAAGTACGGCTCCTTTGACGTGCTGCCATTAATGTTGCAGGCCAACGGAGAAGATCCTGAGCTGTATGAAATTCCTGAAGAGTTGATACTGGAGGTTGACATGGAGCATCCACAGTAAGCGCTAAACACTTTATAAACATTTCATTACTTTCTTAGGAAAATTTCCTAATGGAATGTTTGAAGGAAATTAGAGATATGTGACGAATCATTCTTGGGGAAAATGATAAATTCTAGACATAAATTCTAGTGGCAAATCAATATGTTTATTGCCTGGCTCTGTTTATCTCAGTGATGTGTACACAGAGCACCAAGACTCTTCACTGGAGAGCTAGGACTCTTTCAATGCTTGTTTTCTACTTCAGGATGAAAATCCAAGTAAATCCCGGGCTTTAAGAACACAAAAGCTCCCAGTACTTCTTGTGCTTCTGAAGGGTCTGCATTAAAAGAACCTTTAAATCAACCAATACTTCAAGCTTAAAGATCAGGGAGAAGTGGAAAATCCATTTGTCCTTAATAAAAACCACTCATTTGCCCCATTCATTCATGACAACATACCAGAATCACGCCATCACATATTAGCTTCCTTGAGCACTATGTTAATTTCAGTGAAGTACTGACTGATGGAGCCCATACGATGCAACTATCAATATTTAAATCTATAACAAGGTATGACCAAAATCCTTCTAGGAACGTCTGGCCACTTGACAGCCATCTTGGAGTAGTTATTTTCAGTCATACAAGACCAGGCTTGTACAAAGCTTTGCGTAATTATTCCACTTTGGAACTATTACTCATTTAGTAGTATTAGTACATGGAACTGAAATGGACTTACTTCATTAACTGGACATGTTTCTGTACCTAAAGTGTTATTCTGAGGGAAAAAACTTACAAAACCTTCCCGATTCATATTATACTTTATATGGAGGAATTGGAGCTCAGTGGTTAAGGTGTTGGGCTACTGATCGGAAGGTTGTAAGATCAAATCCCAGGTCCATCAAGCTGCCACTCCTGGGCCCCTGAGCAAGGCCCTTAACATTAAATTGCTCAGCTATATAAACGAGATAAATGTAGATCACTCTGGATGTACTCCTACCATTTCTGGTATTGCAATTTATGGGTTTTGACTGCATCATGCATTCCCACCTTCAGTTGAAATGACTGTATACTACATACTACATTAGGCAGACACTGTTATCCAGAGTGACTTACATTCATTTCATTTATACAGCTGGGCAATTGAGGGTTAAGGGCCTTACTCAGGAGCCCAGCAATGGCAGCTTGGTGGCCCTGGACTGATTTATGATTCAAACTCACGACGTTCCGTTCAGTATTGAAACACCTTAATCACTAGGTTACAACATCCCCACAACTACGAGTAGATATGTACTTCATGGATTAGCATTTGATTTTGGGTGGCTAACTAACCTAAAATAGTAGAATGAGCAAATATATTATATAGAAGATATCAAAAATATAAACTCTACAGTTTCCCATCAATTTATATTTACCACAGAGTACAGATGAAAGCTACTGAATACTGTAGGTATAAAGTAAAGATTACTTTGGTTGGGTCAGATGATACTTCTCTTACTTCTCTGATGGGAAGGTTCCTCGAGTCTGTAGCAAGTTTCCCAAACATATACTGTTGAATAAAACAAAGCACACTGCTACCTTACACTGATTAATGCATTTTTCCATCCAGATATGAGTGGTTTAAAGATCTGAACCTTAAATGGTATGCAGTTCCTGCAGTGTCCAACATGTTGCTGGAGATTGGTGGTCTTGAGTTCACAGCCTGCCCTTTCAATGGTTGGTACATGGGCACTGAGATTGGCGTAAGGGACTTCTGTGATATTCAGCGCTACAACATACTGGAGGTAAACCATTTCCCTCAGATCAGGATGGTACAAGTTGTACACTGTAAAAAAAATCACTTACTTGCTAAGAATTTATGTCTTGATTTCAGTACAAATATCTCAAAATTCTGAACTCAAGATGCGTTTTCTTAATGAGCAAAATGACCTGAGACAATAAGTTTAGTTTTCAGACAAAAAATATTAAATTATGTGAATTTGTGCTTAAGACAAGCAAAGAAATCTGCCAATGGGGTAATCTTTCTTGAATTTAGTGTTTTAAGAAAAAAGTAAACTCAATTCAAGATTTTTTTTTTTCTTACCCCATTGGCAGATTTATTTGCTTTTCTTAAGCATAAATTCACTTAAATTTGATATGTTTTGTCTAAAAACTAGACTTATTCAGTTAGGTCATTTTGCTAATCAAGAAAATGCATCTTGATTTAAGAATTTTTAGATATTTCTACTGAAATCAAGACAAAACTACTAAGTAAGACAGTCATTTTTTGCAGTGTAATGTTGCATAGCTTAAAACTAATTTCTATTTATAACGCCTTCTGTAGAAGGTTGGACGTTGTATGGGGCTGGATACACACAAGCTGTCATCCCTGTGGAAGGATGAGGCTCTGGTTGCCATCAATGTTGCTGTGATTCACAGTTTTCAGGTATAGAATAAAGAAGCTAACATGCCCCCTTAGGGTGTCTGAGAGATTAGTTCATTCGCCTTGCACCTCCAGGGTCGGGGTTTCATTCCAGCTCTGCCCTGTGTGTGGAGTTTTCATATTCTAGCCATGCTTTGGGCACCCCCTCTGGGATGTTACCCACCTAGTTCCCGG
Organism: Bagroides melapterus; assembly: GCA_028566695.1. Taxonomy (NCBI): domain Eukaryota; kingdom Metazoa; phylum Chordata; class Actinopteri; order Siluriformes; family Bagridae; genus Bagroides; species Bagroides melapterus. The sequence goes on from JAOTRN010000051.1 coordinate 21,593,701, forward strand.
AGTTTGTATACAAGTTATTAAGAGAAAACAGATATAACATTTGGAAGAGAAATGCATCATTTGTGCCGATATAGTTTCATGAGATGTGACAATATAAATAATTAATTTAAATAATGCAAGATCAAGTAAATTTAGCTGAACTAATGCAAGTGAATAAATATTTGATAGTTGGTTATTTGATTTGACTCATTCAAAAGTGAGGTTTAAACAATATCCTCCTGAGACCTGGGGAAAAAAGTACTTCTGTTGTCAGAAAAATAAGGTGACCATCACAGACCATCACTCTGCTACGGAGTCCTTCATGAAGCACATGGAGACTGAGCTGCGTGTACGTGGTGGCTGTCCTGCTGATTGGGTTTGGCTGGTTCCTCCCATGTCTGGTTCTCTGACCCCTGTGTTCCACCAGGAGATGATCAGCTACATCCTGTCCCCATTCTATTACTACCAGGTAGCAAACATCTATTTTTCTATCAGATGCCTCAAAATGTATTTAACCTGCTACTGATTTTTTGAGGAACTAAAAGCCTTATTCATGATACTATAGTTATTTGTTTTGCTTGTCTTGTGATAATCATTATCTTTATTTGAAGCCTGAACCCTGGCTAACCCATGTATGGAAAGATGAAAAGAAAGGGTTGAAGAAGCGAAATAGAATAAGCTTTAAAGGTCTGATAAGGTGAGTGCTCTTTCAGGCTAAATCTATGCTCACATGCAAATATCTAATCATTTAATTACAATAGTTTGAGGATGGGTGAATTCTTCTTCTCCAGGGTGGTGGTCTTCTCTCAAATACTCATGAAATCTGCCTTGGTAAAGAGAGTGTCCTGCACCATTCTCTATGCTACTGAAACAGGAAAATCACAGACCTTTGCCAAAAAGCTCAAATCACTTCTCAGTTGTGCTTTTAATCCCAGGGTAATAATTTAAATGGATATGAAAATAATCTTCAGAAACACTGTGGTATGGACTGAACAAACTACCATTTCTGGTTTCTATGGGATACAGCTACTCTGCATGGAGGACTACAATTTCCCGGAGCTTGAGAAAGAGCGTCTTCTGATAGTGGTGACCAGTACGTTCGGCAATGGAGATTCTCCAGGAAATGGACAGGTATGGTCTCAATTGCTGGTGAGAATTACCTGAATGCTTTTGTGAACATGTACAGACATGGTGAATCCTCAACATAGTAATGTAATAAGTGGCAATGATGATAGTGACATGTTTATTCTAGGGGTACTCATGGTTCTGAGTGGCGGTTATTGGGGGTTAATAAATCTACAGTTACATACATGTTCTGTTCCGCAGCTCTTAATCACTAATGTTGTTGAGAATGTTCTGGATCAACAAGATCATAAGAACCAGGAGTAATCTGACTAAACTGATTAACCAGAACCAGGTATTCAGAGCTGGCCACTCTATTCACAACACAGGGGACATGTTAACATTGTAAAAACTGAAAAACTGCCCAGGTCACAGCAGAACAAACACTTCAGAACACCACACCAATAAATAATGCCCATGAGGCAAAGATCCTTCTCATAGAGAACCCTAACCCTAACCCTAATCCTAACCCCATTTCAGTAAGGGCTGTGCATCCAGGCTGTTTGTAGATCATGGTGATTACGACCAAACACCTAGTGGAGCAGGATCTGCTTAGACAAGCCCACTGTATTTCTGCTTCATGATACATCAACATTTAACGTGAGGACTGGATGACGACTATACCATCTGTAGGATATATTCCAGAATCTTTAAAGAACATCATAGAGCTAGAAAAGATGAGAAATGGCCATCCTTATTTTTGCAGGACAGGAGCCCTGACCATAGTCACATGTGGATTGATAAAAGGCAAAAAAGAGTCATACATAACTATCTGACTTTGCTGAAAGGTCTCACCATGCCATGTGCATGTTCACAAGAAGGAATCCAGATGAGTCTCTCTGCCCCTGGCAGTTAAAAGTGTTTAATTATGTTGAACTTGTTATTTTATTCTGACCTTGAATAATAGGAATAAATAATACGTTTAATCTTTTTTTCTCCACTTTTGAAGATGTTCAAGAATTACCTTTTCAGTACTAAACACCTCAAAAACAAACTCAGGTTAGTATTCTCTGACAACAGAAAGGGTTTTTATTTTTTATTTTTTTTTCTAAAATGGAATATTTGAATTGTCTCTTTCTATTACACAGGTACTGTGTTTTTGGCCTTGGCTCTCGCATGTACCCACGGTTTTGTGCATTTGCCCATGCAGTGGATGATAAGCTTGCAGAACTGGGAGCCAAACGAGTTTCTTCAACAGGAGAGGGTGATGAGCTCAACGGGCAGGAAGAGTCTTTCTCCATCTGGGCGTGCAACATGTACAAGGTTCAATGCTTACCTTTAAAAAAAAAAAATCACATTTAGCAGCAGCTGCTTGTGGTTCATAAACATGTTTTACCTTTATAGGCTGCATGTGAGGAATTTGGCATTGAGAGTCATGTCACAGGGGCGGAGCATCTAACAGACAGCTGGGACCCACTGAGACACAGAGTGCAGCCTGACAGCAGCTCCTTTCAACGCATGAAGGGTATCGTGAAAGTTCACAATGGTGGTGCGATATATTCAGAATATTCTGAAATGTAAAATGTCTGGTCTGTTCTCTATTCTTAAAGCTCTCTCAGCACTCCATTCTAAGACTGTGTTGTGTACGAAGCTAAAGAGAAGAAAGAATCTACACAGCTCCAGATCGAGGTTGACTCTCAAACCTGACACATACTGTAGGTTTACCTAGCTGAATTTAAAGGCATTTCAAAAGCGTATTATTTTTATCATGTGCCATTGTTTTCAGTCACTGTGCTATACTGGTTGAACTGGAATTTGGCGGTGACAAAAAAGAGGCCTTGAATTATGCTCCTGGTGACCATGTGGGAGTTTTCCCAGGGAATTCACCAGAGTTGGTGATGGGAATTCTGAAGCATGTCCCTAATGCCCCTCCCACAAATCAGAGTGTCCAACTTGAATACCTTCCTGACTCATGCTATGGTAAGTAGTCCATTTTGATTCAAGTTACAATGTGAAATTCTAACCTACCGGGGAATTCTGGTGTACAGTATGTTCTGCTTTATCCTGCAGGGAGTACAAAGTGGCAAACAGATTCACGTATCCCAGCATGCCCTCTGGCCAAGGCTCTCACATACCTCTTGGATATCACCACCCCACCATCTCAAAGTTTCTTGCACAAGCTCTCGCACATGACTAAGCAGGAAGATGACAGACACCGCCTGCTAGCTCTTGCAAAGGTAACGCTGATGATGACTCAATTATATAAATAATAATAATAAAACAGGTCCAGGATCCACTCTGCTCATGCAACACTAAAATATCTACCACTGAAATAGTATGTTGGGATGTTTTTTCAAGTCCACCTTTCTGCAGGACTTCAAGTGTTACTCAGAATGGAAAGCATTTAATAGGTCCAACTTCCTGGAGGTTCTAGAGGAGTTTCCTTCACTGGAGCTCTCCACAGCCTTCCTTCTCAGCCAGCTACCCCTGCTGAAGCCCCGGCTCTACTCAGTTAGCTCCTCCCTAGACCTCCACCCTCACGAGCTTCACCTAACCGTGTCTGTGGTTAACTACCGCACCCAAGGTAAAGGACACATAATACTAATGACAATACACAGCTTTAGGGGAACATGGTTATTGAAATAATAGCTTCTGTCCTACACAGAACCCAAACTTAGAAAAGCTACAAAGCATTTTCTTTTAATTCCAGATGGAAAGGGTCCTCTGCATCACGGTGTCTGCAGCACATGGCTCAACACCCTCAAAGAAGGCCAACTGGTTCCATGCTTTATTCACAGGTACTAACCAGAGGTTCAGTGATTTCTAATACTTGAAATTTTATGAGACAGACATGTTTTGCTTTTCTCTAGATCCAGTGGGTTCCACCTTCCATCCGATCCAAGTTCTCCTACTATTTTAATCGGAGCAGGGAGTGGTATCGCACCTTTCAGGAGTTTTTGGCAACAGCGCTTCCATGACATGAAAACAACAGGTACTGCCAGATCCAGTGATGAACATTTATTTATTAATTCTCTATTGTATCAGCTAAACAGTTCTTTTTATTTTGAGGATGTGTAAATTTTGTCTGAAAGGCCTGAAAGGCAGTCCGATGATGCTGGTGTTTGGATGTCATGGTGCAGACACGGATCATCTCTATAAAGATGAGACTTTGTACATGAGAGAAAATGGCACTCTGAAGAGCATCACTCCAGCATACTCTCGCCAGGCTGGTCTCCCCAAGGTAGAGATCTACACTTTTACCTCCAAGAACAGACTAATACCTCAATCCAATCATATATTTATCTAATTAAAATTTTTCTCTGCCATCTATTTGAGATGTGCTCCAAACATTACGCTTATTTATCCATATGTTTGGACCTAGGTGTATGTTCAAGATGTCCTGAGGAAGCAGCTTAGTGAAGAGGTTTGGCAGCTCTTGTACCGGAGCACCGGACACCTATATGTGTGTGGGGGCATGAACATGGCCCGAGATGTCACACACACTATACAAGAGATCCTGGTTAATCGACTGGGAATAACCCTCTCACAAGCTGGGGAATATCTGGATCAATTAAAGGTGCGGTTACTTGTAGATTCTACCACAGGAAGGACTTGTCTAGTGTATACTGATTCAGTACAGTAAAATCCATGGTGTTAAGCAGAAGCACCAGTATGGTTAAAGGTGTCTTTCATGAAAATTCCTTGTCTTGATTATCATAATAATTTTAGATTTGGACAAATTAGGTAAATGTAATGAATGTGAAATATAAAACTGTAAATCTTTATAAATTCCACTATACTGGCCAAAATCTTGTTATATTCATTAAAACCTTTGGAGTTTGTGTTTATTAGAGTAATATTTTTTATTTTGTCTGTTGATATGAATACATGCTATTGACCACACATCAGTTTTTGTTCTTCTTGCATTATATACAAGATGCATAAAAACTCAAATCTGGATGAGACACACCTGATCATTTTCTGCTGTTTGAGGTGATTTTAGTTCAACTAGCTAATTTTGCAAGTACATACACTATGTTAAAGTTTCCCAACCCAGGTTCTAGTGTACATCCTGTCCTGCAAATTAATTTCAGTTGTACCCAGAGCACTTGATTCAAATAATCAGCCGGTTATCAGCCATTAACGGTTAAAGAATGTAAAGTGCGTGTTAGTTTTGTTCAAATCGTTTTCATTTCAGTGTTAATTACTAACCACAGGCACAACCATTGTCTTGCCTTATTCATATTCTCATGATACCATTGCTCTAATCATTCACATACGGTACTAAATAATAATGTTTTCTGTTTTGAGGTTGAGAAGAGGTACCATGAAGATATATTTGGAGACTAATGCATCTCTTTGAAGAACAGATCCAGCTGACTTGGGATATTTAACAAAATACTGCAATGTTAACATACGTCCAAATTTGTCTTTTGTGTGGCTGAAAAAAAGAATTACTTAAAGAGTATTGCATTAACCATTTACTCTATTTTAACATTTTCTATCTATTTTTGACATTTTACTCCAATAATTTGCTGGTGAACAAAGCATGAGAACAGCAACATGCTGCAGCAGGAAACTTCAGAAACTTACTATGTCTGCTTTGGTTTGAAAAGTTGTTTAGAATTGGTATTCAGGATTGTATTCACTTTGTGAACGTCCGGTTTAATAAATTTCATTCTTTACAAAGCTTTAGAGTTAGAATAGAGTCAACACGTCTTGTAGAAGAATGTAGAAACATAGATCGTAGAGACACCAATAACTTGATGGTATCAGTCCAAAGGAGGACTTACAGTATGTCCTAACACTCAAACACAGACACCATGTTGCTGTTCTTTTGGCTGCTCCCTGTTCTTGGAATCCTCCCATTTGTATTTGCTCAGGACAACCACTGAGTGTTAGGTCTCCAGTGGCTGGGTTAGTGCCATCGAACCTGGGCTGCAAACACAAACACACTAAACCCCAAAAATATACAATTTTAAAATGTGTTTTTGCCCTCACTTGTTTATGTGTATTATTATTATGATTATAATCATTATTTTTTATCATTATTATTGTTATTATTATTATGATTATTATTATTATTATTATTAGCAAGAGCAACAGCAGCATCAGAGTTGCAGTATACTCTACAGTGCCAACCTTACTCATTAACCCTCTTAGTTTCATGCTAAACCTTTAGAAAAACAAATAGAAATTGTTTTTATGATTATTTATCTGTCTATTATGTATCCAAATAAAACTCTGGCAAGTGTGTTTAGTTGTTAATAAAGATTCAGTCTATATTAAACCAAGAATTATGTCTGCTTTCTGCAAACGCTTTAGAGATCATCTAGCCTGAATGGTAAAAGGTTTGCAATTTTGTCTGTACCTAATTAATTACCTAATAACCTTCCTGCTGAGGTTTATCCATCAAATGAATTTGTTCCTTCAGGGAACTGATGCCCTGCTTGATTTCCTGGATTGAAAAATTAAGATATTAAGATTGTGTATATAAAGATTATGTAGTTGGACAGAAGCCAAAGGACAGATTCTTCGGCTCTAGATTTGCAGGGCAATGGAGGAAATCCTGAGCTGTATATGATGATACTGGAGTTTCATATGAAACACCACCTATAATAAACACCTCCTAAATAAAAAAAAACTTTACTAATAATGACTCAAACGACCAGAAACCAAAGGCGAGGCTGGATTTGGAATTATGCAGACATTGCAGTCTCTCAAGTCCAGCTCACACCTGAGGCCGAAAACATACACTCCCATGTTATGCCCCTATCTGAAGCTGACAGTATGGTTTCCATGCACGTTCCTACCTCCTGACTCCAGCTAACATGTCTCAGATCTGCCAATTTACCCCAGTGAACCTGTCCCCAACTCATAACCTGCTCCCTGTCCAACTTCCTGTCTCTGCTGGAGTACGGTATACAAGCTTGGAGGATGTGGCAATGTCTGACACATGACTGAGGAATTTACAAGGACATATTGCCCAGAGGGGCAGGACCGCCATGGGGGCTAATATGTGTTGCCAGAGCAGAACCTTTGGTGGGTGGAGGGGGTGGCCACTAATTTCTCCCTGCAAGCACTTTCAAAAAGTTCTGTTTTTGTTTACTCCTCCATGTGTGTCTGTAGTGAGTCTGGTCTTGTCTTCACACATGGCTGTTTCCTCATTTCCTTATTGCCCTTACCTGTTCAGAATTACCTTTCCTGTCACTACCGAGCCTTCGTTCTATGTTCCAATTTCTTCGTTGTAGATGCCGTACTGGTTTTTTATTTACACTCGGGAATTGCTTTCTCTTTGTTGCTCTTGACCTTTATTTGATGGAATCACTCGACTGGTATTATTTATTTTAATTATAGTCATAACTCTAGTAGAGCTGAATGCATCCTGATAATACGCTGCCAACAACGTGTTGCAGCAGGTTGAGAATGAGTAATGGACGGGTTTGTTGGTGTTTAGGGTAGAAAAAAAATAAAGAATAATATTTTGCTATTAAACACAATCTAGCCAGAGGGGTTGCAAGCGTGTCAAATGAATTCCAAACCAGGCCACCAGCACTGTTGGCCTACAGGGTGGCGGAAAAAACTGGGCTACTTGGTTGAGAAAGTATACGAGGGAGAAGGGTTCGTAGGCAGAGAGAGAAGACATGAAGTTTATCGGTGCGAGAGTAAAGGATGCCGAGGATAGAGTTAGGTGGAAACTAATGATTCGCTGTGTCAAAAGCCAGAAATAAAAGTAGAAAATTTTGCTATTAAAAACAATAGAAATGTTTGTTGAATCCAGATCTCAGTAAATTGCTGAGACCAAGTATTTTGTGAGCATCATTTGCACAGCTCATCAGCAACCACGTAATTTCACACGAGTTAATTTACATGATAATAGTGGATAATTATATAAAGTTTCACATAAATGTTAATTATCCAGTGGCAAAGGTGAGTCACTTAGCCGTTAGAATCTGGAAAATCTAGATTCTGTCTGAAACCTCTCAGATATCATTTCAAAGATTTCCTTCACCCTGAATGACCTGTATATATATGCATGTATTTATACATATTTTGTTCTAATATTGCAGTCAACGCCATCTCATAAGCCAAGCTAAACATTTTGCACCAACATCTCCACTAGTCTACATTGGGAATTCAAAAACATGATCATTATTCAACCTTTTTGAGATTTCCCCATTAAATTATCACCAGAATTCAAAACCACATCACAATGACTTCAATGACAACTTATTTAACATGTTTCAGACTGAACTTATTTCTTTAAGCGCCTCTAAACCATATACGCTAATATAAAACTGGAACGTTTGTGTTATTTTTCACCAAATACGTGAAATTACAATCAGGTTACTTTAGAAAAGAAATCATCTGTACTCATTAAAGAGACCTGAAGCAGATTTTAATAACACGTCATGACAAAGGAACTATAAGATTTCATGAAAAGATATATGACCCCAGCTTCCTTATCAGACAGGTGAAATATTCTGAAAGTCGAGGGCAGCTGATCACCAGAAAGAGCCATAAATAAAGAAGAAGTGTATTTAAAAAATGTGACTGTCTTTTAATTAAATGCCTTGAGGGTAGAATTGTCTTAATGGTTCTTATTTCAATCCT
>JAOTRN010000051.1:21604536-21615459 GCA_028566695.1 Bagroides melapterus
GTAGCCTAACCTACTGGATGTGTTTTTATCCTTTATATGCTGGGATTTAGTAGGAATGTTACCAGAGCAGGACTCAGAATGTGAGCCTCCTAAGGAATTATAGATAGCTCTGCCCTTTCCTGAGGAGAGTATCCAAGTTCATGGTCCAGTCCAACCTATCATCCAGCTGCAACCCTAGATATTTATAGGTCCTGACCATCTTCACATCAACCCCATGTATGGATACAGGTTGAGATTGTGGTTTGTTCCTATGAAAATCCACCACAATCTCCTTGGTCTTGGAGGTGTTCAGCTGCAGATGGTTGGACTCACACCACCTCACAAAGGACCTCAATCAGGATCTCAATCAGGCTCCTGTACTCCTCCTCTTGTCCGTCCTTCATATAACCAACTGTCACTGTGTCATCCGGGTATTTCTGACAGAGCTCAGAGATGGCAGAGCTCAGAGATGTACTGAAAGGATCCATCTCACCAGGCTTGACTCGGCTCCCATTCTTTACAGACCATGATGCTCTTGAATGTTCTCCGAGATAAATCTATTCCTGGTTATCACAATTAATTTAAGTATACCGTATATATCACCTCCATTTGTAGCAAAATGTAGGTGAGAACACAAGAACTTGAACATTCCCATGATGGTGCATCAAAAACCTGTGGATTTATAAAAGGTCTCAAATGAGATTGATTCAAAAGAAACCTTTAAACATGCAACAAAAATGAGAGAAATAGTACAATGTTAAAAAAAAATAAACAAACAGCAAAAAAAAAACCCTAACCTGTAAATTGGACCACTGTCTCCGCTTTTAGTGCAGCTGTTCGCTTTTTTTTTTATAATCATGTCAAATATCTGTCTACGTTCCGTGTCTCTCCACTTGTGCAATGCTTCATAGTTTTTGTCTAATTACACCATTGATCTTATCTTTTACCTTTCACGTTAGCATGTTAAGAATGATTGATAAAGTACATGGTTTACATTCCATAATATTTCATGTCAGCTGTTTATAGAATAAAATCCACTTTTATTTTGTAATGACTAATGAGAATACGCACCTCGGAGGCTTGGTGGTGAAGTGTGTCCTGGTGAATTGAACCATTTTCAAAGTTCCTGATATGTAATGATATGTAGAACTCTGGCTGGTCCTGTTCTCTTTAGCTTGTAGAGATGGAAATAAAAGGAACAAAACAAAATCTAATACAAGATACGTCATTTTTTTAAAACTATACAATAACACGTACCTAGTTTCTACTTCTTTTTGTTTTGGTCTTTAATTGTTTAAATGATGTTTCTGCATAATAAACGTCACTTGCCTGGTGTTTCAGCAACCTCCGTTGTGCCTTCTTGATTGACCTTCCTCATTTTTTATTTTTTTTCCTAAGAAGAAAGTGCCTCTAGCTGTCATAGTGAGGAATCAGTCTGGTAATTATTTTATTTTTACATGTAAGACTACAGATCATAGTCAGTCATGCTTCAAGGCAAGCCTAGAACTCTAAAAAATGCATTTCCTTTTATAGGTTCGAGGTTTTGGCATAAGTGACGTCCTGTTTTGAAGTATTTTATCATTCGCAGAAACTTTATTAGGATCATTTCTGCTTTTATCCGATCACCCAATCATCAGGTATTAGTGTAAAATGACATAAACATGATATAATTCATGACCTAAACGTTAATGATGAGATTGAGAACGAGACTGAAGTAAAATTGTCTCATTTCAGCTCCAGACTGTTTGAGTATTTCATGGGAGTTTCATGCAGAACAGAATCAAAAGTTTTACACGATGCAAAACATCAGACACTGAAATCTTATAAAGCCAGAAATCAGGCTGATTTTCACTCTAGACAAACAAACGACACGGCACCAGACACTGAAAAACCAGAGCAGGAATGTCATGATGCTCTTATATTATAGTTCGAAGGCCAGTCATCCTTCTCTAGCTTCTTGTCTTGATGTCTTTTACAGATCCTTTTCATGAGCTTTTTATGGTGCATGAAGTGGTTGAGTGTCTTCAGATTTGTTTTCATGCTAGTAAAGAATTCAGCCAAGAAAGATGGACAGAGTTGCTTCATTGATAAACATGGAATAAAGGAGTTTTAGATTTGTAGGTAAATGTGTTAGCCTGGATGCTACTGAGAAAATAAATGGTCCCATGATTATATTTTATATTTTATATTCCATACTGATCTACGATGTACATCAATTTACTGTCAAAAAAAAAAACAAACGTTTGTTATATACTCAAAGGAAAGTGATGAATCTATCACGTTTTGATGTTAAATGAGAGTCACTGAGAACATTGTGTGTGTCATCACGTGTGCAGGTTTAACACACGCGATGAGCTTTTGAGGATTGTTTTTTAGAAATCACTGTCGTTATAGACTCTTTAAGTATAGGTTCTAGGTGTGTGAATGTGTGTATATTTACCTGTGAATGGCCCACCCTGGAGCACGCTGCCGTGTGTTGGAACATTCCTACGCTTTTGAGCATCTTGAAAATTCTTTTCATTCAGCATCTCACTCTACACACCTACTGAACACATATCAGTCCTGATCTTAATGCTAGTTAATACACGGATGCTCTGTTGCAACCTTTCAACAAACAGAGCATCCGTAATTAGCCTGTAGTGAAAATTATGAAATTATAAAAGTTTTGTGGATCTGTTAGAAGCTTATTACCATAATTATTACTATTATTATTATTATTATTTCTTAGAAAGCTGTCCACACAGGGCATCTGTTTAAGACGTGAAGTGTGAATTACGTAAAAAAGGTCGTACTCGTGGGAGAGTTATACTTTCATGCTACATCAGAACATTGTGTTCAACTTCGTTCAGCCAGGAACTCCTCTTTTGTCCGTTCTCCAGTCTCTTCTCTGAATTCCGAGTTTCTTTTCTTTATCTCACCAGTCTTGTTGATGGACGTCTCACAGAGAAGCAGCAGATGTTCTTCATGATCAATCAGGTTCCAGCTCAAGTGAGACTCACATTAAAATACTGTAAGAACCGACAGGGTATTTCGAGTCAGCGAGTCCAAACGTAACGAGGAGTTAACTTCTGCGTATTCAGAGTCGGGTTCAACATTTACATTTACAGCTTTTAGCAGACGTCCTTATCTAAAACACTTACATTTTTATTTCATTTTTATACAACAAGCTTAGAAAGCTGTCCACACAGGGCATCTGTTCCGAGACGTGAAGTGTGAATTATGTGAAAAAAGGTCGTACACGTGGGAGAGTTATACTTTCATGCTACATCAGAACATTGTGTTCAACTTCGTTCAGCCAGGAACACAAGCCTAAAGCTACAGGATAAATATTAGATTCCATTAAAATAGGGTTACTGTAAATAGAGTAAAAGTGTGAGAATTTTGTCTATGCCTTTATTTAATCCAGTGTCACGCAAATGAGGATGGGTTCTCTTTTGAGTCTGGTTCCTGAGGAAGGTTTCTTCCTCTTCCATCTAAGGGACTTTTTCCTTTCACACTGTCGCCAGAGTCACCTCAGGCTTGCTCAATGGGGATAACTACAAACACACTATATAAACAGTATTAATCTTGATTTACTAATTTTTGTATAATTTCCTAGAATTTTGTTAAACTGTTTATTATGCTTATGTTCTGTAAAGCTGCTTTGAGACAATGTCCACTGTTAAAAGCGCTATACAAATAAAATTGAATTGAATTGAATTGAACTTCACTTTGTAGGCTGCTTATTTTCATCTGTATTTATATCTCTGATTATCATAATAGACCATTTTGCATGATTTTTATAATTTATCTACAAATGTTTCAGGTTGTTAAAGTGATGAAATTTACACACTTTCAAGCTGATGACTGACTGAATATTGAGAAACCTGTCAGAGGAAGATGTATGAAGTATGTGCTCCTGTTAATGAGCAAGAGTCAACGGAATGAACTGAAAGGATTCGGATTGGAAGAAGCTCGTTTTGCACCAAGAATGCAACGTGGTCTGTTTTTTTTTCTTTTTCTTTTAACTGAACTGAAGGGGAGAAGGAGCAGAAGGAGATCTTTAGCCTGGGATTGGAATTTTACTGATCAAACCACAGTAAGAACCGTACAGTGTGTAGCATTAGAATTCTGAGTACTACCAGAATGAATTGTTTACACTTTATTTACATGTCCAGCATTTGGCAGACGCCTTTATCCAGAACGATCCGGTCTCCAACAGGAACTCATCCTTTATTCCTACTTCTACTCTTCTACTCCTCTTTTGTCCGTTCTCCAGTCTCTTCTCTTAATCCCGAGTTTCTTTTCTTGTTGATGGACGTCTCACAGAGAAGCAGCAGAGAAGAGCAGCTCAAGAGAGACTCGCGTTAAAACACAGAAGAAACTTCTTTGTATTCAGAGTCGGGTTCAATTTTTGACGCTTACAATTTTATTTCATTTTTATACAACTGAGCAGTTCAGAGTTAAGGGCCTTATTCAAGGGCCCAGAAGTGACAGCTTGGGCAGACCTGGGATTCAAACTCACACAACGAGAGTAGACTAGACATGATAAATTGAGATCACATGCAGATGTTATTTAGAACAAACAATATTTGCATAATATTTCATGATTATCTGAAATCTCTATCCCACCTTTATCTCGTTCTATTGAAAGTATTTTTAATCCCAAGCCAATAACCACCCACTGGCTCAGTCTTTCTAGATTATACGGACACCAAAGCACGATTCTTGACACGTTTCTACCGGTGTGCCTGATGCAACCTACAACATATATCACCAAAAGATTGCGGACCCCTAACTATCACACCCGTATATCCATCGAACCTCCTATTCCAGATTAATTCCATGTGTTCTTTGAAGGCTTTCCACGAGATGTTGGCGTGTGGCTGTGAGGATTAGTGAGATCAGGAAGTGTTCAGTCAGACACTGTGTCTTCATGGAGCTCTGGGGCTTTTGTCATGACAGGACACGTTCATGTCTCTCTCCAGTGAAGAGAAATTTGTGGCAGTGGTGTGAACCAGGACATGGGTGGAATGGTCAGGGGTGCACATACTTTTGCAACATACTGTAAAATGTAGAATAAAGAAAGTGAGTACATGAAAGAACACAATTCACAATGTTTTTTTTTCTTAAATGTCAACATTTAATAAGCTTCACCACTGTACTTCAAATCTACACTTTTTGAAAAGAGACCGGCCAGTTTTTTTTTTTTCCTTCTTTTTTTTTTTTTTATTTTTCAAACACATAATACATCTGGAGTCATTCCGGTCCCTTCTTGATCCCACCTCTGTTTTCATGCCATCCAAAGCTATCTCCTTTATTTTAAGCATATATATCATAAAATGTATGCAAATACCATTACCTTTGAGTAGAAACTTCAAATATCTTATAAAAATGTTTGACAGCATGAGTAGTACCTTGTTTTTTTTCTTTTTTTTCTTTTTGTTTTATTCTCCAGTTGGCCCGAAGCATGTTACAGGTTAGTCTCTTTCTTGAAAACACACTCCATTTAGTCTGGCATGGTTATCTACGACATGCTATACCTGCTCAATTTTTTTTTTAGCACTGCCATGTATTTGTACTTTAAATTCGAATCTTCCAGTAAAGAATTCCGATCTTTTCAATCGGCGAGGGTTGAATCGCGTGACAAAAATGATCGAGTGTGAGCTAACAGTCAGAAAAAACACTGAGCTAGGAAAAATGTGGAAATATGGAATTTTGTACAAGGATAGAACAAGCCCACCTCCAACCGATCGCTATTTGAATTCTTTTTTTTTTTTTTTGGAATTTTTTTTTGCACAGGGTTTTCTAGGAATATAAAAGTTGGAAGGGACATTCAAGTTTTTAAATCTCCACATTAAATTAAAAAGGTGTGGAGGTAAACAACCAAGTCACTGAGCTCCAGAGGTAGAGACCAACAATGTGAATTCATTATATACATATACACAAACAGTTCAGTGTTTCCTTAAAGAAAAATCTAATAATAATAATAATAATAATAAAAAATAATAATAATAATAATAATAATAATAATAATAATAATAATAATAAAGGGTTCTACTTCATTAGACTACTCATATATCCACAGCTTTGCAGTACACACAAGACAATTAACATAATTGGTTATGTGTCATTTTGTTTCCATAATCATACTGTTCTGGATTATGTTTTTATCTACACTTTTTTTTAGTGCAGGGGAAAAAAAAAAAAAGAAAAAAAAAAGGAAAAAAAAAATTATATACAAGTTTATTTTAAGTCTCAAAAATAAAATTAAATTTCACAGCCCTAAAAATGTGCAGGCTAAATCCGACCTCTCTATACAGCAGTACTGTTTTTTTTTTTGTTTTTTTTTAATGTACGGCACAATTTTCTTTTCACGGTTGATTTATTCTCCATTGAAATCTATCAACTACTCACTTATTTACATACCATATTCAGTGGATCATGAGGAAAGCATGCCATAGCACATTTAAAGAAGAAATTAAAAAATAGTCCTCTAAAAAATATATTAAATATTGTTTATTTTCCGAGAGATTTTTATTTTTGTTTTTCCTTTCTGAGAGATCGTGTTACGGACAGTGTGAAAGAGATGAAGGTGAAATTATGCCTTCTTTCCCTGGGTTCTTCAACAACAACAATTTAAAAAAAAAAAAAAAAGGGAAATAAATAATAATAATAATAATAATAAAAATAAAGATTGGGGAAAAAACTGCAGGGGTGAGGACGTGGCACTGACCTCGGTGATCGCCGGCGCGATGCCGCAGGCAGGTGGAAACACATGCTTTGGATTCATACATGCACATTTGCTTGCACGCTTGTCTTCAAGGACTATGTTTTTTTTTTTAATGGTTAAAATGGAATGGATTTTAATCGCATGATGTTTATGGACAAATCACTGCTGTCCTCAGTTCAAGCTTCATAAATAATTAGACATCCATATCTAGACCTTTTATATCAGCCGTTACGTAACTACTGGCATGCCAGTGCTCGGTCATATTTCATGATGGGAGCTGAGTATATATGACAGCGCTACTCATGCTAATTCACGTAAAAAGAAACAAATCTCGATATCTCAAAACCACTTTTTTTTTTTACATTTTTTTCATATTTTACCCCACAGCGTTGTGGTCTCTGCTTTCATTCATTTGCCCCAGCATTGAACCTTGAGGAATGCGGTCTTTGTTATTCGCAGGATTCTACTTTACTTTATTTACCTCAGCATTTAACCTTAACGCCTATTTTCACACTAGCAAGCGACAAAGCCACATGCGACCGCTCAAAAGTCACTTTCCTCAGCAAGTGACATCTGAATTGAGAACTCCTCAAGGCATCGAAACAGTAAACGATTCCTCGGAGCGATCCTACCGAGAGAGAGAGATATCCACTTACTTCAGTTCTGACCTGCATATTTAGTTCACATTTACTGCTTGAGAAGCAAAACTCGAAACAATTACTAAGTTATGTGTTACCTTATTAAAAAAAAGAAAAGAAAAAAAGAAAGCTTGAAAGAAAGTAGTAGATTGTGGGGATTCTCCTGCGAGGCTGCGTAACTTGTACTGTTCCCTTTCTTAGCTAATCAAATCTAATCTGACGAAAGAATACCTGCTAATACAAACGCTAGCAGGTATCGTAAATCAGACGAGCGAGCGTCACACCGATTAGCGTGTCGTTAACTTGTTAGACACTTCTGTTTCTCATCAGAACTAAAAACCCACAAGAATCGAACCACCAGCGACACCAGAGATTTGTCGTTTGCTAGTGTGACTTCTTTGCTCTGGATTTGCCCCAGCATTGAACCTTGAGGGACACCGCTCTCGATTTTGGCCCGGTTATCTCAGACGCCTCACTGTTCGGGACCGGATTCCTGTCGCTCCTTTATATTTACCGTCATTTACCGTCAGGAAGAACATCGCTCTCGTAAGTGGCTTTGCCGTTAGATTCTCTGCACTCTAAAACAATCTGATGCGCTGAAATACTGATTTTTTATGCTGCTTCTGAACGAGTGTGAGAAAGAGCATAAAAATGACACAATACAGCAACCTAAAATAAAATTTAAATAAAAATTAAAAACCAAGAACAAGCTAGGAAAAAAATCACTAGTAAATAATGAAATAAATTAATAGAACAGTGATGAGATGGAAAATGCGCTAGGAGGCCAGGGTGTGTGTATATATATATATGTGTGTGTGCGTGTATATACGAGTATGTGTGTGTGTGAGAGAGAGAAAGAGAGAGAGGTAGAAAAGGCGCTTTTGCCCTCCGTGCTATACGGAGCGATTGCACCCGTTCTCTCCATCAGTGAATAAATAAAGCATGACGTACAGAGCAGATGTATGGCAACAGCCTTCCTTCCTTCCAGCGAACACACGTTCTAGTCCACAGACGCCGTCCGTCTTCATTCGTCGGCGTGCGATTGTGTGTTTCATGTCTGCACACTTCTCTCTCTTTCTCTCTCTCTTATATACCTACACATACCACTGTACAGATCACAGAGCAGTGGAAATACTTCTACAGTACGTTGCACGCCCCGCACGCCCACCTGCCCGCCTGCCCATCCGCCCGCCCGCCCGCCCGCCCTCCCTCCCTCTCTATATTTATACTCCTTCACAAATCTTCCTCGACCCGATCAGCAGTGGTTGCTTCTTTACAACTTCATTTAAGTTTAGTTAGTATTACAGTACACACACACACACACACACACACGTCAGCCGCTCGGCTAAGTGCTAACTCCAGTGAAATGCTACGCAGGGTTTTTTTTTCTGTTTAAGGGGCATCAGTAGTCCGGAGGTGTGTGTTCGCACGTGTTCGTATGTGTGTAGGGTGGGCGGCCACCGCCACCGTCACCGCCACCTCCACCTCCTTCATGACTTCGTCATCATCACCGTCGTCATCGTTTGGTTCGTGGTTCATCGTTAGCTACTCCCACACCAGAGGAGACGGAGGCATCTCGGAGGGCTGAGCTACTGTCGAGCTAGAACAGAAAAGAGAGCTACGTCACGTCTCCGTCTAACGTCACAAACACGCTTGAAGGATTTCGGCACTCGGATTTCATTTAAAAAAAACAGATCTCAGAATTCGAAGCGTAGTTTTTGGGAGACCGGAAAAGTGCGGTGCAAAAGTTTGTACACCCGCATGGGAAAATGCTGTATTTTATTATTACAGTCTTGACAGTTCACATCTTTCCTTCTAATATTCTCTAATAATTTGTATTTGCCATTGAAAATTCCTAAATAATATTTAGCTTGTAATATTCATTCTATAATTCTATCATTTTTTAAAATGGATGTTTCTGCTATACAGTGAAGACGTTTGTGTTTGAGATGAATTTGTTTTTTTTTTTTGTTTTTTTTGCATTTACACGAGAACATGACACTTTTAAAAAATTAATTAATTTAAGAGAAAAACTAGCGGCGCTGACAGGTGATCATTCTTTGTTGGGTCTTGTTAGATTAATTCTTTAATACAGGGGTCTTCAATATTTTGTAACTCAAACCAAGCAGAAGCCATAAAATCAAATTTCACAGCCCTAAAAAATGCACAGCCTAATTCTGACCTCTATACAGCAGTACTGTTCTGTGTTCGAGTCTTTTTTTTTTTTTTTTTTTTAAATGCATGCCACATCTTTCTTTTCATGGTTGATTTAGTCTCCGTTGAAATCTACTAACTACTCACTTACTGCATTTCCATATTCAGTGGATCATGAGGAAAGCATGCCGTAGCACAAGAAGTAAGAAGAAGAAATTAAAAAATAGTCTTCTAAAAAATATATTACATATTGTTTATTTTCGAGAGATTTTTATTTTTGTTTTTCCCTTTCTGAGAGATCGTGTTACGGACAATGTGAAAGAGATGAAGATGAAGGAAACCAAGCAGAAGCCAAACCTGAGTCTACTTAAAGCCAAGCTCTGAAATTCCGATCGAAATAAGATATTCGATTTTCCACCCGCTAACTCGAATTTGAAATAAATTTTCTTTCATTTATTTAAAGGCTACAGTGCAAACAAATAAATAAATAAATCACTGTGTGTTTATCTCGACGTCTAACCTCTCAAACACAGGCACTGTTTAAGTGACAGGCGATGGCGCCCTCTTCTGGTGAGAGACTGTGGCTTGTCGTCTTACCTGATAAAGCTTTTGAAAGCAGCCGACTGGGGATTTATACATAAAGGGACCCGATTCCCCTTCTGCTGCTCCAGGATGAACTGATGAATGATCTCTGTGTGGAGAAGAAGAAAACGAGAGAGTGGAGAATTTATTAGGAAAGAAAGAAAAAAAGAAAGAGTGACATATTTGTATACCTTTCTAAAATACTTCATATCTTTATATACCAGAAACGTCACTAAAATGAGTCGCATTAGGATTATGTACAAAGTCTTCACATTAATCTTTTAAAAAAGAAGAAAGAATTATGTAAAAACATTTACATGCATTTTAGATAGATGGATAGATAGATTATTGATCTCTGAGCAATGAATAGAAATAAATAAAGAAAAAAGAAAGAAAAAAGAAAGAAAGAAATTAGGTAAGTGTATTCTTTCTGGATATCTTTCATAATTTATAACCCGAAGGAATAAAACAAGTTTTCTGCTACATGAAGAATTGACTGATGTCCAGAAACTACCCTGAACACCTCTCCTCTCTCCTCCTCTCTCCTCCTCTCTCCTCCTCTCCTCTCCTCTCCTCTCTCCTCCTCTCCTCTCTCCTCTCCCCCTCCCCTCTTATCTCCTCTCCTTCCCATCCCCTATCCTCTCCTCCTCTCTCCTCCCCTCTCCTCTCCTCTCCTCTCCTCCACTCTCTCTTCCCCTCCCCTCCCCTCCTCCTCTTCTCTCCTCTCCACCCATCCCCTCTCCTCTCCTTTCCTCCACTCTCTCTTCCCCACACCACCCCACCACCACAGATCGCCACACCTCACCACCCCACACAACTATCCTCACGAGCACACCGCTGACCACGAGGGGGCTCCAC
>JAOTRN010000051.1:21868043-21879240 GCA_028566695.1 Bagroides melapterus
ATCATCATCATCATCATCATCATCATCTATATATTATTTTACTTTTAAATATCACATTTAAGCAACAATCACAGAAC
The DNA here is from genome assembly GCA_028566695.1 of Bagroides melapterus. Taxonomy (NCBI): domain Eukaryota; kingdom Metazoa; phylum Chordata; class Actinopteri; order Siluriformes; family Bagridae; genus Bagroides; species Bagroides melapterus. The sequence goes on from JAOTRN010000051.1 coordinate 21,868,121, forward strand.
ATATTAATGAATTCCTTTATTAAAACTAAAATATATATTAGCCAACCATAATTCAAAATATATTAATTATTTAAAAAGAAAATAAATGATTAATTTTAAAAAGCCTTAAACGTTTAGTCGTTACTAATAATAAAAACAATAAAAAAAAAAAAAAAAAAAAAAAACTCTCAACAGACTGCGAAAGGACATTTTTCTTTTGTTCCTTCATGGTGATATTAATATCAATGTATAATTTTAATTATTTTATGGAACTTCAATTAAATTCGTTCGATTTAAATCACATCCAGAGCTCCAGAGTGTCATATTCCGTCACCAGAGAGCACAATTGGACAACAATATCCCAAATCCCTGTCCATTATTGACTCGACTTGGATTCTGATTGGACCGTAACATCTTAATCCCTGCCCATTTGACCAAAGCCCCGCCCATTACCTACTACACCGTGGGTTACTATGGATGATGAAAAGCTCCAGTCCTAACACACCACGCTGACAGCGCAGCAGCGCGAGGGAGCAGGATCTACAGCCGCAAATAAAGCGCGATCGCTGGACTATTTACATTTCTTTCTTTTCTTATTTTCTCACGCCCATTTTAAGAGTCTTTTAGTGTTCACAGAGCGCTTGTGTAGCTTATATATTTGTGGTGTAAAGAGTGGTGTGAGGAGGAAACGCACAGCGCAGGCGCTTCACCTGGCAGGAGAGCTTACAGCAGAGGAGTGTAGGGGAAAGGTAAGGACATCAGTCCTACTTTTATACTTTATTTGGTGTTTAATATATTCAAAGTAAAACACCAGACATTCTTGTTTAATGCTGCACGAATGTCAGCTATATGCTCGTCAACTACTCTGAGACATGCCTGCTCTTTAATTGTATTATTATTATTATTATTATTATTATTATTATTAGTCAATGGAATCAGTGAATTGTTCACTTAAGCCCAGTTTATGTGATGGAGAATTTGGTGTATCACTATTCCTGATCATGAGCACACCGGAAACGCCCTCTAATATCGGCTCCACCCCTATTGACCCCATCGTCCTACCCTCATGCATATAAATACCTTCTCTATAGGGTATAAAGTAAGACTGCGCCTTCCTTGTTCCCCAGAAATGCCACAGAGAGATTACTTAAAGCAAAACTCCACCCTGAAACACATGAGCCATGTTTATAATGAGATATTTCTCCTGTGTTGATTGGATCTGGTGCTGATATGGAGTAAATTGCTGTTTCACAGGGGGGAATTGTTATTGCTAGTACAGTTTAACAGAAAGAAAGCAAAAATTGCAGGTCAGGTTTCTTGGTTAACTTTAACAAACAAAACAGTAAGAGCTTCTTTTCTCCTTCGACATTATCCGTCGTCGTTTAACTTCCTATCAGTGGGAAATTTTGAGTAGAAATTCTGGTGCAAACGTTGGACACAAAGTCCCAGAATGCAATGCAGCGATCTGACACGGTTGCATCGAGTTACAGCAGAGACCAGGATCGGGATCAGTTAGTTAGAGATCTATGAGATGAAGAGTGGGATGATGTTGATGGTGCTGATTAACATGAAAGTCCCGGACAGAGTAAAGTGCTGCTGCATCACCTTCATTACGTACAGACAAATCAAGGGTTAAATCCCACTGAGGATTTTGGGCAATGTAGGAATCTGTTAAGCAAAGTGAAAACATGGCAAGGAAAGAAGTTTAAACTCTTAATGTAATTATAAAATGTTTTCTCCCTTGCTGATTTATTAGCTGCTCTTACATTGTAGCTACAGTCGTTAGCAGGTACGTCGACCGTAAAGGTCACATTGGTGAAGTATAGTTACTGACTGGAGATGATTTAGTGCTAAGCATTTGTTTTTCTACCTTCGTTAAACCTACAAGCTTCATTAAACCTACAGCCACCACAGACCTGATAGCTGGTGTTCTTTAGGGGGTGAACCTATAATTAGACCACATTTATCCCAACACACAGTTAAGAAAGGGTGCAAGAGAAAAAGCATTTCCTTCAAATCAGCTGGTGTTCTACTAGAACTATGACTGAAACCAGGTTCTCGAGTCTGAAGAGACAAATCTAGAGCTTTGTAAGGATTATTACACAGAAAAGAACCTTACTGGTACGTGTGAGGATCTGCATGAGGTTTTATATGAAGCTTTATATGAAGGTTATGTGAGGTTCTGTATAATGTTCTGTAGGAGGTTCTGAATAAAGTTCTGTATGAGGTCAGGATACATGGAATCATCGACTCTGATCCTAGTGTTCGAGTAAACATGCAAACAGAAATGTTTTTTTTTTATGAATTCAGAATGAAGTTTTTGATATTCCTATCTCATGTCCTTTGTCCTAAGCCTGAATGTTGTGAGCTGAAGGGTTTGGTTGCAGAAGAAATGAGGGCCCTGGAGGATGTGGAGCGTTCTGAAATTGAGGAGTGGTCTCAGATTGCTGGCTCTTAATTCTTTAATCTCATCCTGCATTATAGAAGGCTAAGTGCTTGTATTGTGTCAAAGAGAGAATGCACCAAGTATTAAATGCTCATATAAGAAGTGTGACGTGTTTCTCATTAAAAAAAAAAAAACCTGAAATATTTTTATTTACAAAGTGGACATATTCTGTAGCCTGACGGCTTGGTATTTTGATTTTAAGTGAACATTTCTGCGTCTTTTATTTTTTTTTGTTGAGGTGAAGGTCTTTATTCCAACCAATCAGAAGCCACGCTTGAATCTACTGAAAGTCTGTCATTGTCAACTGATTATTCCGGTGGAATCTTGATGGTAACGATAAGATTGGACACCTCTGATCTAATTGGTTGACACCTTGTGACATCATGTATCTCCAAATAGAGACGGCTCGGTCTTCTAAAGGGTTAACGAGCATCTGGAATGTTCCGAGCGTGTATTATTGTGAAACTCACGTACAGCCTTTGACCTGATAGATCTCCTTGTGACCTTTTGTTCAGACAGATGCATCATTATTCTCTTTACAAAACCCGACCTTTCTGGTTTATTTTGGGATACATATTGACGTTTTGTGATTAAGTGACGTCGCCAAGTCTTGTTTTCTTTGTACCTAACAACATACGACTTTTAATTCTAATCCGCTGTTCCCATAAATTCTGGATTCTGATTGGTCGGAATTTGAACCATTTTCTATAACTGCAGCTTGTACAGGAACACAGCTACAAATCACAGGTTTATATCGACACTCTCGCTCTAACGTTGTCAATGTTACCGTAGCAACAGCTCATCAGGATGGGCGTACACGTTCGACGTACACGGAACGAAATCGGATAAAATCGGGAAGTTTTTTGTAAAGAGATGATTATTTAACATTGTTTTAAGGAGTCTCCAGTGTCAGGGCTTTATAACAGTAAGTTTTGTAACATGGGACAAAAAAAAGGTTTATTTTCAAATTAGCCAAAAGATTGTGATGAATAATTGTACAATGAAACTGTAAGTCTTTATTATTCTCCATGGAACCATATCTCTTGAGGTAAGTGGGACGTAGGGATGGAGAAAAATGATCTGTTATAACTTTCAGTCCTGAGAGAGTCCAGATTTTTATATTAATTAATCTCACACACACACACACACACACACACCACTAATTACACGCTAGTTCATCTGTCTCAAGTTTGCCTTCATATCATCAATAAAATGAAATTTTTTTTCTAGTGCTTTGTACAGATGATGGCATCAGGATGGATTTTCTTCACTAATTGGCCAAAATTCCCCAGCGGTATGACGACTCACTGTAGCGTTGCAGATTAAAGTTGCGAGTGCAGGGATAAAAAGTGCCTTTAAATAAAATTGCCTGTGTTTCAGTATTTATATTTAACTTTTTTCTATCAGAGCTGCAAAAAAAAAGGGGGGGGGGGTTCAAATTTGAATTATTTTTTCTACGATAGTTTTACCTCACATCACAACATTTAAGAATCTCAATAATTTAACCTTAATTTAGGTTTTATGTAACTTTACGACCATTCGAATGTGTCTAGTCACAAAAAAAATATCCTGTTATTAGCGTCTAATTTTGCTATTATTGACGTTGTGGTCATTTGGACACAAGTGACAAAAATCTTTCACCAGAATGACTAGAGGAATGAAATCTCCTGAATAGTGTTGTTTTATTATGTAATGAAGTACGAGTGCAGAACATTTGTACTTATTTTCCGTCCTTGAACCCTTGATGAAGTGTATCTTGGACCGGCGTGTTCCATGCTACCTGCTGAGTAGAAGCTGGTCCAGATGGCTACCTGTCGTCTTGCTCCTTCTGACAGATGGCCCTGCTTTAATGTTTGCTCAGGAAGCTCTGAAAGTACAAGCAAGAGTTAAAGATTTGATCGTTACTCTCTTATACTTTCTACATGCCACACATACTTTCCTCCGCTTCAGGTTTTCCAGGCAACCGTATCGGCACCTATCGTATGATTGAGGCCCGAGCCTTGAATGACCGTCTTGTTCCCAGGCAGCCAGATTTCTCCTGCTGTCTGTTGTTCTGAGCCGTTTTCACACTAGAACCCAGAGTTCAGCTTAGGTTCAGGTAGTGAGCTGGCTGCAGACGTCTGCTAACGGGTGACGTAAAGGTTAGCGTAGTGTCTGGTATGTGAGGAGAAGCAGACAGGTACAGAGAGGAAAGTATATTCTAGCACAATTAGTGCGGAAGTGAAATTCATATAAAAGGGAAATTCATTGAAATATGGATCCGAAATCAAAACCCAAGCTCTTATTTGTACTTTGTGTAGATTGTTATAATGTACTTAGCTTAAATTTCTATAGCAGCAGCTCTGAAAACAAAGGTTTATATGAACATGCTAGGTGTAACCTGTGATTGCTGATACGACGAAGCTTTACATGAGAAGACGTTCATTTATTAATGGAACAATTCTCTAAAGCTGTCTCTTTGTTTTCTGAAATAGGAATGTTTTAAAGACTTAGTTTTTTTTCTACGTAGAATGCTGTAAGTTTTCTCTCAAAATAAAGGAAATAAAAAGTCTTGTCCTTAAAACCATTGTTCATATCTGATGCAGTGTTCGTGATGACGACAAATAACTTGTTTCATGACCATAACTTGTTACCCATTTCCCCATTTCTGCTCTCTGAGATGCCCCAAGTGCTTCATTTAACTTCAACCGATAAAATTCTGTGTAAAATCGTCAACAGATTTCTCCATGTTGATTGAAAATGTCTGATAATTCGATGAAATGCCAGTGTACTGGTAAAAAAAAGGGGTAATAACTGTATAGAGTTATAATAACATACCCAAGGAAGTGATGTTAATGGAAAAATAATCAACTAAGTGGTGTTAATTTATTATACATCACCCACACCCATGTTTTTTCCCTAATTATTAAAAATTGGAAAATTCCAACGTAATGATGGAACATTTTATCAGCTTAGAGTAGAACATTACGCAATAAAACCTTCAATTAAATCAAACATAAACTATAAAAAACATGTTGTCTGCTTATTTAAACCTCTATATATTGTTTGTACAGCAGAATATGTTATATTTATCCATTTTTATCTACAATTTGTTTAGAATTTTGGTACACAACTCTCTCGTCTTCTGTTGCTCCCTGCTGCTTTTAATTATCACTAAAGAAGAGTGAAACTTTCCACCCAGTGCTCAGACACTGCCCTACTCATCTCCAGCGTGTCTCCCTGGCATCTTAAATCACACGCTAGCGTCACCGTTGCACAGAGGGTGGACACGTCTCCGGTAGTGTGTCAGCCCCTTGTAATTATTCTGAAGACGGCTCAGCGCTGCTCTGTGTTAAATCCACACCGTCTCTTTCTTTCTCTGCGGGAAAACAGCTGCTGCCTTATAGCTTATCTGAAGTGAATCCTGTTCAGCATGGAAAGTTCTGGTTATGTTGGTGAGCTGCAGGTTAAACAGATACAGATACACAAAATGAGCCTTGGAGATATTCACTTTTTCCCTTCACCCATCTTCTACACCGTTTATCCTACACAGGGGTACATGGAACCCTGATCCGATCCCAGGTGACTCGGAGCACTTGGTGGAGGTTCGGTTTGTCAAAGGACACGATCAAACACCTATACACACGCTACAGATAATTTAGAGATGCTAATCAGCCTAGAACACGTCTTGGGACTGGGGGAGGAAATCAGAGTACCAGAAGGAAACCCCCGGAAGGGAGAATCAAACCTTAACACTGGAAACATCTGATAATATATGAATCCAAGGATCAGGTCAAGAGTTCATATCCTTGGAAGTCAAGTCAAGAAGCTTTTGTTATTATTTAAACCACATAGAGGTAATACTGTACTGTACTCAGTGTAATGAGACATTGATTCTCCAGGACCATAGAGGTAAGGACTTAAGTCTTAACGTGTGAAACCTAGGGCACTAAGCACCAAGCTGCCGCTGCTGGGCCCCTAAGTGCCTTAAATCTCAATTGCTCAGTTGTGTAAATGAGATAAAATGTCACTCTGGATAAGGACGTCTTCAGTAACTGTAAATGATATTTTGATTGATTTTGATTGGAAAGCATTGGATTCTCGTTAAGAAATCTTTGGAACTCATTGGTGACCCCTTGATTGTAATAATTGATTCCCTGGATTGTGAGTCCCTAATTCCAAATAGCAGATTGAATAAGAAAACGTTGAGCTCTGATATCGAGTGTGATTGGCGAGCCCTTGGATTCTCACTGGTGAATGTTTGATCTTGGTTGAGATTGATGAGCTCTTGATTATCAGATGTTTCCAGCGTCTGGCTACTAAACCATTGGTTCAATTTAGCAAATCTTTCTATCCTTTTGTGTGTCCTTGGGTCACATCACACAACTTTAGGTTCCTGTTCACCAAACCGATTCTGATTTGATTTCAGGGCTAATCATGACCTGTTCTGATGATTTGAACTGGATACACCTTTATCCTTAATAGACAGCTGTCGTATATTTTGACCAAAATGATTTACAGTAGTGTTTTTTTTTTTTCTTTCCATTCCTAATCTGGTGACTAATAATATCAGACAATGATCTGTTTATTATTATGAGATGCTCTCGGTATCGTGAACACCGTCATGCAGACCTGTATTCTTTTTGTATACAGTATACAAACCCGGTGTGAAAATCAGACCTGGTTGTCCTTCCTCTGACCTTCACATTCCTGAAGAAAAAAAAAAACCTATATCTATCTATAGTTAAATCTATTTGACCAGTTAAGGCGGATCGATCTCTCCATGCTCTGACTCCAGATGCTTGCTCTGCTACCATTTTGCTGACTCCTGCACTTCTTCCCCTTCTCATACCGACCTCTGCTTGTCTTTTACGAGAAGATGACAGATGATAGACAGGAGATGAAAGATGGAGAATCGAGACCTCGACATGATGACTCACTTCACCTAACTTGTTTTCTTGTGATTTTTCATCAGTGACGGAGAACCCATAAAAGTACCTTTTTTTTTTCCTCCTCGTGGTATTATTTCATTACACTTATGTACTCTCTAGTCTAGCCGTTTGATATCTTCTTATTTCTCTCTAAACAAAAGCTTGCTTTGTGCATGTTAGCTGTGCTGAGAGACATAATGAAAGCATCTGTGTTCTCCTTTATGCTCTATTCAGGTAGAAGAGTAAGCTCTGAATTTTAGATTACGGGTTGAATGAAAGCTACGCAAATGACACCTAAATCACAGCATCTGACGTTATGCAGTAATAACGCGATTATCTTTAAGCCTAATGCTGCTCAAAGTTGAAATCAAAAACGTACGCAGCATTAATGTTAGGTTATGTCTGCTTATGTAGAGCTCTTTTTAAAACAACACCTCGTTGTTTGTCTAGAGGTGGGTGTTGAAATCATGTTGCATAAATCAGGAACAATAGCAAATAAACTTCACCGTCATCTGGTTGTAGTAATCCTACATGGAAGAGAGAGTAAAGTTGTTTAGCCATCATATAGCGACTCATAGCTTGGAGCAAAAGTACAGTTTATTACAAATGCAATCAGCTGACAATTAGTTAAAGAGCGAACCTCTGCAGAATAAATGACACTGTTTAAGTGGAATGATCGTTTGTGTAGCCAAGAAAGTCTCCGGTCTTGATGTACAAGTCTCTAGGGGAGGCTTTAGCAAAAGCAGCATTGCAATAAAATGAGACTGCAGTGTCTGGAGATGTGCTGAAAATCTCATTAAAGGCTCGTGTTCATTTTAGTTTTGTTCGTCTCTAGGAAGGGTGCCAATAATTTTAGAGCTGAATTCTTCCAAATCAGAAATCTTCAAATCAGCCTATATAGCATTTGGGCTCGTTTTAAACAATTATAATGAACGGCTGTAAACTATAAACATTTTCCCCTAAATTCCCACAAAGCATGTGCACCCTGTTAGACTGTTTGCTCAACAAAGATTCTCTGGAATTTTCTCTTGAAGGATGATTACAAGGAATTCCCCTTTTCCACAGACAAGTTTCATGCTCTGAGATTTGTTTCCAGATTCAGATAATCGGTTCTCTGCCGGTCTTGTCATTACATATCTCCAAACTCGGCATTTATTCGCGTCTTCAAACACAGTTGGAGATGACGGAGATTAACGCTTGAAGTGTTTTTGGTGGTTCTTCAAACAACATTTGCTTTATGGTTACTTCATGTGAGGAAGTACACGATGTAGTACTTTCACTTCAATGTTAGTTGTACGATTGAAACCATTGTTACTTAAATCCGTTGTGGAAATGGAGTCACTGATAACTTCTTGGGAGCAGCGTGAACAGGAAACATTTCTACAATTTCCGGAACATTTTCCCCTAACTCATTAAAGGCGACAGAGTCGCTCTACAGGTCTGTGGTGGTGAAGCAGGAGCTCAGCAGACATAGCTCTCTGTTTGTCAGTCAGTCCACATCTACCTTCAGATATGGTCGTAAGTTGTGGCGAGTGACTGAAATAACAAGCTTGCAAGTGACATGTTGGAAATGACGTTGTTCTGTAGGGTTACTGCGCTTGCTCTACATGATAGGGTGAGAATCGTATTCAGAAGAGCCACTTGAGGTAAAGATGCCCCATGCTAGGTTTCCACTAGTGCCGTATGAGGCACGTCCCACTGGATGTAGACCTCTGGGTGGCCCCAAGCCCCACTAGAGAGATTAGATCAACATTTGGCTTGGGAAAGTTTGGCATCCGTGTTGGGGATAGAGACATCTGGGTTGGGCTTCTAAGGAAAATCAGTGCGTGCCTGAAAAAAGTCTTGTAAAAGACTCAGAATAAAGGAAAGAAGCATAGAGGTGGGAATAAAAAAGTAATAATCTATTTAAGGCAAAACTTCCCATTGAATGTTGTCAACCTTCTAAATAAATACAAAAGTATCCAAAGACCATGCACACAGCAGTTCTCATGGAAAACATCTCTCATACCAAATATTCCCTCAACGTCGCTTAGGGCTAAACCCCATGTTTGGTTTATTCAGGTGTAAAAACAGGGCAAGTCTACAATACAAGTTCAGAATGACTGTTGTTCTTGAGAGGGGTGGTTTTTGAAATTGTAGACTACTCTGTCTCAGACACTTTATAACATGAAGTCACACCCACACCCTCTCTGACAGGGAGTATTTTAGTTTGGGTGTTGCACAAAGCGGCGTTGGGCAAACAGATGGTCACTTGAATATTCCTGGATGTCATGGGGACTGTGAGTGGGAGGAGGTTGAGTCAGCGCTGGAGGTCTTTCAATAAAGTCAAGAACAAACAACCTGTTAATGAAACTCATCAGTACGTGACCCCATGCTTTGGTAGTTATGTCATCTGTATAGTCGTTATCTACAATACACTAGTCATTAACCTTGACTTGATTTATCATGATACTTGACTTGTCCTGTCACAAGGTTGGAATTTTGACCAGTCACATGATTACCTTCTATCTAGCTTTCCAAATGCGTCACTTGTTTTTCTCCCATATTTCCAATCCAAGCAAGAGCTTGTGTTTCTTTCCCCCTGACACTAATAACCTAAAACTCTACCCAACTCGCACCAAGTTTGACATCTCCTTGCCAAAGCTGAAAGTATTCACAGCCTCCCCTGCGTGTCACTACTGACCTCCAAGGCGGGACTCGTTTTATGCAATAGTCTCTTGTCTGAGAGACCTGACGTGTTTACGGTTGCGACACGGCTTGCTGCAAGTTCATAAACACGCTTCCCAAAATGACAGTGGTCCAAAGATAGATTATGTCATGTGGTTTGTTGTTTATTGTGTCCTCATGCCACGCTGGCAGGTTCATGTGAGTCTGTGGGAACATGTGAAAGCGAAACAGAGACGTGAGAAGGAATCCCAAGAATGTTTAACTGCTGGAAAAAACAGGGAATAATAAAAAGAGGCTTATACGTGCTTCTTTGAAGATTTATTTGAAGTATGTGTTGTATATAGTTCTATACAGGGGGTAAAATAAGTATTGAACACGCCAAGGTTTTTCTCAGTAAATATATTTTGTGGTAGTCTAGTGGTCTACCAATCGGAAGGTTGCGAGTTAGAATTCCTGCTCCACCAAGCTACCACTGCTGGGCCCCCTGAGCAAAGCCCTTACAAATGAATTGCTTAATTGTTTAAAAATTAAATATGAATGTAAGTCGCTCTGGATAAGGGCGCTAAATGCCGTAAATGTAAATTTTTAAAGGTGCTGTTGACATGAAATTTGAATCCAATAGAAAATATGTGGAAAGAACTAAAGACCGGAATTCATATAAGTTGTCTACAAACCTTCAAGATGTGATGTGTTTGTGTGGAAGAATAGGCCCAAATCACACCTGAGCAATGCATGTGACTAGCTTCTCCATACAGGAGGTGTCTTGAAGCTGTCCTTACCAACAACGTTTTTTGTATGAAGTATTAAATAAATTTCAGTAAGCGAGTTCAATACTTTCTCCCCAAATCGTTCCATTTTATTACACATAACTTTATTTCTAAACACTTTTGGTTTCTTTTCTTTGTGTGTTGTGACTACTCGGCTTGTTACCAACATCTGGTGAAAAGCTAATGTCAACAGCATCTTTCGAAATATACTTCTAAAGTATATTATAAATGCTGACGTGTTTGAATCTTATTTTACCCGTTCTACATGTTGTTGTCTTCTTGGCTCTAATAGGTCTGAAGGTAATGTTCTGGCGGCTTTATCTATAATCTATAATATATCTATAATCGCAG